>CM074781.1:2525680-2874606 GCA_037355745.1 Pseudo-nitzschia multiseries | reverse complement strand
AAAACTACCAACACGGTACCATTGAAAACAGTGCAGGGCGGCGATAGCGTTGATAAAGTGAGTACATTGAGTGGTGGAACTAGACATAGTATGGAAACGGAGACTATGAAACTATTGAAAACATATAAAGATACAATTGAAGGACAGGTGAGAGCATATGTGAAGAAGAAATGGTACGGTGGCCTGAAATTTATGACAACAAACACACTCTCCAATAAAATAATCATGCAAGGAATCGATGAGTGTGTAATATCCGTTCCAAAAGATATACCCATTAAGAAAATCTGTGAATACTTTCATAATGCAGTACCAAAAGCCCTGGCTAAATTGAGACACAATAATCAAACATTGGCTAGAAAAAATTGGTTTGGTAAGTGACGGCGTAATTGTTGAATCATCTGGAAATTATGGTACTTTCGACGTTCTTCAATATGTGCCTACGACAGACATACAACTAACCCAACCATACTATGATATCATACTGCCATTTGATGACATCACCGCAGTTGATAGTGAAATGGCAAAAGTGCCGGCATCATTCCCTGGTACTGTAGCTCTAAATACGGAATCGATGGAAATTCTGGCGAAAGAGTACCGGCGATACAGAAATGCGGCAAATGAAGAATTTTATTATTTTGTGACAAGAATCCTGTCTGCCATTAATCCGGGAAAGACTAACTTTAGGCAGAGGAAGACAAAGGAACTTATTAGTACCATCTTTAGTGTTACGGATGAGGCTTTTGCCCTAATGATAATTGACAACGAGTACAGCAATTGGGAAAAACAAAAGGAAATGAAACTTGATGGAACATACACGACACACAAAAAAACCAAATACATGAAAAAAAATTGCGATTCAAAAAGTGGAAGTGCAAATGGATGGGACAAAGAAGGACGGAAAATGTTCAATAAATTGTGCAAGAAGATACAAACGTTAAGAGAAAATCCCGAAACGGGTATAAATTTGGAGAAAATGATGCTACAAAGATTCTACTCAGAAAGCAATCCTACCAGTACTGTATCGAATAATGGTGGCACTGTTGCCAGTAGTCTTGCTGAAGAGGAAAGTGAGGATGAAAACTATATTGATCCGGCATGGAGGCAATTGCTTGACGAAATGGAGGAAGTTTAGGCCTTGTTTTCAGAACCGATACTGTTCATTGTATCAGTCCATTCACTAATTTGATGAGGGTTTGTTCACACCTACGACACGGGTAAATATTCGAGGAAAGTGATTAGTCGGGTAAAAGGTACATATCTTACATACGTTGCATACCATGATTGCAAAAAGTACATTGTGTGACAAATACGATTAAATTGTACAGAAAGAAGTACTCGTACATATCATACATATTTTGCATACGATACTACTAGGCAAATTCTTTACACGAATAATTCAACTGTAGTGGTAGGTAGCCGCAAGCGATGATAGTAAATTTCAAGGGTTGTTTGTTGCGAGCACAAATATTAAATTGTAAGGGTAGTGGGTAGCGAGCAATGGAGATACATTTTAAGGGTTGCGTGTCGCGAGCACTAATGTTAAATTTTACTGTTTGTGAGTCATGACATTGCAAAATTCATTTTTGTAAATGTGATTCGCGAATGTACGGGTAGGTGATATTAAAAATTAAAAATCAATATTCATGACCCTAGGAAAAAAATAATCGCGACCCAGGGATTGAGAGTGAGAAAAATGAGCATAATACGAAGCAACCGAATCATAGGGGGGGGTTGGTTGTGAGTTATGACCTTGGGTATTTAATTTTAGTAAATGTGATTCGTGATCATACGGGTAAGTTTTATTAGAAATTAATAGTAATTATTCATGACCCAGGGAAAAAAATAAACACGACCCACATATTGAGAGTTAGAAAACGTACCTTGATACTGGCCTAGTGAATCGCAAGGGGGACTCGTGTTAAAATTACACACAAAAAGGGGTTGTGACAGTACCTTGCGACAAAAAAAAAAGGGTCGCGTGACAGTTATCGGACGGATATGGTGGAATTTTTCGAAGTTTATGATAGGTCAGTTCGAACGTGTTAACGTACTCAGAAATATTGCCATTGGGATGCAACTGGTTGTATCGTAGACGAAGCTTCAGTGTCTCAGCGTAAGATTCTCTCCGGTTATCAGAATCATACCAGCCCAATAGTTCTTGCCATGCCGCATGACCATCAAATGTATCTTCATGCTTGATTATTTTGGAATGAGCACTACCTCCACTGCACGCTGACAGCAATGTTCCCCAAAGTGCCATGTTTTTGCTTGGTGCATTCCGGGCCGCATCTGCGTCATTCATAATCTCCTCATGTCCTGTTGCAGCAAAAGTAGCTATCGCATCAGATTTCCACTTCGTCCAATTCTCCTGTTGGCCATCAAAATCATGGATTGGTTTTGCTGTTGTTACTCTAAAAATCGACCAAAAGGATAGGATAATTAAAATTTAAAGAGAAGTGAGCATATCATGAGATTGCTCTGTTACTGTGTATTTTACTGTATTTGACCGGTATCCCTGTGTTAGTGTTGTATGTAGGGATGTCTAAACCGGTCGTCGATCATGTGTAATTCGTCATAAGACAGAGAACACATGATATGACCTAAATGTCTGGATACTTGAAGTCATTTTATCTCTGTAGGAGTATAAGTAACCTTTCAAGTGTAGAATGGATATGATTCCCGTAGAATGTACGTAAGTAGAGTACGTGTATTTTTGACCGACAGCACACCCCTTGATTCAACACTTAGTGGAGGAGTGTTGAATTACAAGTCGGTTCTCCATCTTGTAGAACTCTAGAAAACTTAAGTGTGGGCTTGGATATCGAATCGGAAGATTGTAATCGTAGAATCGAACCAATCGTAAATCAGTGAGGAAGGAGAGGTGCTTGAGTATGATGTAGTGGTCGTGAAATCGATGAGAGGGAAACGCTGATGGATAGGAGATCAAAGATCTGATTAGGATATCGATTGAATGGCTAACGAATCATCAAGTTGTAGGAGACATTGAATACGGTTGATAGATTGTAGGAATCAAGACCGTATCAAACGTGGGGAAGAAGAATGTTTGGTGTGGGATAGATTTAGACCTAAACGTGCCAGATTGGATGACGTGAGAGAGACTCATATCTTGGAAGATGTGACTGGGGAATCAGAATCGACTCAAAGAAACTTGATTGTAGATAGTCTTAGATTCACGGCAGTTGCTGAGGCGAAGGAAAACCAATGATTCAAATTGCTGAGAATCCATCTCGTCATCTTTGTTGCGCGATTCTTGAATTGTTTGTCTCAGAGCGTTCATCTCTGCTTCGTATCTTCTTTCTTTTTCTCGTCCTCGTGCTCTTGCCGCTCTCATTTCTTCCTTTAGTGCATTGATCTCTTCCATTTGACGTTTGGCTTCTGCTGCTTGTCTCCTAATGTTAACCAATTTTGCATTTCTGCGTCTTTCGTAACTTGAGGTACTGCTATCATCACTTTCTGATGATTCAGATGACGATGATTCCGATGACAATGATTCCAGATTTCTGTTAGCCCGTCTCTCCCTGCCTCGATGTCTCGAGCGTTGTTGTTCGCGTTGGCAATGGAATCTGATCATCCTCGCTTGTATTCTGTGATACATCCGGTACTTCATTCTGTCTCCACCAATCATTGTTTCTCATCATGTAGAAGGCCGGGTAGGTGACTGCACCCAGAGTTTGGAAGAATCTGTTTGTAAAGGTTGGCATGTTGTCGTATATTTTTTTTTTCGGTTGTTACGTATTTTTATTTTTGTTTCTTGTTATGTATTTTTTATTTTATTTTTATGTTGATATTCTTCTTTGTTGTTCTAGCCAAGTCTCAGTAGTATTCAATGGCTTGCGTCCAAGATAATCGCTTATTTCGATAGTTTCGTACCAGTGTGTTAGATTTGATTCAATGGTACAAGTGAGTATAGAATTTACCAAAGTTCGCGATCGATAAATTCTAATCGTCGGTTTTTGTTAGTAGAAGACTTTATGTAGGAATCTCGTAGGGGAATCCGGAGTGGATTGTAACTTGTAGGTATGTTTGATATCTAGTTTTCGTATGAAGCTGCGACTGTTAATCAACAACTGTAATTCCGGATTATGAGTTAATTAATCTATTTTCTGTTTTTCCATTGCTTAACCTGAATCCACGTATAATCCCGTGTTAAGCAATCCTCCATATGAGACTGCACGTGCATTCTCATGTTGTAGATTAACTGATATTTCCTCATTGAATTCGTCGGAGAATTGTGTCTCATTTCGTTTGTTTCTAACATAATTGGGCTTCGCGTATCCATTTCATGTGTCATTGATATTTTCTGTATTTCATTGACATACACATGTATATCATTGACATACTTAATATCGGATCCTATGCCTCTGTATTTTCGCGTGGTACTTTCTTTTGATATTTCACTGTGTCCGATTCTTTTATCAATGATCTATTCATTCGATCGTGACTCATTTATTCTGTCATCGTGACCATCAGTTTGTTTTCTGTGATAGACTACCTTCGATTCCTATGTTGCCTTGTTGGTCTTCATATGCCCGAGTGTCTATCCATCAGTAATCTAATCTCACTCATCGTATTCATTGTATTTCTCGTAGCTTCGTAATTAGTTGGTATTTCACCGCGCATCTCATTCATGTATGTGTGCGTGCGCGTCTGTCTGTTTTCTTATTCGTTCGTATTTAACCGCACGTAACGGTTATATCTTGTTTTTACTTAACAACACGATTTGCCGGTTGTTATACGTAATACGTAATACGTATTACGAATACGTAATACGGATATCATACCACGACTATTCGGAATACACCTTAATCGTGATTAATCGATTTGTTGTGGCAAACTGAGTATGATAAGAAACAGATCAAATAATCAGCGACAAGTATCAATAAATAATGTAATCGCGGACAGCCGGCTAAGGCTAAATACTGTACCAATCTACTAAGTGATACGGGATTACCATGACGAAGTGCCAAGGCACTATCATGATTAATCCATCACAAACGAATGAGACTTGATATGCCTGGTTGGTTACACACGCTTCACGATTGATCCAGAGAATATCCGGATCGCTTAATTAAGCGATCAATTGCTTAATAAGCAAACAACAAGGGATTGCATGTGTTAACAAAAGGGCTAACACGAGAATACGCGGAATACTCCAATAGAGGTCCGGATTCTTAGATTAACCTAATTAGATCATAATTCAAATTACCAGTTATTAATACACTTTTCAACTACAACAATATCTACGAAAGGTATGATCATAGTCTTCTGTTCTCCAGATTCTTCGCTACCAAAAAAATGAACCATTGTTCTTTTTTAAAATTCAGTACTACCTTTACGTACAAGTACGGCACACAAAATGACAATGCACACACTTGTTACAGCCAAATGCACACAGCCAAATGCACACACACACACTACGAGGTACACCCCATTTTCATTTGGATTTTCACGTGATACTCCTTTAATATGTATTTTCTGTACCAATAGCTGTAGAATTAATTACTGACAATTTTACTCCCAAATCCCTACTGCTATTGGTACAGGAAATACCAAAATTAACACCACACCTACTACGGGTATTCATTATCTCGTCCTCCACCATCGACCGTGGTGGTAGCAACAACAGTGCAATCCACAGGAGTCACAGCCACAGCCACAGCTACAGTCACAGCAGTGCAGTACCGGCGCGCAGCAAGTGACGCAATTGATTGCAATAGTAACAGAGACTTCTTGCAGCGCGAGTCCATTGACCGACTGTCGCAAGTTTTTCTTTTCCGACGTCACTGTGTACAAATCCTACCATTAACAAGAAGTTGGATTGGAAATACTATCGAACTTCGGTCAAGTTCTTGCTTTGCGGTTTGATCGTTCCCGGTGTCTGCGGCTGTTGCTCTTGCTTTGCCGTTCGATCGTTCCCGGTGGCTGCTGCTGTTGCTCTCGCTGTCGAATCAATGAGTCGTTGCCGTTGTTGGATCGATTCGTTTTGCAGATCGATTGGTGTTGTTGGATCGATTTGTTTTGCAGATTTGCTGCTGTTGTTGTTTAGGGGTTGCGCCGTAGGAGGTTGTTGCTGTAGCTGATCTATGACAACATATAATACTAATTGAACAAAATGGGTGAGTATCTAGTGATGTAGTAGAGTAAATAATAACAACAGAAAAATATAATCTACATGCCACTAACCAAGACTGTTGCCATCTGATCGATTCGAGGTTGACGCCGACACCTACTTTTGTTTTTCCCTTTGATTCGTCCGATCGATTCGATGCTTCGATTCGTCTGATCGATTCAATGCTTACGATTTCAAGGGAAGGGGTTGCGCTGGTGGAGGAGGAGGAGGGATTCGATGCCAGCGATTCGTGTTCCCGGTTGCTGGTTCGATTGGCAATCCGGTCCTATGAAAATAAGAAGAAAAACAGAGAGGAAATACATTATCAGTAATGCTGGTGGAGTGGAAGACCAATCAATTGCCATTGCCGGTGCCGGTGCCTATTTCTCTCATTCTTACCTTTGCTTGTTGTTCTGACGTTCCGACAATCGTCCCGATGAAATTGTTGTTGTTGCTTCCGATTTGATGGTTGCGCAGCCTTCTTACTCCTCTGTCACGAAAAACAGTACCTCGTGCCTGTTGATATAGAAGCAATGGATAGAGATTTATTGCTTTCAAGACATATATGTTTGGGGGCCAATTCAAACAATATCTATCAGCAAACCACCTCTTGTCCAATGCGAGCTAATTCTTTTTCCAGTACAAGGCTGTTATTTCAGACTAAAATATAAGAGCACGGATAACCTGCCTAATGCTGATAAAGAAGTATTAGGTGGAATCCCACGTTCACCGACGGAGTGCCGAATAGCAACTCTACTCAAATAAGTTGGATGTAAGAAGGCTGATTATGAAGTAACTTTTTTTTTTGTCCAGAGGTAAAAAAAGTGATTTTTTTGTCTGGCGCAAGGTAAGAAAAGATTATTACTGTTTGTGTGGGAGAGAGGTTTTTTTTTTTTCCGAGGCGAAAAAAAAAAAATCATCGATCGATCGAAGTAGAGGATACTTCAATCTTCTGTAGAATTCTACACAATTTTGTACAAGTGTAGAATTCTACACATTTTTTGTACTAGATAATTCGTAGTAGTGAATCCCTGTAGGCTTCTACACGAGAAGATGTTTACACCTTACTAGATAATTTTTGGTATAGAATCCGTGTAGCTTTCTACATGAGTATATTTCTACACGTTTTTAGTACTAGATAATTTTTGGTATTGAATCCGCGTAGGTTTCTATTTGCCGCCTTTAAATTCGAACAAGCTACATACGTTCATACCGACTCTACCAAGTGATCTTTACTACCAATCAATTGACGTCATTGGCGCGAGTTCTAATTTAAATGAGAAACGACGGGCCGAAAAGGGGTCTGAAATTTGCAGGAGAAGATTGGCGTTTTGGCTATTGAATTGGTTGTTTGTTTATTACATTGAATTATTCTGTTACTGAGATTGTGAGTGGATGAATCCACTCTTTCCTAAGATCACTAAAATTGGTGCATCGGTCTGTTAATACTCCAACACACACACTAAATCACTAATATTTGCACCGGCCCGCTAATACTCCGGCGCTATTCTCACATGCCCTGTACCTTTATTACCAGGGGCTGTAGGGATCTACCTTGTGCCCTGTAGATTCTAGTACATAAGGGCCTATTTTTAGTAAGGAGGAGAATCGGAACCGGTAAGTGGTAAAATCTCATTCCCACTTCCATTCCCTTTTCCTGTAGAAACAAGATGACTCGTACGATCGACCGCGCGTCTCATTCATTCATTCGTGTCTCATTCATTCAATTCATTCGTGTCTCATTCATTCATTCGTGTCTCATTCATTCATTCGTACGAGAAGATTCCTGTAGAAGCAAGATAACTAGTATGATCGAAGGCCTCGTTTGATCACCTTCAAACACACTCCCCTGCTTCAAAGGAATCATCTATCACTCAGAGACAAAAATCGAAATCGATCACAGCTCCTTGCATATCACTTTTCTTCTTTGGTTTCCAAAATCCGAAGTACATCAAGTCCGACTCATTCATGTACAAATTGTACCAAATCTAAAAAGTCCGATTGTATTTCTCACCAACTCTCTCATCTGACAACAACGACAATGGGCCGACGATGACGACGACGAGAACCGTATGATTTTTATCTGTATTCAGGTTAAATCTTATGGTTACTTGCAACCAAAAAAATGAGAGTTTGCTACCATAAAAATGAACGCGCGCCACTAGATATTACTATTGCTTTTAGAAGAAGCATCTCATTTCCATAAATAAATGTTTGGCTAAGCTTTTTAGCGATTTTTAGTCGTAGCGTTTGTACCAAGTCTACTTGTTAAAAACAGATTTTTTTAATATTTCTACATATTTTCCCCCCCCCAAACCCCCCCCAATAAACTCCGTCTAGAAGGTTACGTTGTCAACTCTTAGGATTAGGGTTAGTGTTTAACGTTCAACTAACAACTCCACCAATTGGATCCTATGCCTCTGAATTTTCATGTAATACTTTCTTGTGATATTTTGCTGTGTCCGATTCTTCTATCAATGATCAATTCATTTGGTCGTGACTCATTCGTTTGTTTTCTGTGATAGACTCCCTTCGATATTTATTCTCGTCGGACTTCATATGCCCGAGTGTCAATCCATCAGTAATCTAGTCTCATTTCTCATTGTATTCGTAACACCGTACATTTCGCCGCGCATCTCATCTGTATACATATGTGCGCACGTCGATCTGTTTTCTTATTGGTTCATATTTAACCGCACATAACGGTTATTTCTTGTTTTCACTTATCAACACGATTAGCCGGTTGTTACAGTATGTCTTCACTCTTACGAGACTTGATGGGTTCCACGTCGATGTAGTTGGAGCCATAATCCTACATCAGGAATACATATTGGTGTCCACGGCGTGATGTGACGGGGTATCTGCCTGGTAGGTCCCATGCTATGAGTTCCTTTGGTTCATCGTTGGTCCGTGAGCCCATTGGGTTGGCTGGATGCATGTCTGTAGCTGACACGATGTCCACGCAGACTTCATGTGTCTTCTTCTGGTGCGCTTGGGATATCGGAGTGTTGGTCGCTGCTTGGTCTGTTTTTGGTGATTTCTTCTTTGGTTTGCGCGTGCTCTGTATCCCCTGCCGGACCATCTGGAGGTGGCCCATTGTGGTTTCCTCTGATGCCAGTAGGAACCAATTGACCCGCTGGGCAGTTAGCCCCGGCCAGGTGGCAAACGAACCTCGTTCGATGGCGCGTATCCATGTTTCCTTGGTGGGATAGCCCGCTGCTGCGTGGTAGAAAGCTATGAGCTTGGGGACGGCTTGAATCTGATATGCTCACGCCCCAGTGTGTATCTGTATTTGTTTGTCTGAAAATGGTGGGGGGGGGGGGGGGGGGGGTTCGTCACCCTTGGAGATTTAGCCGGCCCCCGTGTGAAAATGTCTGTATCTGAAAAGGGGGGGTAGCTGTTTTGGTTTGATGGAGGGGGACCATGTAAAGGTCCCGGAGGGGATCCCGTGTGCCTACCAACACTGTGTGGTTGGTGGGGCCCACGACCTCCACCTTATTTTTGGTGAAAGTCACGCTGCACCCGTTGTTACACAATTTTGGTACCGAGACGAGGGGGAGGTCCACTTCGTCAAATTTATGGCAACCCCGCGCTGCGAGTGGTATCATGGGGAGGTCCAGGACATCGGTGGCTTGAGAGGCCATAGTGCTGCCATTTGCACAGCCTATGATGAGGGCGCCGGGTGTTTCCCGATGGGCGCCTCCCTGATATGAGGTGGGCACAAAATGATCGGTGGCGGCAGAGTCTAGGGCCCCGAACCCGGGTGCCGGGGGTGTGATGGCGGCCATGGCAAAGGTAACGCGTTTGATTTTGCTGGTGGGCCGTTGGCATGTGCGACTCGAAGGGGCACGTAAGATACTTAGTAATGATGCTGACTTGGGGCTGTTACTACTATGATTAAGTATGTTACTGTGCTCCTCCCCACACCATCAGGGGGAGGGGCTGTCGTGGGTTTCCCGCGTGATGGGGTGGCTCCACTTCATCCATCTGTCCTCGCGGTGGGTTGATCCACCCATTTTGTTGGCAAATGTGGCCCCTCCTTGGTGGTTCGGCTTGAACCAGAAGCAATCTCCCCCATCGTGTGAGAGATTGACGCCGCACGAGTGACAGTAGTGCTTGTACTGTTTCCACTGGGATGGTGGTTTGTTTGTAGCCTGGTGCTGTCGTCGTCCCCCCTGTTGTGGTTGGTGGGTCTGTTGGACCTGTTGCGGGCGAGGACCATTTTGGGTTTGTTGGCTGGCTACTTATAGTCCCATTTGCCTCGTGAGGGCGGACAGGGCGGACTCCAACTGGTGGCTTGACATGGTGAGGGTGGATGCTGCTGTTTTCGACTCTGCCTGGGACTTGAGATCCTGGCAGACACTAACGAGGGCCCGTTGGTTGTCCTCGATGATAGCAAGACGTTGGTCATTCTGGATTTCCACCTTGTTGGCTGACCTGGCAGTGGCATGGTAGCTACTGTATAGTTCCTTGAGTCGTAGACCCCAAAAGCGTTTGTATAGCATCAGTTCCTGTTCCTCTGTGGTTGTGTCGACGGTCGCCCGGTGTTCCTTCCATGCGTCCTCCACTCTATGGAGTGTAATGGGGTCGTGCTTGCTCCTTTTGAACGCCATGTGGGCGTGGTCTATCATCTGGGCTGCTGTCACCTTGGCCGTAGCCGGCAGGAGGTTGATCTGGTACTGGTATTTGGTGAGAAGGCAGAAGTATTCTTTGGGGCCCAACGGACTGGGGGTGTAGTTCAGTTCCCGCATTTTCTTAGCTATTTCAGCTGTCAATTCGCGTTGTACGTCTGTCGTACACAGCTCGTCCTCCATGTGTTGGAAGGCCTCAAGGGCCGTGGTCCCTCTGGGGAAGGCCTCCAACCCCGGGTCTTTTAACTCGTGGAGCATCCTGGGAAACTTCTTGTCGGTCAACAGGAGGGCCTCCCGATTGTACTTGTTCCATTCCACGAATAGTGTTCTGCTTCGTTTCCACAGTTTGTAAGTATCAGACGTAAGCTCCACTGTGCTGTCTAGGTCAGACGGTTCCGTGGGTGCTGTGGGATACACCGCGTTTGGGTTCCTCTCCCGTGCCCGATATTGCTCCTCTGTCTCTAAGAGAAATGCGTATCCTCCCCCCTGTATGTATTTTGTGGAGGTCACTTCGGCCAGCGCGTTTGTAAGGGCTTTCTTGAACTCGTACACGTCGATGCTGGTCGGGATTTGGATTGGCTTCAGTTGTGCGGGCTCCATCAGCTCCTTCAGCGCGTCATAGTAGTCTCCTCTCTTCTTGGACATGGTGTCTTCACTGCCGTCGCTGTCGCTCTCTTCTCCGTACTCGGCCAATAATTGATTCTGGTTTTGTAGTTGGTTTGTTTGGCTGAGTGTATACTCACGTAGGTCGTAGTTGTCTTCGGTCAGATCCTCTAGTCGCCCTCGTAGGTATCGGAGTTCGTGTAAAGAAAGTGCGTCGTAACAGTAATAAAACAAATGCAATCGTTCTTACGATCGATTGACTTAGTGAGTAAAACAATCAGTTTATTACCGTTCAATCGGCCTTGTCGTTGTCGATTGACAGGTTAATTACTCTCGTATCGTCGTGTCGATTTTACGGCATATTACCGTGTAATTCTTAGCATACAAAGCACACATAAATAAGACGCAAAACACACGCAAAACCATCTTCGATCGGTCTTTTTACCATATAATTCACTGTGATATTCTCATTGGAATATCACATTGCTTGTACCTTATTACGTAGAATTAGTACTAGTCTGTACATAGATTTTAGGGCATGATAGTGTTTTAGAGTTGTTAATTCTTCGAAGAGTGAGCTGACGGGAAGAATTTCCCTAAGAGACAATCCACATGGATTAATCACCGACGATTATTCACTCAGGTTAAATAACCTTACAAATAAGGTTATTTGCCTTTGTGACTCTTCGTACGTGCGATACGCGTTACACGGTGAATTCTTTTCAGTCCCCTTCAGTCATAAATCCTCCAACCGTTAAGCGGCTGGATTCTATGGCTTAATATGTTCATCGTGAGTTGAATACCAAACTGTATCCAGTCTACTATCAGAGGCCCTATCAAAAGAAATGGGGCGGCATTTTGCCTTTCATTCTGGCTTGTATCATGGCATTTTGCCCTGACCCTTGCCGGTTTGATATATTGTATTCATGGATCAAATTATCCATTTTCGAAATGCTCATTGCAGAACGATTTGTTCATTATTCATTTTTCCGTGATTGAACTTAGAAAATCAACTTGTCGCTCCGGTCGAACGATCGATCGAACATTCCACTGAATGATTGATTTTTAACAAATTTCTTACCACATGCAACGAGAACAATGTTCTCTGAAAACAGCGCCACTCATTAGCTTTGTAAACAAATCAGCAATATTTGTCGAACCTGGTTCCTTTGCAACTCGGATAATCCCTGCTGCAATAGATTCTCGGGCTTTGTGGCATGCAATGCTGTTGTGCTTTTTCTTACATGGGCTTTCAGGTCGTGTAACATTCGTGACAACAGAATCATTATCACAATACACATTTGTGCTCCCATCAATTGGAACACCCATCATTCTCAACTTGTACCTTAGACCTTCAACCAATTCTATTGCAATTTTCAAAGCAATGATTTCAGACCCAAAAGTTGATGTCTCAACTGTTGTTTGCCTTTTGGAAAACCAAATGATCGGTGCATTATTAATGAAGATAATAACGCCAGTATGAGATCTCCTTGTTGCCTTGCATCCAGCATGGTCAGCATCGACAAAACAGCTCATCGTCACATGTTTTCCCAAAGCTTCAGGCATATCTGCTGGTATGACTTCAGCGACACCAGGATAAAATTCAGACCAGTCACATTTTTGAAATTTACTCTCGTCAACATTTGGTACAGTATCATCAAAAACCAATTTTGACCTGTTGTATTTTTTTAAATATGTGAATACATGAAACAACTGATTCAAATGCCCGATCCTTGCCTGTGCCAAATACCTTGACATCAGCGAGACTGGCATTACAATGTCCAGCCTTCCTAATTCACAAATCCACCTGAGGACTCCAATTAAACCTTGGTAGTAATTTTGCAATTCAGGGTTCAATTCTTCTGATATATCAATTTCCGGTCGATAATCATGTGACAGTGGACTGGACGCTGATTTTGGTAGATACTTATAACCATATTTTTCAGTTCCTAATTCTTGTTCGACTGCTGCAACAGCTTTCGCCGTATACTTAGTGCTTGATAATGACCATCTTGGCTTTGAATCACCTTCAAAATAGAATTTTCCAATATCTGCTCCCAGATACAGGGTTGGCTCTTCAATAGTATCATCCTTTAATTTGAACTTTCGCTCAATGTTTTCAAGCTGGAACTTTGGATCTTCACCAGAACATAAGCTGTCATCTACATAGGCAATGAGAATTGCCCAGTATCTGGATCCATCTTTCCTGGTTTCAATTCGTAAGTGTACATCCGGATCTGCTTTGCATGGTGAATATCCTAGATCTCTCAAATGCTGTGTGAGATATGACCTGAAAGATGCACCTGCAACTGGCAGTCCATACAATGCGCGGACAATCTTGCAAGGCCTTCCTGCAAGATGTGGTGGAAAACCATCCTCAGTATTAAATTCCTTTCGTGACCAGAAGTACCAAAGCTACCAAAGGGTAATCAATGAGTCCCGTATACATCTAAGTAATCGATTCACACGACATATCGATTCCCACGGCGCATCGATTCCCATCACGCATAAACGGTGAGCAATCCCTGTCTTACGATATTGCCATTGTTCTTCGGTGAGCAAACTCTGATTTCATAAAATATCACACGAGCTACGGGAGCAATTCCTGACCTTAATGATAAACATTTCATGGAGTCTTCCTAACGGAACAAGAGAAGAAAACCGTTGGCATGTGATTCTCACACAATACATATACATGCATACAAATATATATGGTCAACGACTAATACATGCACGGAAATAATCAGCGAGTATTCTCAGCATTACGCAACAGCAGTTGCAACGTATTCATCTCAATAAAAGAGATATCTTGCATTTCGGCAAGATTTCACTTTATCTCATACTTTTAACATTCAACTGATTTATATCCCAAAATTCACACTAGTTGCTACCAACTACCTAATCTACATACTAAGGTCTGTCTCGCTGCAATCTGAATAAGTCACAGCAAGAGGAGATCTGGCGTTTCCCTAGTCTCGCCTGTAGTCCGATTATCTGTTGCCGAAAGTATCCAACCACAATTGTCACGCGTAGAGTACAATCGTTCGTCTACTAACACACTAACACAGCGTTGCTGTTTGTCAGAAGCCCTTGAATCAGACTCTCAACAAATCGGATTCAGAAGGAAAATAATAGATTAACAGTCGCAAGCTCTAAGAAGGCTTGCACACAAGAAGGAACAGGAACGGAATTGAACGTAATCCCTACGCTGGCATATGCACGTCGCACATCGCACAAGAAGCAGTTCCCATTCTCAGTTACCACGCACTTCTTTCCAAGGCTCCGAACCACCACAGATGCCGAACATACCGGTAATGCCCGTCAATGCACTCGGAGGCGAAGAGAAGAATGACGCCGAAGTCACCACTATCGAACGCTTTCCCAGCTTCGATGCTGATATGAGAAAGATACTCATATCATTACTCAACGTAACAAGTGAGATTACTAGCAAGTTGTGCCTAGCTCTCAAAGAAGGCGGATTATGCGAGTGGAAGTCGTTCCTCGACGCACTTATCGAACCGGATTTTGCACGCGAACTTACCTATATGGAGCAAGGATTGGCAACGCATATCCCTCGATCCATCCAAAGGAGCATAGAAGCACTTGCGGATTTCGCTATCGACCTACAAGAAGAAGGTGTCGACCTAGGAGAAGACGAGAAGGACTGGAAAGATGTAAAGTCATATACATACAGGGAATTCCAGGCATTCCGCGGAGAGCGTGCCCAACGCTTACGTAACGAATCTGTTCTGAACCCACCACCTCCTCCGGCGGGAAGTAACAAAAAGTCCCCTCAGCAGGTAAAGTACGAATCATGGTGCCGAAAAGCACGAGATGAAAAGTCCTTTACACCCCTCACGAATGACTCGAGATTCGAACACTGGCTCGTCGGTTTCAAAGCTAAACTCGAGGCATACGACATCGATACAGAGACATTCCTCGATGAAACTTGGCCTCCAGCCACGCTTGTGGGTTACACCCGTGATCTCTACGTCAAACAATGTGCCTTCTTCTGGGTACTAATGTTGGAAGTCTTCAAGAGTGACCTTTCTGCATCATGTGTACACAGTCATTCTACCACTCGTGATGGACGCAAGGCCTACTTCGACTTCGTAAACCTTCATAGCCAATCAAAAGCAAAGGTATACGACAACTCGACCCAGCTACAAGCGTTGCTCAAGTTGAACCTCAACAATTGGAAGGAATCCAAAGTGAAATTCATCACACATTGGTTTGATGAATTGAATCACCTCAACAAGCTCCGTCCTCCCAACAAGCCCCTCGAGTATCCACACCTGTAAAATCAGCATTGTGTCAGGCATGCTATTCCAGCTTCCAGCTAAGCGAACAGTTTGCCAAAGTCAAGGATCCAGGTGGGACGAATAGCACCGTAACGGATGCAGTTGCCGAAGCCGCTGCTATCCACGATCTTAAAATCACGCTTTTACTCGAAGCAACTCGACTTGATTCCCAGTCTGCGATGTCTGCTCCTCGGTCGACCGTACGTGCACACGTTCATGATTTCTCTTCTGACTCGATTCAAAACCATGATGACTATGCTCTCCCCATCGAATTTGAAGGAGACTATCAAGATTATGCTGTGTTCAAGGCTGGACGTACCCCTGACCCTACCACAAGGTTGCCTACAAACATATGGAAGGCCTTGTCACGTCAGGACATGAAGAGTTGGCTCAGTTTTTCTCCGGAAGGCAAGAAAATCGTGGTTGCCTCATTGCGACACGACTTACTTAATACTAACCAACCGGACCCCAACAGTGTCAAACCCATTACCTGAAAGGCATACCAACATGAACACTCGGTATCTTTTCAAGAAGACGATACTTCGACCAAGGATGAGCATGCCAATTCCGCAGCAGACCTACATCCTGCTGTAGAGAATGATCGTAGAGGCGTTTTCCATGCATCTCTAGGTGTATACAAATCCACGACCTCCTCGTCTAAGGACCAGCGACCTCTCAAGTCTTCCGTGTCACCCGCGCATCCAGCTCGATTCCTTTCAAACAACCCTGACATTCAGTACAAAAAGGACGGTGACACCCAAATACCTGTCGGAACACCATCGTATTCCGCCAATTTTCACCAATGGTATACTCCCGAGGATGATCTCACCTTTCCTAATGATGGTCCCGTAACTTCATACACATACCGTATACACAAAACTACGGTTACTAGCCCTGGTTTTGCCATGGTCGATCGCGGCGCAAATGGCTGCATCATCGGTAATGATGCATGTCTCATCTCCAAGGATATTCCACCACGATATGTTAACGTTACCGGCATTAACAATCATCAGGTACAAAACATTCCCATTGCTACATGCGGAGCATATTCCATGTCGAACAGAGGCCCCGTCATTCTTATTTTCAATGAATGTGCCTATACAGGACGACATCCTTCTATATTGTCATCCGGCCAGATGGAAGCATATTTTTCCACTGTAGACGACACGTCCATCAAAGCAGGCGGAGGACAGGTCATCACCACCTCCGATGGCTATGCACTGCCTCTTAGCATACGACACGGCTTACCATACCTTGCGATGCGAAAGTATACGACTGTCGAATTTGACACGCTACCACATGTTATCATGACGTCCGATAAACACTGGGACCCATCTGTTCTCGATACCACGATCAGTGCAAAGGATGAACAATTTCTCCAGAAATATCCTCCCCAACCACAGCAACTCCCTTATGCCGATTACGACGAATATGGGAACCCACGCTGCCTTGAAGGATTCGATATATCTGTTTCTCCCGGGTCCTCCACGGTCACATCCCTCAGCTCGTATTCCAGCCATTCCACCCGATCTCCCTTTCTTCCAATTGATGATCATAAGAACAACGATCGCTCCTTTTGGCTTACTTCCACTGACTACGCTCATCAAGAACGTCTCGCATGCTGCGCGCCAACCGCAGTCTCTGGAACAGTCACTGCGTTTCCGACAGATTGTACAGCCAGTGACACTACACGCATTGCAGCTACGCCCCGCGAAAGATACCCCAACGAACATGACTACTTATCTCTCAAACCTTTCTTTTGTTGGGTTTCCACCGATCGCATCAAAGCTACTTTTGAAAACTCAACCCAATACGGTTCGTTAGCGGCTAGCCCTGATGGTAACATTTTCAAACGGTTTCATTCCCCTCAACCGGCCATGAACGTTTGCCCCTTCAATGACGATGTTATGTCCGATGCAGTCTATTCAGATGTCCCAGCAATTGATGGTGGCTCCAAGATTGCTCAGATCTTCTTTGGCCGCAAATCGCATATTATTCACGTTGAAGAAATGCGTACCACCGGCGATTTTCTACCCTGCTTTCAGAACTTTGTTCGAAAATGGGGCAGGCCCATCCGCCTCCTTTGCGATCACGGTAACTATCAATCAAGTAAGAAAGTCATGGATTACCTCAAAATGTTATGGATTGGACTCTGGCAAAGTGAACCGTACCATCAACACCAGAATCAATTCGAACGACGATACCAAACGTTCAAACGCATTGTCAATCGCGTCATGGATCGTACCGGCACACCGCCACACATGTGGTTACTGTGCATGACATACGTCGCGGGTCTCCTCAATGTTGTCTCTGACCCTACGCTGTCCGATAAACAACCGATCTTCATTGCCACGGGTACAATTGGCGACATCAGCGCATACACCAGTTTCTTCTGGTTTGAACCTGTGTATTTCAAGACCAATGACTCTCCTTTCGGTACCAAATCTACCGAACGCCTCGGTCATTTCGTCGGCATCGCCGAACATGTTGGCAATGGACTCTGCTTTCGCATCTGGGATCCAGTTACCAACAAGTTACTCGACCGGTCCGGTGTTCGATCTGCTCTTACACCTGAGTCACGTAACAAACGCGCGGGCCTATTTACTGATGATGGTTTCATCAAATGGCGTAATGCAAAGGATTCCTTACCCCGTATATACGCCACTGGAGAAGCTCCAGTTTTCAAACATGGGGAGCATACCAATCAGAATAAACTCATTGCCGAGTCTACTAAACCAAACAGCTCAGTTTCACCTAACGGTTCACCTGCTGATTCTGACACCGCCGATGACATCGTTCCATCTGCACCCAACAAACAAACAGATACCACGCTCCACGCATCTGGCACTCAACCAAATCTTCAACCACCCGCCCACCCCTCATTACCGAGCTTTCTTTATAAGAAGGTCGATGACAGCCCTAGCTGGTCAGCTTCTCCACTCCCTAACAACTATGGGGAGAGTCTATCGGATTCAGAAGGAAAATAATACTCAGCTCTCGCCTTTAGAAAATATTTCTCTTTAATCGGGGCTGTCAAATATGCATTTTGAATATCAGCTGAGAGAACCTCCAAATCATTCAGCGCTGCCCGCAGGAAGAATATTCTTACTGAGTCTCGACTGGGGACAGATGAATAAGTATTTTCTTTTGCCACTGCAGGGACTTTGTGGCCGTCCCCTACCAACCTAGCCTTCCTTGTTAGGGAACCAAGCTTGATGTCAAAGATCATATGGGTTGTTATTTGCTTATGGCCAACTGGAATAACATCATCATCAGAAAATTCAAACGCTGCCATGTTATTTGTCATTTCCTTATGAATTGCTCTTTCCCAGTGGTCGGTCCCTGTTTTCTTATCAATAGCCAGCGCTTGTTTGATTGAATGTGGCAACTCAACGCCATACTTGTGCGTCTTCAACCAATACTTTGCTGTTTTGGCCGCTTTAAGGATTCGTTCCTTCCTTCTCAAAATTTTGTGCACCCACCATCTGAACGCTGGCATCTTTTCAAGATTATTGTTGACAGCATATTCAGCTAATTACACTGGAAATGATTCTTTCACATCACTTAGCTTACACCAAGATTCTGTTCCATATTTCCAACTGGCCAAAAACCGCCAACCCCTAGTTGTCGGTTTATGGGTTTTCCTGCCATTTTTTGCTATAGTTGTCGCTTCCTCATCACTTAAAGCGGTGTTGTCTTTTTCATGGTCAATGAGTTCATCCAGTAGGGTGAACATGCGTCCGTCATCATCAACAGAATTATACAGACTTTCTGCAACAATATTTGCCGTATATTCCTCCATTGTACCATCGGGTAGTTGCAATTTATACAGCCTCATGTCTAGTATGGGATTCTCATTTCTGAGTCCTATCGGTCTGTTTTGCAAGTCGCGAACCCTGTCCTTGACAACGCACCTGAGTCTTTCATCACCTCTTTCAATGATCACTTCATTTCCCAGATATTCATCTGGTTCATCAATATCTTCTACTGATGTTTCTGGTTCAGCCATTTCAAGTTTCAAATCAGGTGATTCTACTGGTCGATTCTCAAACAGCTCCATTTGGGGCTCCGGGTAGTTTTCCTGGAAGAAGGATGCACTATCCTTCACTTCATCACCAATCTTGGATTCAATCGATTTGTCAATTGCTTCCATTCTTCTGAGGATATCTCTATCTCTCCATTCGAATTCTTTGACAGGTCTTATTGAATTTGTAGATATTGGTATTGCTGATTCAGGCAGGAGCCAAAAACAATCCCCCCCACCTACCTTATTGCCACAGGGACCCAACCATCGTGCCAACCTTTCGACGCCTCGGGTGGAAGAATCACCTTTTTCATAATAAAACACAAAGTCATACCATTCTGATGAAGTATATAGTGTAATATCTGGCCTATAGCCATGGACCAATTCAAATGGGGTTCTCCCCATTGAAGAAGGGTTGTTCGAGGCTGTTCGCTGCCTGATATTAGCACATAGTTCACCACAAAATGACCATAATCTTCTCGGCGACTTCTTCTTTGCAGACTTGGTTGTGATTGCACTACCAAGATGACCAATTGCTTGTTCTGCTCGATTTTGGAATGGGCAATGTGGTTGGATAAATGTCTGATGGATATGATTGCGCTTTACAAATTGAATTCCAGTGTGTCTTGTAGGTTCTTGGAGATCCTTGTTCTGGTGCACCATCCGAAATCAAATGCTCTGGGATTCCAATTTCGTGAATGAATGTTTTCAATCCTTGATGCGCCTGGGACTTGTCCTGTATTGGTATAAATACTTCAAACCCATTTCCATTCGTGAAGATCTGTGCACATTTTTCTTGCCTCATAATACTGGTCGTTCTTGCATGCCAAGTATCAGTGTACCAGGTTCCTTGTGCAACTCTCTTGTTCCTGAAGCGCTGAGTAGGCAGCCGCTTCATCAATGGTGATTGCAAATTCCTGAGTGCCTTCTGCGTCATGACTTTCAATGTCTGCTCAGCTTTCTTGAAACTAATATTCCAAGTTTTGGCTAGGCGTTCATAGTCAACTTTGTTCGGACCTTCAATTGTTATCACTGATGGCCCCCATTGATTTCTTCTGTCAAGAGACCTTCTCTCAAGTGTATTGTCAATTTCTTGCAAGCTAGGGGCCTGTTTTGATTCTTCTTCAGGAGCTTCCATAAAGTCAAATTCTGTATCATCAAACAAAAATTGGTCTACCCTTCGCGCGCTTGAAATATTCCTTACTGAAGAAATCCGATGAGCTATATTTCCATCTGTTGCAATCTGGCATTCAGTTAGCATTCTCCTTGTGGATACCTGATGGACCCTCATCAGTTTGCATTGCTGCATGACACTTGGATGCCGTTCTTGTCCTAAGCTGGTCTTGGGGAGGTTATCTGTAACATTACTAGCAGGTTCAGTTACAACTGAACTTTTGTCCATTTCTTGGTCCTCTTCGGTCGACATAGCTTGAAGGCTGAATTGGTCCCCTGAAATTGGATCTCCATTGTCGATTGCTAACTCAGCCATTCTGAACTTCAGTGAATGTGGATCCCACGGGGTATCATTTGTTGCAATCAAATGTTGGCATGCATCAAGTTCCATTCTTGTGGGCTTTCTTGTGGGGAAATATGAGATCACGTTTCTCATACTCAGTTTGATAAAAACTTTCTTCGGATCATCATCCTCCAGTGGAGTTTGAATTGTAATTCCATGCTTGGATCTTGAATCAAATTGGCGAGGTGTCTCTTCAACAGAGTTGAAATTGCAGTCCCTCACTTGATTTGGGCATATCAAGCTGTTTTTCAATTTGTCCCCGAAGTACAGTGCTTGATGGAACACTATGATATATACTTGGCCTGATGTTGGATTCGTCCATGCAGTAGCACAGCTTCCAATCGGGATCTTCTTGATGGGCTTGTATTCTTCAGAAAAAGGTGCAACATCAACGTGTGTTGTGATCTGATCAGGATTCAGTAATACCATATTGCTTCCTGCCGCAGTAGTGTCTGCATGTGAGTCTAGCTCACAATATCCTTCTTCACTTTCCCCATCATCAAAATCTACAGGAACGTTCATCTTGTATAATGACCGGCTCACCATTGTTAACAATTTGTGTTCTAGTGATAGTGTCCGGTTATTATGTCATTTCTTAGATTTTGAGCCAAAACTGTCACCCGCGCCTTCGTTTTCAGTTTCTTTCTTTTTAGTCTCAGCAGCCTTGAGATTTCTTTTCTTCTTAGCCTGTCTCATCTGGTAAAGCTCCTGGCGCTGTTCTTTTGACATTGTTTTGTAAACACTTGTTGGATAAGGCTTGCACTCAACTTTTCCTGTAAAGGTTCCAGTTGTCTTTTGCTTTTTGTTGCTTGATGTACCCATAGAATAAACACTCCTGGAACCTCTTTTATGCTTCCCATTTGCAAGCTTCTTTAACCCAAGACGATTGGTGAATAGAATCAAACATTCATTGAAATTGTCCCGGTAATCTTTGCTCTCGTCAATTGCATCAGCTTTAGCAGCATCAAGTCGCTCATCGCTGATTGAATTGATAAAATCCCAGACAAATCTTCTTTCATCATGATTCTTTTCAAATCTCAGAATTGTACCATGAAAAGCAGTCCAGTTCCGTTTGTGCTTGTTCCAGTCATAATTCTTAGAATCTCCAGTGTAGTGTGAATCTTTCATTTCCTGATATGTCTTATTCAGAACCATAGTGATATTGGTATCAGTATAAGCATGTTGCATCAATGAAATGAAAGCGTTTCTTGCATTTCCTGAGTTCAGCGCAGTGTTTTGGAAATGTGCCACATATTCCCAACCAGGACCCTTTCTTGTTGCATCACACAGCAACCTCCAGACGACATTGTTGTCCTCATCATACTGGTGACCTGACAGGACGCCACATCTTTCATTGTAATCACTCCAAGTTGGATAAGTATCTGTTGTACTTTGCCCGACTGTTCCAGCCCTGGCTTTGTCAGTAACTTCTTCCTTTTCTTGGGGTCTTATGACATACAAGATTGGAAATCCCTCAGAGTTGAATCTGTACCTCAGGTTTTGTCGGAAGCCTTCCTCCCATTCCCTGAATTTTGTGAGATCCTTCAGCTCGGGTGGGGTTGCTTTTTCCTGTGATTTCACACTTGATTCCATCATCTTGATTCTGAATTGCTGCAGTTCCAGGTTGTTTGGGTTTGCATTCCAGTCGGTAGCCCTTGGCTTGACTCCAATCAATGGTTGATACCGGGCCCAATTTGCCCAAGTTAGGAGCCTCGATGATAGCCTGTTGCCATAGTGGATACTTTTTGGATTAGGACAGTCCGGACTGATAGATTTCAATCCATGCATGAATGATTTAATGCTTTCCTTGTTGAGGTCTGTAATTTCACGAATATTAGACATCCCTCCCCTCATAATTTCTTCAGCTGATTCATAGTTGATACCAAAATCCATTAGGCTGCTCCTGAAAGCAAGCTGTTCTGGGTTCAGAAATCTACTATTGTTGAATCCCCTGATTTTTATTCTGGGTTGGGACGACCTTCTTCCCAGTCGGTATGCTCTTGCATCCTCGGCATTTTGGTTAGCATCGTTTCCCTCATCCTCATCATTGTCACTATCCGCGTCACCTGGGTTCTCACCCCTTCTTTCTGCATCTCTCATTGCCCTGACTCTCTTCTTTACTTCTTGGTCAATGATTCTCTTCATGGTTGAGTTTGTTTCTGGGTCCCCAAGGGCCCTTTCCATGACTTCCATGATTTTATCTTCCAAATCTTCCTCTTCTTGCATACCTCTTCCATTGTTTTCATTAGAATCCTGTGGATCGTCCTCGTCCACTTCCATTTTTGTTTCTTCTATGTCGGCGTCTGCTCTAGTTCGTACCATGATGGAGAATTGCGATATTTCAAAAGTATGGATGGGCGGTTCGTTGGGTGGTATTCAATGGAAGTTGGTATTGGATATTCAATCGAATATGGTATGTGGTGGAAGAGTGTAATCGAATCGAGGATTGGATGTGAGAGATGGGTATTAATTTGTTTGTGACTGTCGAGTGATGTGCTTATATTCGAAACGGCTATATTCCGGTTCGTTTATGTTGTAACTCTAAAAATCGACCAAAGGTATATGATGTTAAAATTTAAAGAGATGTGAGCATATCGTGAGATTGCTCTGTTACTGGTATTTTACTGTGTTTGACCGGTATCCCTGTATTAGTGTTGTATGTAGGGATGTCTAAACCGTGTGTAATTCGTCATAAGACAGAGAACACATGATGTGACGTAGATATCATGATACTTGAAGTCATTTTATCTCTGTAGGAGTATAAGTAACTTTACAAGTGTAGAATGGATATTATTCCCGTAGAATGTACGTAAGTAGAGTACGTGTATTTTTGACCGACAACACACCCCTTGATTCAACACTTAGTAGTGAAGAAGTGTTGAGTTACAAGTCGGTTCTCCATCTTGTAGAACTCTAAAAACTTAGGCATAGATATTGAATCGGGAGATTGTAATCGTAGAATCAGAGTGGCATTGAAGGAGAGGTGCTTGAGTATGCGATGGTCGCGCGAAACCGATGAGATGGTTGGTCGGAATCGATGGAAGGTAGAAGAGATGTGCTTGGAAGAAGCGTATTGGATATCACGGATGGAAGAAGGTTCGTCCATTGGCTTGTCGTTCACAATTGTACCGTAGAATCGGAATCGACTCATAGAAACTCGATCAGTAGAGATCGAATAGTGATTGGAGAATCATGATCAACTCGTAGGAGAAACACAAAGAGACCGAGGGAAGGAATCAAGCATAAGTGGGCGATTGTCGAATTGTAAAACGTGTTGTTCAATCAATGGATCAAATGGTAGATTGGAGAATTCGAATCGACGGAGAGAGTCGATTGATCGTGGAAGAGTTACCAATCGTAATCGATGGATTGGAGTATTTACTGGGGATGGACAAGAAGAATCGTAGAGATTGATGGACTTGTATCTTTAAGAGGAGATTGGAGAATCAGAATCGACGCATGGAAACTTGATCGTAGATAGTCGTAGAATAGGATTGATCCGTATGGAGGAATCAACTGTGTCAATTGAACTGGAACAGAAGGCTCCATTGAAGATTTCAACGAATTTGAACCGGGTACTTGGAAGTGAGATCTATCAGTACTATCGAGTCTTGGGATAATCGGAATTCATTGATTGAAAGGAGAGATTGGCTTATCGTAGAATCTCAAAGAGACGTGTCGTAGAAACGAATGGAATCGGAGGGGATTCATTCATTTCTGACTTGGTAGGAAAAAGAGCTATCGGTTCCAGCAGAATCAAATATCAAACGCCGACCAAGGGATTGAATCGTAGGAATCGGTTTAGTGTGAAATACGATTGAGAGATCGTAGAAAGCAATTTGATCGTAGAATCGAATCGAATGGTATCCACCGGCGTGGATTGCGCTGGGGATCAGGATCAGAGTCGTCTTGTATAAACGTAGAATTGGAATCAACTTCATGAAGGGTGGAAGAACAAGTGAAGATCGACTAATGGAGGATGAAGAGCGAGGGATTCTTTGATGCCGTAGAAATACGAATAGACGTGTCCTTGGAGAGGAGGAAGACGGACCAACGGCAGGTAGGAGGTGCAGATCTATCGATTCCAGAATCAAATAGCAATCGGTTGATTGTGGAAGTGTGGAAGATCTATCGATTCCAGAATGAATTGTCAAATGCAAAGGGATTAATATGGTCGTATATCAGATCGTAGAACCAAATCGTAGGAATTGATATGGTCATAGAAACAAATCGGAAGGAGATTGGGAAATCTGAATCGACTTCATTGAGAAGGGAATCGAGATTCGGAGACGATTGATTGATGGTAGATTGATTTTATCAAAGGGTTGGACCAAATTGTAGAGGTTGGTTGAGAATTGATGGGTAAGGGAATCGATTGACTTGTCGTAGAATCTCAAAGATACGTGTCGAAGAAACGAGTGGAATCGGAGGGGATTCATTAGTCAAGGATTGAAGAACGGGGTCCAAAGCCGACTAGTAGATTCCTTCTGTATTAGATCTCATCTAGCTCGTATGTTAATTAAGCTTTGAATCATATCTCCGTATTAGATCTCATCTAGCTCGTGTGTTAGTCAGAACCGGCAACACACCCCTTGATTCGACACTTGGTGGAGGAGTGGCGAATTATCAGTCGGTTCGTTGATTTGTTTTCAGTGGGATCTTTATCGCGTGCGCGCGATGGTAAGTAAATTTGTGGAGGCGTATGAGGGAAACTCTGTAAGGGAGATGTGTCCAAATTAAGCGGCATGTGGTGATCCAATGCACACCCCTTGATTTAGATGTACACCCCTCAATTCAACACTGATGGGATTCAATTCCATGGTTCAATCGAATTCCATGGTGGTGAAGGATACATTGATTTCAGTGGGATCGCAAGACTGGAAATGCCCGGAGACAGATATAAATTTCTGTAAGTGTATCAAGGAAAATTCTGGAATTTGTGCACGTGCACGTCCTAATTGAGCGCCATGCAGTCATCCAATGTAATCCCTGGATTTTGATGCACACCGCTCGATGCAGATACACACCCCTTAATTCACACTTAAAGAATCGAATTCTATGGTTCAATAGAATTCCATGGTTGGAAATGATACAAAACCGTAGGGCGAAATCTTGGTTCTATCGAATTCCACAGTGTGGTAGATCGAATTGTAGAGCAAAACGTAGATCGAATCGTAGATCAGAGCGTAGTGCCTTAGAATCAAATCGGATGATCGATAGTGTGGAATCAAGTTGTAGCCCCTATATTGGAAAGGAAGACTTGCGAGTGGTTGGACAAACAGCAGTGTCCACTGGCTGTAACCGGTGAACGACCGTCGGATGTGATGAGGGAATTCGATGGGGTAAAGCAACTAACTATCGACGGGGAAGTTGCAGTCGGTTGCAATGTTCAGTCAAAAGTGTCGTAAAACCATTTCATCGACAAGATGTTGGTATATAGATGATACAGCGTGACCTTGAGGGCATCCCGGTGGCGTTTGGAGAGTCGAAAGACAGGCGGAGGATTCGGTCTGGAGGAAATTGTATTGTGGCATGCAGGTTGCAATGATCGGATGTATCCAGGAGCGGCGTTGGGAAGGTCAGTGCCCTCAGCAAGTGTCTCATATGGTAGTGAGGGAACAGATGTTGGTACACGTCGGAATGTTGCAACTTCATTCTGAGGATTGAATGTCCATCGGAAGTTGGCTGGTTCACAAGGTGGAGCAGAATGATGACCAAATCTAATCTTTGCAGATGGCGATACAGATGGTGCGGTTACAATGGAAGACTTCTTCTGGCGACGTTGGTCAGGAGGACTTGAAGAAGTGGCACGTGGAAAAAAAAGGGATCGAGAGCGGACTCGACGGAAGGAGACCGATTCACTGTTGGGAGAATAAATCCAGATCCAGGCGTAATGTGGTGCTTGATTTGGTATAGGAGTATCAGCCATTTGGCAACCAACGGGTTTGTCGGCACTATTGGAATTGTCCAAGTTGGTATCATCGAAAGACCGGGTCATATGAGGCAGACAAATCTTAACAGCAGTATCGGCATTAGGTTTGGCTGGTTTGACAGGGTTCAAGCTGGGGTTGATCAGGTTGGAACTGGGAGCGGGCGTATCAAGAATGGAGTCCGCTGCTTGTACAGGAAGCAAAGCAGAGGTGGTTTTGATTGGATTGGAAACAGTCGGCTTGGTATGAACCAGGGCAGTGGTACCAGAAGGTTCAAACATGGGATGGGAAGGAACAGGAAGAGTCTTGCGAACTACAGGAGCAGTAGGCTTGGTGCGATACTTCCTTTTGGGAGGAAGTCTACCAGTCGTTTTATTTTTGCCAAATACTGCCTGTAGGTAGTGTGTAAGTAGAATCTGCTCACATTTGCTTTTGTTGACCAATCGTGATCGGGAAGCCGGTTTGACAGACGATCCTGTTGTGTCCGATGGAATTCCAGCGTCGTAAACCTTGTGAAATTCATATGGGTACCATTCGTTGTGAAATTGCCAATGGATGATAGGTAGTACCAAGTTTATGATTGGGTGGCCCCTTTTTGCATGTTTAGCGGCCATGTCTAACACTTTTTTGTCTCTAACCCGTATTCTCCCCCCGATGGCTTTTGAATGCCAAAAAATTGTGGTGTTGGCAATTAAGGAGGAGATATGGCGTTTGTGCGCTTTAGATACTTCCGAGGGTGGAAGTGCATCCATGATGGCTGCTACAATGAGAGACTTGAGGACAGGGATTGGGTCCGGGCGGAGAGTCTCGACACCATCATCATCAACAAGGAAGAGGCTTGCAATATTAGGCAATATCTGGGAAAAGACTGCGTTGAGGTCGCTTTGTCTGTTGCCGGCTGTGAAGTTGGGGCCAAAGGAGAAGTGTATTCCCCGGACTTCATTCCAGCTGGCTGCAGTTTGTGTCATAGTGGAAAATCAAGGACGGATCGTCGGAGAAGACAGAAGAACCGATGGGTTATTGTGGAACGATCCTCGGAGGTGCAGAAATAACCGAAGGAATGTTCCGAAGTGACTTGGAGGGAGAAGAGCCAATGGAGAATCGGAGGAGATAATGAACCGAGAAAAAGACCAAAGAAAGACGGAGTACCGTCAGAATTATCCGTGAAGGTGCGGAAATCACCGAAGGAATTTTTCGAAGAAGGAACCGAAGAAATATCGACCGTCAAAGAGACCGTCGGAATGTTCGTCGTTCAACCGAAGGGATGGTCCGAAGAAGGGAGAAGAAGGGGCTGGCGGAACCAAAAGAATGTTCACAGATCGTTGTTGTCGAAATAATCGATCGTGGGGGATGAGAGAAAATTCTCCTAGAACACCGAAATGACCGAGCAGAGGTGCGCGTGTCAAAGGGATAACGAAAGGAATGTCCTGATTGCAGGAGGAAACTTGAAGTAAATCGAAGTATTGATTTATTGTCGTTGCTGTAGGCCGTGGAGGTAAACGGGGTAGATGTGGCTGTTTAGATGGTAAGCGCTTCCGTTCGATCGTCTTCCTTGGACGTGTATGCGTACAAGGTGCGGCGGACGTGTCGAAAGGAGATAATCGTCGGCGTGTTCCGAAGGAGGAACAAACGGCGGTGTGGAAAAATAAAGCAACGATCGTAGGATGAGTTGCAGTCTGTTGGTTTGTTTGAAGTGGTGCTTAGCACAATCAAATGGGCGTCGATGGTCCTTTATGGGGATGATGGACGCGGGAAAAAAATATGGGGTATTGCAATCGGCGTGTCCGATGCAATTGGCTTTCATTAAAGACGGCGGTGGTCTTTAGTTTGTAATTGTAACTGTAATCCAGAGAGCTGGTTGTGGGTTACAAGACTTGTGATAGCGAGTACACCCCCTGATCCACAAGCAGGGAACAGAAGGAAGATGTACATCGAGGGGAGGCCGAGAATGTGCCGCACAGGGAGCTAAGCACACAATTTCCTCTGGAGTTAACCGACAGTGGAGGTGCTGAACGGCCGGAGACAGATAGCTTAAGGTATACACGATCCTACGGATGGGCAGCAATCGTGTGAGTTATAAGGGCTCTATAACCTGTTGTAACTCTAAAAATCGACCAAAGGTATATGATGTTAAAATTTAAAGAGATGTGAGCATATCGTGAGATTGCTCTGTTACTGGTATTTTACTGTGTTTGACCGGTATCCCTGTATTAGTGTTGTATGTAGGGATGTCTAAACCGTGTGTAATTCGTCATAAGACAGAGAACACATGATGTGACGTAGATATCATGATACTTGAAGTCATTTTATCTCTGTAGGAGTATAAGTAACTTTACAAGTGTAGAATGGATATTATTCCCGTAGAATGTACGTAAGTAGAGTACGTGTATTTTTGACCGACAACAGTTTATACTTTCGTTCGGATCGAGTTTTCTTTCTGGTTGTCTGTATTTGTGTGAGCTTTTTGCTTTTGTTGCAAATCAAGATTGTGAGCTTTCCTATCCTTTCTCGGGATTTTGCTCATTCTGTATTTCTGTGGTGAAAGGTTGAAAGATTGTTTCCTGAGAATTTAGTGTTCTCGACGATCTTTCGCGATTTGGTCTTTCGCGATTTGGTGTTCTCATATCTTTATATTTTTCGTTTTCGCTCGTAGCAGATGCTCTTTGCAATCTGTTCCTTCCGGGCAGATGCTCTTTGCAATCTGTTCCTTCCAATCTGTTTCACCACAGAATACTTTTGGCTCAATCTTTTCGCTCGCGTCATTCTTGTTTTCAGTGAAAGATCAGTGTTCTCGGATATTGATTCCTTTCAACTGATGCCAACCTGGGCGGCCCTTTTGACTGAGCCGTCCAGCTTCTTTTCCCTTGCTTGTTTTTGCTGGATCTCGAAACCCGGTGGAGCCACCACCTTGGTTCAATTCTTTGGTCTCTTCTTTCAGGGAGACCGCCCTGGTGTTGGTCTGTTCCAGGGCTCCACAGGCAACTGCCTCTTTTACATCCTTGAGGGTTGATGCCGGTAGCTGATCAGGCTATTCCGGATTAGTCTTCGAGCTCAAACTGCGTTTCTTGGTGGGAAACGCCATTCGGTCCTCCACAGCTCGTAGAGTGCTGTGGGTCTGATAAACTAAAGAAAGTGCGTCGTAACAGTAATAAAACAAATGCAATCGTTCTTACGATCGATTGACTTAGTGAGTAAAACAATCAGTTTATTACCGTTCAATCGGCCTTGTCGTTGTCGATCGACAGGTTAATTACTCTCGTATCGTCGTGTCGATTTTACGGCATATTACCGTGTAATTCTTGTACCTTATTACGTAGAATTAGTACTAGTCTGTACATAGATTTTAGGGCATGATAGTGTTTTAGAGTTGTTAATTCTTCGAAGAGTGAGCTGACGGGAAGAATTTCCCTAAGAGACAATCCACATGGATTAATCACCGACGATTATTCACTCAGGTTAAATAACCTTACGAATAAGGTTATTTGCCTTTGTGACTCTTCGTACGTGCGATACGCGTTACACGGTGAATTCTTTTCACGTGTTCAGTGTCAATGCTGGTGTCCGGTGTGACTCCTCTGTAGGCTGGAGAATTGTTGTGTTCTGTATTGTTCCCTTCTGGCATCGGCTGTGTTAATGATGGTATAATCTTATCAATAACTAATAGAACCAAAGATCGCAAAGTCGTTATTATTTGTTATTTTATCTGTTACTGTTACAATGTTGGAAAGAGTTATTGATAAGATTATGATCGGAGTGTTCCTGGACCATATTCATCCCTCAATCACTAATTTGTTACTTATTTTTGTGGGGGGGTTTCGGGGGCAACAATTGACCATTCAATCGATATCCCTACACCTCTGTTCAGTGCATTAAGTATGGTTCGATACTCGTTCAGGCATATGTAACGTTTATGGGCCTAAGTTCGTATGCGTCCATATTAATACTTAATGTGCTCACCCTGTGGTCGTAGGTCGTACCTGTACTACTGAATGTTCGAATCGTCGGCATATATAATTGCCGGGTATGTGTGTATACGCGCATGCACGCTTCATCCCCCGCTTAGTAATTCAATACTCAGTTGTACTCTGCGATGCGTCGTTTACTTCATTTTGTCTCCACCAATCATTGTTTCTCATGATGTAGAAGGCCGGGTAGGTGACTGCACCCAGAGTTTGGAAGAATCTGTTTGTAAATGTTGGCATGATGTTGTCGTGTAATATTTTTCTTTTCGGTTGTTACGTATTTTTGTTTTTGTTTCTTGTTATGTATTTTTTATTTTATTTTTTATTTCGATATTCTTCTTAGTTGTTCTAGCCAAGTCTCGGTAGTATCTGATGTATTTTGTTCAAGATAATGGCTTATTTCAGTGATTTCGTACAATGGTGTTAGGTTTGATTCAGTGGTACAGGTATAGAATTTTCTGAAGTTCGCGATCGATAAATTCCAAGATCAATTTTTGTTAATAGGAAATTTCACGTAGGAATCTCGTAGACGAATTCCGGAGTGGATTGTAACTCGTAGGTATGTTTGATATCTAGTTTTCGTATGAAGCGGCGACTGTTAATCAACAACTGTAATTCCGGATTATGAGTTAATTAATCTATTTTCTGTTTTTCCATTACTTAATCGGAATTCACGTATAATCCCGTGTTAAGTGATCCTCCATGATGAGACTGCACGTGCATTCTCATGTTGTAGATTAACTAATTAATTTGTCGGGGAAACGTGTCTCATTTTGTCTGTCTCCAACATAATTGGGCTTCGCATATCCGTTTCATGTGTCAATGCTATTTTCTCATATATCATTGATATACACATGAATATCATCAGCATACTTAGTACCGGATCCTATGCCTCTGAATTTTCATGTTATACTTTCTTGTGATAATTTGCTGTGTCCGATTCTTCTATCAATGATCGATTTGTTCGATCGTGACTCATTATTCTGTCATCGTGACCATCAGCTTGTTTTCTGTGATAGACTTTAACAACCGGCAAATCGTGTTGTTAAGTAAAACAAGAAATAACCGTTACGTGCGGTTAAATATGAACCAATAAGAAAACAGATTGACGTGCACACATATGTATACTGATGAGATGCGCGGCAAAATGTACGGTGTTACGAATACAATGAGGAATGAGACTAGATTACTGATGAATAGACACTCGGGCACATGAAGTCTGACGAGAAGATATAAGTATCGAAGGGAGTCTATCACAGAAAACAAACGAATGAGTCACGACCAAATGAATTGATCATTGATAGAAGAATCGGACACAGCAAAATATCACAAGAAAGTATTACATGAAAATTCATAGGCATAGGATCCAATACTAAGTATGTCAATGATATACATGTGTATATCAATGAAATATGGAAAATATCAATGACACACAAAATGGATACGCGAAGCCCAATTATGTTAGAAACGAACAAAATGAGACACGTTTCTCCGACAAATTCACTGAGGAAATATTAGTTAATCTACAACACGAGAATGCGTGTGCAGTCTCATTATGAAGGATTGCATTACACGGGACATTACGTGTGTTCCGGTTAAGCATTGGAAAAACAGAAAATAGATTAATTAACTCATAATCCAGAATTACAGTTGTTGATTAACAGTCGCCACTTCATACGAAAACTAGATATCAAACATACCTACGAGTTACAATCTATTCCGGAATTTTCCTACGAGAAATTTCCTACCAACAATAAATTGATCTAAGAATTTATCGATCGCAAACCCCAGAAAATTCTATCTAACCGTACCACTGAATCGAACTAACACCCTTGTACGAAATTACTGAAATAAGCCATTATCTTGAACAAAATACATCGGATACTACCGAGACTTGGCTAGAACAACTAAGAAGAATATCAAAATACAAATAAAAAAATACATAACAAGAAACAAAAATAGAAATACGTAACAACCGAAAAGAAATATACTACTCGACAACATCATGCCAACATTTACAAACAGATTCTTCCAAACTCTGGGTGCAGTCACCTACCCGGCCTTCTACATCATGAGAAACAACGATTGGTGGAGACAAAATGAAGTAAACAATGCATCACAGGATACAACCGAGGATGACCAGATTCCATCGACAACAAACAGATCCCCCTCACAACAGCCAATGACGCTCAAGACAACGGGACAGGGAGAGATGGGCCAACCAAGATCTGGAATCATCATCATCTTCTTCTTCTTCCTCATCAGAAAGTGAGGATAGCAGTACCTCAAGTTTCGAAAGACACCGAGATGCAGAATTGGTTAACCTTAGAAGACAAGCAACAGAAGCCGAACAACAAGTGGAAGAAATCAACGCACTAAAGGAAGAAATGAGAGTTGCAAGAGCACTAGGACGAGAAAAAGAAAGAAGATATGAAGCGGAGATGAATAACCAGTTGCATCCCAATGGCAATATTTCTGATTATATCAACACTTTTGAACTGACTTATCATAAACTTCGGAAAATCCCACCATATCACATGACTGAATGGGACGCAAAAAGCATATTTGCTCGGAACATTCGTGACCCAAACCTGGAGAGATTCAAAGAAGAATTGCTGGAACATAAAACAGACCGGACTCTAGAAGAAATTATTATTTTCCTTCTGAATCCGGTCCGTTGAGGGTCTGATTCAAAGGCTTCTGAAGAACAGCAACGCTGCATTAGTGTGTTAGTAGACGAACGATTGTGCTCTACGCGTGACAATTGTGGTTGGATACTTTTGGCAACGGATAATCGGACTACAGGCGAGACTATGGAAACACCAGATCTCTTCTTACTGTGAACTTATTCAGATACAGCGAGACAGACCTTAGTAATGTAGATTACAGGTAGTTGGTAGCATCTAGTGTGAATTTTGGGATATAAATCAGTTGAATGTTAAAAGTATGAGATAAAGTGAACTCTTGCCGAAATGCAAGATATCTCTTTTATTGAGATGAATACGTTGCAACTGCTGTTGCGTAGTGATGAGATTACTCGCTGATTATTTCTGTACATGCATTGGTCGTTGACCATATATATCTGTATGTATATATATATTGTGTGAGAATCACACGTCAACAATTTTCTTCTCTTGTTCCGTTAGGAAGACTTCATGATATGTTTATCATTAAGATCAGTAATTGCTCCCGTAGCTCGTGTGATACTTTATGAAATCAGAGTTTGCTCACCGAAGAACAATGGCAATACTATAAAACAGAGATTGCTCACCGTTAATGCGCGATGGGAATCGATGCACCGTGGGAATCAATATGCCGTGGGAATCGATTACTTTGGTTGATACGGGACTCATTGACTCGTACAAATAGAATACCTACCATCTGGTAGCTTTGGTACTTTTGGGCACGAAAGGAATTTAATACTCCCCATGTTTCCTTGTGAAAGGTCATCACGCTCTACATGATGCTTCCATCGTCTTGGAGGAGGTCGCCGGTATTCCCGCAAAAGTGGAAGATGGGCTTGAGCATTGGATACACAACTGAGTGTCCCCAATGCTTGGTGAGAATATGTGCATAGTTATCTTTACCTGGGGTGTGCATCATTAAAATGAAACCTCTCGCTATCATGCTCCGTACGTAGTGAAACGATAGAATGTTGTGATGCTTATGCAACCTTGCGTAAGGGAAGGTTGAAGTTTGAATCATCTTTTCGTTGTCACCCCAAGAGTAGGAGATATCATGGACTCGTGTTCCGAGGTATCGAAATGAGTGACGTAGATCAACGATTTGCTCGATGCAGGTTCTTCCTGCAACAAATTCAGCTCCAAAGGTGGCCGTTTCCGTAGTAGATTGTTTCTTTGAGAACCACATCATGGGAGTCTTGTTCGCGAAGTGAAGGATGCCGGTTACAGCCTTACCACTGAGAATACCATGCATGAGGTTGGCGTCATAGAAGTGTGTCAACACTACTGTCTTCCCAAGTGGTGCAGGAGCGTCGCCGGGTAGCTCTTCAGAACGCTCCCCATATACGGTGTTGGACCAATCGATGGTGTCTGGTTTAGTCAATATAAAATCTGGGGGTTCCACGCGGAATCTGATTTTAAAATGACTAAACTTGGAGATATATCCGTAGATACGTTTGGCACGTTCAAGGTGCCCATCTCATGGTTGGGCTCTGAAACTCGAGAGTGTCATCACGGCTGTTTGGACATCGAAACGTCAAATGGCGATGATCCATTGAAGTGAACCGATCATGCTTTGGTATTTCTGTATACCAGTTTCTTCGAGAAAGGCTGAGGAGTCCAATTCAGGATGATCGTTTTCCGCAATGGGAGACTGGAACTTGGTGCTAGGTTTGCATCCGAACGTTTGTTCATAAGACGCTTCCATCTTTTCGATGAACTTTATGGGATTCATAAAGAGAACACCATGCGCGTCGCGCTCAAATCCACAACCTAGATGAAAGTTCATAGGTCCGGATCCCTTCAGTTTAAAGTTGTATGGCGACGATTGACCAGTGTACTCACCAGGGCGCAGACAGAAAAAGAAGGCTATGTAGATCATGTTGGCAATGGCCTGTCGGGTAGGAGAAGGGGAGTCATGGTATGCAAAGCGCAGGGCATGCATGACAAGGGTGACGGGGACTGGTTTAACCCTGCAACGGGCTGGGTCCAGTTTTGCATAGCCCTTGAACTGGGCAGTTAGCCGGAAGTCAAGACTGCCGGTAGAGCCGGTTCGAGGGTCTTTGGACCCCAAGCGGGCCAGCGTCTGGCCCACTGACCTGAGGGTGTCCGATACTGTGCAAGATCGGATGGGCTTGTGGCCACGAGAGAGGTGGCCATCATGGAGGCGTTTGGCAAAGACTTGGAGGATGGGGATTGGATCCTGAATGGACTGGAGGCGCGGGTCAAAACCTTGAGACAAACAGAATTGAACCCATTGATTCCAATGGGCATCCTTGCGCTTGGCATAGAGTTCAGTGACTGAAGTGCATGGTCTTCTGGATAGAGCTAAGGTCAGAGCAGAATGCATGGGAGGCTTCAGGGGACATAAGATCCAGGGCAAGTCCTGGGGGTAGGTGGTGTTGAGATGATTGAGAAGGGCAGTGTCAGAGAGGTCAGAGCGAGAGAGGAGGTCAGCCAGGTGATTGGCTGGGCCTGGGATGTAATCCCTAAGGGGTACATATTGGTGGAGCCGCTGGTGCAGGGACTGAATTCAAAGGAGGTAAGCTGCAGGGCCGGTGGTGGTGGTGGCGCCTTTCCTTTGCCAGTAGACCGCCGCGGTGTTGTCATAGCAGTTGTGGGTGGTCCTGGATGTGACACAGGCGGCTTGAGCAAGGACATCATTATGGGCAATGGAGCCAGCCAGCTCAAGGTCACTGTTGGTGATGGTGCCACTGGGGTTGTCAAAGGTGACTAGTTGGGTGGAGACCCACTTGGGGAATGCATGCCTCCACATGATGGGCTGCACCGCGCCAGTTGGAAGGGGGACAAAATGGATGCCCCCCATGCCCCGACCAGAGGCATCACAAGCGCCGAGGGTGGCGGGGAAAGTGTCGGGGACTAGTTCAGCAAGGGAAGTAGGCCGGTTGGAGAGATCCTTGGCAAGCCACTGGAAGTCTTGGAGGAAGCTATGGACCCGCTTGGTGAGCCGGAGGCGCTGCCTGCCCGGATCCTGGTGTCAGAAGGCTTCTTGGAGGATGGAGAAGAGGCCAATGGCGCCAGGGATGGCAAGGGCCATCAACCGGAGTTCCCCAAGGACTTGGTGCCATTGTTTGATAGGAACATGGCGTTGGGTGGGGGCGATGGAATGCAGAATCTCCTGTAGCCGGGCCACTCGATGGGGAGGAAGGCTGATGGTTTTGTGGATGGAATCAATGAGCCAGCCCAGGATAACTTTCTTGGTGGTCCACGTGGCATCCCCTTGGCGCATTTTCTTGAGGGACGCTGGTTCCTGTCTGAAGGGGGTGTCCGTTTCATCCAGGGGTCGGAAGACTTTGTCCAGGGATTGGAAGAGCACCCTCTTGATGGCCCATCGGATCCATTGGTTGCCCTGAGCAAGGCCACAGAAGTCATCCACATAGACATCCCAGTATCGAACCGGCTTCTTGCTGGGAGTGGTACTATGAGGAGTGGGCAGATGAGGCACCATAGGGGCAGTAGCGGTAGGCGTGTGCGCTGTTGGTGCGGGAGGCTGATCTGGTGGAGCTGGAGGCGCGGCGGGCGTGGCTTCAGAGGGAAGATCCAGTCGATGGGGTGTGAGCCTGGCCTCTGCTAGCCCTGTGGAGAGGGTGGCATTGGCCATGTCTGCAATGGTTTCTGTAAAGGCACAGAAGTTTGGTGGGCTGGATTTCCACCCCATGGGGTTGGTGAGGGGGATGCCAATGAGAGGTGGCTCACCCTTCCTGGAAGGGAACAGAACTCCTAGCTTCATGGTGTCTTCTGGTTTCAACTGGACCCGGTAGAATCCATCAGCTAGGTCTATCTTGGACATGTACACTGGACCGAACCGGTCGTTGGCGCGGTGCAGCTTGGTGAGGAGCCGGGGAAGTGTGTGGCCAAATTGCATGGCTTCTGCTGGGGCTAGAGGGATGGTGTCTTGGTTAACCTCAGAGTAGGTGTAATCTGAGATCATTCGGGGGCGCCGGCCTTGTTGGGGGACTAGCCCCAGTGGACTCAGCCGGAGGTTCGGAAGGTCTTGGATGAGGCTGGCTGGGAGGACAGTCCATTGTTGTTTGTCCATCATGTCGGCATACTCCTTGCAAAGGAACTCAATGCCCAGGTGGGAGGATTGGTGTGGCCCTCTGCTGATGGCGGGCGCAATCCTGGCCGGGTCCCAAGGGGGTCCAGACATGGATGCTGGGGTGCCGTCCTTCCCAAATTGGTCTAGGATGCCACTGGCTGGATGGGGGAGAGTACCCACATGTGGGTGGATATCAACTTGTCCACGGATGGTCCGGATGAAGTCCCCCCAGCTAGTGCTGTTGTTGTAGACAGTGATAGCCCGGTTGATATGCAAGTCCAGCCTGTCAACGGGGTAGGGGAATGTAGTGACGAGGGGCGCGGACCCAGTCAGCAATGGGAGCGTGGTAGAGAGTGGTGGATGGGCGAGGGGCTTGGACCCAGGATTGAATGGAGGCTCGGACCGGAATGACGCGGGTGAGGGTTGTGCAGTGACTAGGAGCTTGGGCATAGGCATAGCAGTGGGGGTGACTAGGAGCTCGGGCCTAGGCAATGGGTTGGCATTGACTAGGAGCTCGGGCCTAGGCAAAGGCAATAGGTTCGCAGTGACTAGGAGATCGGACCCAGGCAATGTGGAAGAGGAGGTGGATGAAGGACTTGGTGGGATGGTGGGCGCTTCCCCCAAGGGGATGGTGGGCGCTTCCATGGAATCTGTAGGACCTGTAGAAATTTGGGAAGGCACATACAAGTCGGGGTGGGTACATGCGCGCGCGTGCCGTGTGTGCTTACCTAATTCATGTGTGATTCGTAAGTGAGGATTAGATTTGTGATTAGATGATGGATTGTTACTTAGTATGATCCCCCCAAGGCCAATGTGGGGTGGGGAGGGCTCTGCGCCCAAGTGAGGGCGCGTGCCAACCGGTCAGGCATATGCCTCTTGGCACCATTGCCAGAGTAGATCTTGCTCGGTGGGAGTGATGGCCACGTGGTCATATATGTGCTTGCAGCTGCTGAAGCAGGCACCCTTGATGTGCCACGAGTGGCATCTCTCTTGGCCATCTGGTCTGGAGAGGGGGCCTTTCCCTTTGTCTCTCATAGCTTGGATGGCTTCCCTCATTTTTGCTGACTCCAGTTTCTTGACAATGGAATGATTGCTGTCTTGGAGGCGGGAGTCCCAGTGTGGATTGGTGAGTCGCGTCTGTGTTGCGGTTGTCGAGTTGCGGACGCCCGTGCTGCTGGGGGGAACGTTGGTGTTCTTGTTGCTGTTGCTGGGCCCATTGGTAGCCGCCTTGGTGGGGGGGGATGGAGGGGGATCCGGTCGTCACAGTAGTCTCAGGGCAGCCACATTGGAGACATTGGGGAGCCAGTTGAGGTTCTGGCTCATCCTGAAGGTGTGGAAGTCCACCCCAAAGTCCGGGGAGGGAAGGATGGAGGCTGCTTCCCACTGCTCCTCAAGCCACCCCCTGACTCGGATTTGGAAGTAGTAGACTACAATGGCAGGGGTGAGGAATTCTTCCACCTCATCTGCAATTGCTCTTCGGAGGGGCATCTGCTGGATCTTGAGCCTGCGGAGGCCTTGTTGGTAGCTGGTGATGACATCATGGTTGAGTCCTAGGATGGTGGCTAGGACAGCCAGGTAGCTCTCCAGCTGGGTGGTGGCTTCAGTCCAGCCGACAGGGATGTAGGCTTTAGTCTTCTGAAGCTCCAGGGAGTCCTTCAAGGTGAGGGAGTTGCCTTCAGTGGAGATCATAGTGTCATATGCTGCCACAGTGGCTGCTGCCTCCTGCTCCCTTTTCAGGGTGGCCGCGGACCCACCTGGGGGCGTGAAAGCCATGGGGAGTATTCCATCCGCTACATCAAAGGGGTCGGTCCCGTGGAAGTTGCCATCCTGGAAGCGTTTGAGGGCAGCAGTAGTGATCAAGGGGGCTTGTATCCCCAACTCAGAGGCCCGGGCTGCCACTTGGCTTTGGAAGATCATGTGGGTCCTCTCGTGCTTGCTCTTTTGAGCCCAGGCCTGGTAGATGGGGGGGAGGTTGGCTTCCTCCTGTTTACCACAGAGCAGAAGCAATTGCTGGGTGTACAAGGGGCCCCAAGTGGTTCTTACTGACTGCGACTTCTTGTGGTCCATACTCTCACTTAGCTTCAGTTGGTGGTCTGTAAGGGCGGTGACTGCTGCTGTGAGTGCAGGGTCTCCAGGTGTGTCCCAAGGCCGCTCCTGATCAGGCAGGTCACGGTAAATCACCTTGTGCTTCATGTAGTTGGTGAGGCCTGTCTCACTTTGGAAGGAAGGGCCCGGCTGAAGGAGCTTGGGGTTTCCCCCGGGTTCTGTAGCTGTAGTCCCAGCTAACCGGAGGGTATTGAACAGGGGGGTGCAGGACTCCATTAGCCCCACCCTGTTAAGCTGAGGATGGAGGACCCCCAGGGCTTGGCTTGGAGAGAGCCCCTTGCCCAAGAGGAAATGCACCAACTCAAAGGGGATGAAGAACGCCTTGTGGGCTTGTATCAACTTGGAGTGGGCGGTCCCTTCTGGGATCACTGGAATGGACAGTCTTCCTGGGTGCACCTCCACCTCTGCCAGATGATGATCCAGGGTTAGCACCCGGGAGGCGATGGTGGGGGACAGCATGGCTGAATCCACTAGAACCAGTTCCCCAGCTTCCCCTTTGATGTCATCCAAATACCCGAAGGCCTTGTTTTTGTTGGGGCTGTGCTGAGCCAAGGGCCCCGGGTACTTGCACCAATCGGAGGCAGGGCAGGCCTTGGGGGTCGGCTACGAAGATCCCCAGCGCGCCCACAGCCTCAGACTCGAAGATGTTGAGTAGGTGCTCCAGGAGGACCTGGGGGGGGGGAGGCCAGAGTGAAGTAGCTAAAGATGGTGGCATATGCCTTGTTGCGCTCAACCGAGCTACCAAAGGGGCTTGGGGTAGCCCGGAAGTACTCCGAGTAGGTCAACATCCCGCTGCTGGGTCCGACAGTCCGCTGATACGGTTTGGTGCGGATTGTCGTTGGTATCTTGGTGTCACAAGAGAGCACCGGAAGTGAGGTGTCACAGGAATCAACGGAGTAGTGCGGATTTTTGGCGTGGTCGACGTTGGAGCTTGCTCGTTATCTTGGTGTAGAAGCGAGTAAGCGGGAGTGGTCGACGTGCAGACCGGTAACCAAATCGATTTGCGGATGGATGCTTGGAGGTGCGGTGCCGGATTGAAGAGGTGCGGTCCAAAGGAGTCACTGGAGGTGCAGACCAGTAACCAATGGATTCGCGGATGGATGATTGGAGGTCTACTCGCCGCTGATGTGTGCGAGGAGGTGCTTGGAGGTGCAGGGAGACGTCGGAGTCTCCAATCGATTCGCGGGTGGATGATTGGAGGTCTACTCGCTGCTGATATGTGCGAGGAGGTGCTTGGAGGTGCAGGGAGACATCGGAGTCGCCGGTATCAAGGCCGGGCCTATTGTAAGGCGACAATGGGGAGCTGTTGAGGTGTGAGTGTGTTAGTAAGAGACTGACTGCTGTGTGGGTACACTAGGCCAGGCTAGGGGACCAACCGGTAGGCTGCTGTACGGGTACACTAGGCAAGGCTAGGGGACCAGCACAGATAGGCTTGTCGTACGGGTACAATAGGAGGACTATTGGACCAGGACGGGTTACCAATTTATTCTACTACTAATCGTTTTAGGAGCAAAAAGAGTGAGCTGTATGCTTGGATTTCTTGGAGGGATCCTTTACCGGCTTGTTAGTGCTAGCCTGTAATTTTGGTTGCAGACAAGTCTTTAGGTCGCAAGCCCATCCGTACGAGCTACCGTGATACAGTGACACATCTTATCCGGTGATATAGGGAATCGATTGTATCGTTCTGGTAGGGAGCGTAGTAGGCTTGCGCTTTGCTGGAGGAATCCTTTGCCGGCTTGTTGAGGCTATCGGGGTCTAAGCGTGTGCTTAGAAGCTGGTTTTAGTGATAGTGAAATCTACTAGATTTCTCTTAGATTTCCCCCGGTCTGGCCCTCTATCGATTGTAGGGAGTGCCACGTGGCACTACCATTACTTTCATTTGGCTCGCTGCATCAATTCAGATACAGCGAGACAGACCTTAGTAATGTAGATTACAGGTAGTTGATAGCAACTAGTGTGAATTTCGGGATATAAATCAGTTGAATGTTAAAAGTATGAGATAAAGTGAAATCTTGCCGAAATGCAAGATATCTCTTTTATTGTTGTCGGTCAAAAATACACGTACTCTACTTACGTACATTCTACGGGAATAATATCCATTCTACACTTGTAAAGTTACTTATACTCCTACAGAGATAAAATGACTTCAAGTATCAAGATATCTACGTCACATCATGTGTTCTCTGTCTTATGACGAATTACACATGATCGACGACCGGTTTAGACATCCCTACATACAACACTAATACAGGGATACCGGTCAAACACAGTAAAATACCAGTAACAGAGCAATCTCACGATATGCTCACTGTTGTGACTCTAAAAATCGACCAAAGGTATATGATGTTAATATTTAAAGAGATGTGAGCTCAGAGAGAGGCTCTTATTTTACTACGTATTTTCACTGTGTATCGGGGCTCTCTGTATTTTCATGGTAGAGATCTTCCCCGGTTATTTGTTACTGTCTTCTTTACCGTCGTACCGATTCTTCTGTTGCTGTTGCTGTATTAGCGTCGTATTGGTCTTACTGTATCGGTCATTCGATGGTATTGGTCATTTTCTGGGTTAAGTATTCTGTTCGATGGGGCGTATGCTTATTCTTGGTATATATGCTAGATATGAGGCCCATCCGGAATCGGTATTGATTTTCTTGATTGCAATAAGTAATTTCCTCACGGGGTACCAAGTACACTCTTCCGAATGTACTTATGGATTCCAAATGTTCACTTATTGGTCAGGTCTTTGGATATGTCTTGTTTCTAACCGATTACCGTCTTTTGTTTGTAGTCCTAAGTGATATTGTTTTCACCACTTAGGGATTTTCATGTAGTGGAGGTGTGTTTGATTCTAAGACACGATCATCGAAATAATTGTATCTCTGTGGTTACTCCGTGTTAATATTCTGCACCTCGGTCGTATTGTTTTGTCGGCCTTTCCAATTGAATTTGATGCCGACAATGTCCGTATTTTTTGGCCGACAACACACCCCTTGATCCAACATGTTACCTTCAATGTTGGATTACTGTCGGAGTAGATCTGGGTCGGTTATATATGCTGGAAGCTTATCAGAGTTTTATTGACTGGTAGATCAAACATTCGGATCGAATCGAATCGGCATCCCAATCAATCTTGCTGATTCGGATCGAATCAATCGTAGCAATTGTCGAAGCGCGCACCGTTGAATGATTTAACCTGGGTAGTGTCCCATGATGTATCTTGCATGACGGGCGTGCAAGATCCATCCCAATGGTTTGGTTAGGTCATCAGCCGGATTGATAATTCCAGGGATATGTATCATTTTGATCTCACCATTTTCTTTCCATGCTTGAATTGCAAAGAACCTGATTTCAATGTGCCTGGTTCTTTCAGTTGGCTTCTGAGCGTTGATGATCTCAATTGCTGATGCATTGTCTTCATAGATAGGGGTTGGACCAGCTTGAGCAAATCCTAATTCTTTGAGTACGGATCTGAGGTATCTGGCTGTTTTGGCTGCTGTGACTGCAGCAATGAATTCTGCTTCTGTAGAACTCTGTGCGGTAAGGGACTGAGCTTTGGATCTGTAAACAATCGCCCCACCGGCATAAGTGAAGACGTAGCCTGTGGTGGACCTTCGGTGTTTTGGATCATTTCCATATGCGGCGTCCACAAAACACATCAGTTTGGCTTGCTTGATGTCTTCCGGGAATTTTGGGAGTGACACATCTTGGACTGCATCGTTGTATGGTTCTCCTGGTGGAAGAGATGGCTCAGCATTTGGCCTGTAGAATCTGATACCCCAAGATCTGGTGGTCCTGAGATAGCGGGCTATATTCTTCAGGCTGGAATAGTGGAAAGCAGTGGGGTTGGAGCTGTACTTTGACATCAGAGTCACTGCATAGCCTATGTCTGGCCGGCAACTGACATATGCGAACATCATTTCACCTAAAAGCGTTCTGTAGGAGAAACCCGATGTGGATTGTAATTCAGCATGTTCCTTGGTGCCTTCTAATGGGCCATCAGTATGTGATTGCAGTTGGCTCAGTACTTCAGTCGATAACGGCGCCGATGGCTTGGAGTGGGGTTTCATCTTAGAATCAGTCTCCCAACCATGGGATGTCATGATCCGGTCAATGTAATTGGCGCAGGACAGTTCAATGTAGTCAGCTGTCTGTTTGACATCAATTCCATTGAAGTCTTCAAGCAAACCCATTTTGGTGAAGGGGACAGCATCTTCTCTAGGGAGCTTCAGCTTTGCGCCTATTATGTCATAGATCTTGTCAGATATGGATTCTGATGTGCAAGCCAGTGCAAAATCGTCAACTTGTCTGAGCATGTAGACTGTTTCACCTTCAAAGACTGTTGTATAGATTGTTCTGTCATGCGTGGTGGTCTTGAAGTTGAGATCGGGACCTTTCAAGATCTTGTTGATGTGGGTCTCCCATAGTCTACCTGATTCTGGGTGGCCTTGAAGTGCTCGAAGGACTGGAAGTACCAATTGTCGGTCTATGTCCTTTCCATGCTTGTGTCTGTACCATTCTGCATATGCATCATCAATAGTCATGTATGTAGGGATGTTGGGCCCTGGAGAATGCGCATATGCGTCAGCCGCGTCCCCCCCATAAACTTTGAGATTGAGGCTAGCTGCAATGGCAAAGAACAATCTTTGGATGGGGTGTTCAACACACGATGAGTATGACATTGCTATGGCATGCAGGGTTGGCGCTGCATATTTGCTTCCATTGCAACATTGTCTGGCTCTTCTGACACCATTTCGTTTCACACTGTATTGCCAGTGAGGTCTGAGAATGATAGCGTCGGGGTCCTTAGGGTATTGAATTGGTGATCCAAACATTTCCAAATCTTCAAACTGATCAAGCTGTTTTCGCTCCCCAGCTTGCCATTCAGGCCATGTAGATAAAGGCTTGAGATTCCTTCGAGTGAAGTGCCCTAGTGCTTGTTCTTCAGGTGTAGTTGCCTTGGAGTTGATGGCCTTGATGAAAAGTTCAATTTCTTCAGTGGACAGTGAATCTGCATCTAGTGGTAGTGCTTGATTTCCTGGTTTATGAAGCTTGGTGATAGCTCTGAGGGATGCAATATCAATAGTCGGAATGACAACCTCCATATCGTCTTCAATTGGCGCCAAGTGTTTTTGGATGGAGGCATGGAGTGCTTCAGTGCTATCGACCTGGTTGATTCTCGAATTGTATCAGCTGCTTGTATTTGGTACCAATGCGCTTGATGGTTTGAATGGAGGAAATCCGGTCCAAGAATGGTGGATCTTCTTCAGCAGTGGGTTCCTTCCAGGAGGTATTGGGAGCAAATAAACCATATTCATTTGAGTGTTTCCTGACCTCCTTCATAGACAATTTTTCTTCAAGTGCGAAGGTGATTGGTGTATCTATTGAAGAATCCCGCACCCCTCGATCGTGGCAGGCCTGTAAAGCTGTAGTAACATCAGCAGCAGTAAAGACACGATTGTGATTGATAGATACAATATAAGCGCCGCGGAGCCTGGAGAGAGTCTTCTTGTGGGAGGAGAAAAGCTTGGAGGCAGGACTTTTGGGAAGGATGTCAGTGATGTAGGCTCTGCCAATCAGTGAGTCATTGGCATAGCGAAGGCCAAACTTGAGATCAGCACAAGATGGAGAGACAGTGAGTCGAAGATTGGTGAGGTCTGCAAAGGGGGAAATTGAGAATTGGAAATCACTGGATGAGGCCTCACGGGTTTCTGCAGGAAGTGGAGTGTTGTCATCAGTCCGGAGCAGGTGCTTGACATTGGTTGGAAGATCTGCAAGAGGTAAGTCATTCATCCCTTCATCAAATCTGACATGAGTGGCGATCTTGACTCGGTGCGTTTCAGTGTCATACCAAAGAATGTTTCTTGTAGTGTATGGGACGAAACCCAGGAAGATGCCTTTGCGTGCATTGGGTTTGAGTTTAATAGATCTTTTGCCTGGCGGTCGAACCCAAACTCTACAACCAAAGGTTCGGAAATCAGTAAGGTTTTCCTTACGGCCAGTTGCCAATTCCAATGGTGAATGTAGTTGGTTGCCTTCAGGGAATGCATTGGACAACCGAAGTGCATGGTAAAAAGCAAAAGGCCAGAACTTTATGGGCAAGTTGGCACCTGATAGCATGGTTCGCATGGAATTAGCCAAAGTTCGATGTGCTCTTTCAACTGTACCATTCTGGTGTGAGGCATCTGCACCAGTGGGGAAAATTGAGTATCCAAAAGCAGAGAAGAGGTTTCTGATATCAGGATTGTGATAGAGTTCACCACCTTGGTCAACTGAAACATACTTGTTGGCACAAGTTGGGTTGTGCTGGGCGAAGAAATGCTCTAACCAGTGTAGTGGCGCTGCTTTAGAAATTCGCGTGTCTCCATATTTCATACCAGTATAGTGGTCTGTGATGAGAATCCAAGCAGTTTCTCCATGAATGCCTTCATAATCGCGCTTGCGTTTGCTGTTGGAGGATTTGGTACCTGAGAATGCAAAATCAATAGATAAACCCTGAAACGGTTGTGTGGCCTTGCGTGTGGAATGCGAGCCAGCAGGTGCTTTGGTTTGCTTACATTGTATGCAAGTTGGACATTGGTCAAGAATACTGGTTTGCCGTTTGAACTTTGGGACTCCAATGATGTGCTTATGAGCTTGATACAGAAAATCATCGCATGGGTGTCCCAACCTTTGGTGCCACAGGAGTTTCGATGTCTTGGTTTTGATGGCTTGGATTGGGATATTTTTTTCCACAATCTTGGTGAAAAACAGTTTGGCATCAAACCTTGGCATGTCACTGGTATCAGACTGAGCTTTCGCTGCTTCAGTGCATGTCTGCAGATTGACAAGGTTTGTGTATATATCATACCTGTAGTTGCTAATTGCTTCTTTGGAGGCCAGTTCACAAGCTTCCTTGAACTGCATGTCAGTCGCTAAGGCATAGGCGGACGATGTTGCACAATTGGCATATGGAGAGGCAATATCAACGTCTGGGATCAGTACTGGGTGTGTATAGCACTGACCATCAATGATGCTCCCATGGAGGACAATGCTGCAGGCAGTGTTCTGCTTGTGATGACAAATAATGGTGAGGTTGCCATTTTGTGGAGCAGATGAGTCAAGGTTCTCAGTGAATGATTTATGGATGGACTGTCCACTGAACTGACATCGCATATGGGATGTCATTCCACAGAGATCGTTCTCACTCAGTAATGTTGTTGACAGGGAGGGAGAATAATAGAAGAAGACTTTGATATATCCAATGTGATTCGGTGCTGGGATATGCAAATATCCTGAGCCTTCAGGGATGCAGGTAGCTGCTGTGCCTCCTATTGCTGCTGTAAGCCTGACAGGGCATTTTCTTATCTTGGTGTAAGGTTTGTAACCGTGCAGGATGTGTTTGAGGTTTGTGCAGGAAACCTTTGCACCGGTGTCAATCTGAGCCCGGACACCCTGTTGGAAGTAGGCTGTAGCTGCAATAGGGTCCGGTGGGACGAGGGATTGCACATTGTATGTATCAACTGGCGTAGGGTTGTCCCTATCGAAATTGGGATCCTCATTGGTCTTCAGGTGTGATTCCAATGTAGGGGATGTAGCCCTGAGTGATTCCATGTCACAGTAGACATCAATGGGGATTGATGACTGGAAGCTGTCCTTGGGAAGAAGGTTGACGGCACCAATTATGACAGATTCGTAGGAGCTGGCACTGCTGGAGTCCAAGGAGGGGCATAAGCTGCTCACTGTAGGCGCTGTGGCGTTGTCAAATCCTTGAGGATCATCTTGAGGTGATGTCATAGTATGGCTCCAAGAAAGACTTTCTATTCTCGGCCATTGCAAAAATTTTGTTCTTCTACTGCAGCATCAGGTGAAAACTCATTTTGATCTTCATTACCAATGTTGATCTGTGAGATTTGTTGGGTGGAATCCAAGAGTTGTTGGGTCTGCTTATTGGATTTGTTCAGAAAAACAGCCGCAGCAATCCTATGTTTCTTCAGGGACTCAATATCTTGCAATGCAGGACAATTATCAAAATTGTGACCGGACATGTGGCAAACGATACATTTTCTGGATGTGTCAAAAAGACTGGGTTGCTTATCGAATGCCGTGATTGCATTGCAGTATGCTTGGTGGAGGAAGGGATCGTCAGATTCTTTGTCCATCTCCGGGTAGCCAAGTGATTCAATCAGGCTGATTGAGTGAGAGGTCAAGGTAGAAGGTGTCCTAACAGTGCTGTTGCTAGCGCGTTTTTGAAATCTCTCATTGCGCCGGTGACCTGGTCTGGTACCTGAGACAGGCAGTTGCTTGGGCTGGATTGGTTTGGAGGTGTCCCTCTTGTACTTTTGTTCAGCCTTGATCTCTTGTTCATAGGTTTGAAGGGTTTGTAGAAGCCTACCTGCCTTGTATTTGTCTCTTTTGAATTGATCATCAGAGTCGCGTTCATCTTCTGTCTTTTTGAAGAGCTCTTCTGAGAGGGTGGTTCCTGCAATCAGGTTGCTAACTTCTTCTGTTGAACTGATAGTGCTGGGTTGGTTTTGGAGGAACACTCTAAGTCTCAGATAATCCTTGTACCGGAAGTAGTATTCTTCAAGAGATTCATTTGGATCTTGGTTGGGAGGGTTTCTGACCATTCTGCTGGCATTGGATGGCCTTTTTGAGTTGGGATGTGTTTGAGCAATAACTGTGTATAGCGCTTCATATCCTTGTCCGCCTTCAAAGCTCTGAATAGTGGCCTTCATACTTGCACATGAGTCAGGGATGATTTTATCAGTTCTCAGTGCCGTGTAAATGAGATTTCCCCATTCATTGATAGCCAATTCATATCTAGAAGGTAGGTCGTGTGGAAGGTCATCACCAATTGTGAATCCTCTGAGGTGGTCAGCTTCACGTCTGAATAGATAGTATGGGTGTACATAAATATGATGTTGCTGGGAATGAGCTGTGATCTCTCGGTACCATTTCCTAACCTGAGGGTCTGTTGCATCCTTTAGTTGTGGGAATCCTGAGAGGAACAGTTTGTCTCTAGCTGCTTCTTTGGACTTGTCAGAGGCTCTGGTCAGATCAAAACAGTCACCACTTCTGGTGATCAGACGTTGGTCGTTTCTCCCGCTGCCTAGATTGTGTAGGTAGTAGTTTTGCCTGACAATGGTTTCATTTCCCGATGAGTCGGTGTAGGTGATTGGGAAGTCCTTCATGTCATCTCTGGTGAGGAATTCATCTTTCCTGTAGTAACGGTCCTTCACTGGTGGTGGTAAGGTCGCCGGATTCCATGGGAGGTCAAGTGACGCTTGGTGGTTGGCGCCGGCATTGTTGTTGTTGTTGTTGCCATTGTTGACCAGTTGCTGTAGTAGGGTGGTTAATTGTCCCATCTCGGTAGGGGAGACAGATGCAGCCGTTGCAGCAGGTGTATCTGGAACGTCTACCTCATCATCTGATGGTGGGTCTCCAGTGTAGGCTTCCATGAATAGGTCTGGGCGCCAATTTTTTTTGAAACGCCAGTGGGTAATTGTGATTTCGATTAGAACAATTGGCTCATCATCTGTGTTGGTCCGAATGGCATGTTTTGCAGCAGCGTCAAATTCTGTTTTGTATCTCATGCGTTTTGTAGATCCTCCATTTCTGACATGCTTGATAACACATTTGTCGAGGAGATTGGCAATGTGGCCTTTTGTTATTTCATCCGGTGGTGGCTCTACTAGGTTGATGGCTATGGCCTTTGCAATGCAATTGAGGATGTGGAGTTGTGGATCCGGAGCTATTTCTAGTGGTCCTTCTTCTTCTTCTTCATCCTCGCGGGTCACAAAGAATTCTGAGAGTTCATCTTTGCCAATGATTTCGGAGTAGGCTTTGTTTAGGGATGTGGCCGCAGTTGGGTTGCTAGCACTTGCAAATCGGAATTCGATTCCAAAAATTGGAGTCCAGTCAAATGGAGCTGTTGGCATGGTTCAATTTGTTTGTTGTTAACCGGCGTATAATCGTTGTTGATGTCGTCGTCGTCGTCGTTGTCGTAGAAAACCGTTGCGGTGTGGCGGTGGCGTCTGAGGAACAATCGATCGTTGCGGTGTTCTCGCAAGTAATAACGGGAGGATACGATTAATGTCGATGTCAGCGAATCGTCGTCGTTAACGTCGGCGGTTGTTTTTGTTTGGTTGGAGAAAACTTTCGGCGTCGATGGTAATTAACCGGACGATCGTCGGAGAAGTGTTAACGTCGGAACGTCGTCCTTGGCAGTTAACAATATGATCGGGCGGCGGAGCGGCGGAGAACGGAAGGGTATGATCGTCGTCGATAAGAATTAACCTTGCAGGCCGGTCACAGATGTCCGGAACGTTCCTTGGTAGTCGTCGTCGTTGTTCTCGCAATTAACCGGTGCTTGGTCGTGGATTACAAAAGAAGATTCTTGTACACACCCCTTGATCGACGAGCAGGGAGGTGAAGAGAGAGAAGGAAAGAATGAGACGTGGGGAGGCCGAGAATGTGCCGCACAGGGAGCTAAGCACAGAATGTCCTCTGGATGTAACCGACAGTGGAGGTGCTGAACGGCCGGAGATAGGTAGCTTAAGGTAAACACTGGTGCTCTTGCGGGACACAAGTGTAAGTTATAAGGGCTCTATAACCTGTTGTGACTCTAAAAATCGACCAAAGGTATATGATGTTAATATTTAAAGAGATGTGAGCTCAGAGAGAGGCTCTTATTTTACTACGTATTTTCACTGTGTATCGGGGCTCTCTGTATTTTCATGGTAGAGATCTTCCCCGGTTATTTGTTACTGTCTTCTTTACCGTCGTACCGATTCTTCTGTTGCTGTTGCTGTATTAGCGTCGTATTGGTCTTACTGTATCGGTCATTCGATGGTATTGGTCATTTTCTGGGTTAAGTATTCTGTTCGATGGGGCGTATGCTTATTCTTGGTATATATGCTAGATATGAGGCCCATCCGGAATCGGTATTGATTTTCTTGATTGCAATAAGTAATTTCCTCACGGGGTACCAAGTACACTCTTCCGAATGTACTTATGGATTCCAAATGTTCACTTATTGGTCAGGTCTTTGGATATGTCTTGTTTCTAACCGATTACCGTCTTTTGTTTGTAGTCCTAAGTGATATTGTTTTCACCACTTAGGGATTTTCATGTAGTGGAGGTGTGTTTGATTCTAAGACACGATCATCGAAATAATTGTATCTCTGTGGTTACTCCGTGTTAATATTCTGCACCTCGGTCGTATTGTTTTGTCGGCCTTTCCAATTGAATTTGATGCCGACAATGTCCGTATTTTTTGGCCGACAACACTCACATCTCTTTAAATTTCAATTATCCTATACCTTTCGGTCGATTTTTAGAGTAACAACAGGTTATAGAGCCCTTATAACTTACACTAACAAGTGTATACCTTAAGCTACCTATCTCCGCTCCGTACAGCACCTCCACTGTCGGTTACAGCCAGAGTATACTTGGTACGGGACTCGGCGACGAGCTGTATCAATAGACCTCCCCGCTTCTTTCTTTCTCCTCCTCCTTACTTGCGTATCACGGGGTGTATACAGCTCCTTCTACCAAGAATCTTCTTCTGTCATACACAACCAAGCGCACGTATCAAGGGGTGTATCTACAGAACATTCTACCAAGAATCTCCTTCTGTAATACACATCTAGGGACGACGATCGATCGAACGATTACGATTCCGCTTACGATTACATTCATACCCACTAACGACCACCGCCGTCTTTAATGAAAGCCCAGCATTGCACCAGACACGCTGATTGCAATCACCCATCCATTTTTTTCTTCCGCGTCCATCATCCCCATAAAGGACCATCGACGCCCATTTGATTGTGCTAAGCACTTCTTTATACAACCATACAACAGACTGCAACTCATCCTACGATAGTTGCTTTATTCACTACATTCCACACCGCCGTTTGTTCCTCATTCGGAACATTCCTTCGGTCGTCCCTTTGACACAGCCGCACCTTCGCTCGGTCATTTTGTCTGACGCCACCTTTGATTCCGACGATTACTTGATACTTCAATATTTCGATCGTTTTTTCTTACTCCGCGGGTCATCCCATGCACCTACAATCGATCATTTAACCGTTGATACACTGCATTTTCATTTCTTTATGATTCTACGATTGATCAATCAACCGTCTTCAATTCGATCTCCAAGGACGACGATCGAACGATTACGATTACGATTACGATTACGATTACGATTACGATTAACCGTTCGACAAGACGAACACGATTCTTTGACGACGATCATTCTTCCGATTCTTTCGCACCTCCCCTCGGTCACTAATCGCATCCCAAGAACGTTCCAACGATCATCCCCGTCTCCGGATATTTTTCCGGCTCCTCCGTTCTTCCCATTTCGCCATGAAGCTACAACTCACCGACTGGAACTATGTCAACGCCATACAGTTCTCGTTCATAGACGCTGACGAGATTGCCACCCAAAACTACCTGAATGCGGCGTACGCCAAAAAATTACCTGATCTCACCAGCCTCATATCCTACAAATACGGCACCGCGACCCTCAGACCAGGCGCAATTCCCAACATCAAATCCCTCATCGCTGAATCCATCACAAAAAATCTCCCTGAATCAGAGGTACCTGCCAAATACCAAGAACACATTCAACTGCTTCTTGCCAAGACTAACATTTGGTACGTTGACAACCACGGCATAAAACAACTGGTTCATGATGATCAAATACTGGCCATCGCGGCACGCACGGCGAGATACAACTATGATGGGAATAAGGATCCTACCATCCAGTTGGAACTCAGCATCCAACATTGGGGATTCCGCAGCGGATGGTACCCATACGAATTTGCCAAGGTCTATGACAAAAACGGTGGAGCAGCAGCATTTGAGACATCTCAGTCTCTGGAGCCAATGCCTACGGCTATGTCATATGACAATCGCGTGGCAAATATCCTACAATTCTCCAGGAGAATCATCTCCTGCGAAAATGAATTTTGCTTTGACCTACCAGATCCCTATTTTGAATACATTGCGTTCCAACAAATTTATCGCATGGCCTTTCCTCCCAGTTATGCATGGACATGGAAATACTCCCCCACCAGTGACTCTGTCTCCTTCCACCAGGTCCGATCCACCTCCTTCCGACGCTCCACTTCCTCTTCAAGTTGTCGTGTACGATGTCACCAGGACCACTCCCATGTGACTGCGTCATACGAAACCCCATCTATCCCACCTTTGGCTCCTACTAACTTCGGATGGACCTTCAATCCTCAGAAAGAAATTGCAACATTCCGACGTGTACCAAAATCTGTTCCCTCACCACCATCTGAGACACTTGCTGAGGACACTAACCATCCACACGCCGCTCCTGCGTACATCCGGTCATTGCATTCTCCATGCCATAATCCAATTTCCTCCCGACTTAATCACTCGCCTGTCCTTCGACTCTCCAAACGCCATCGGGATGCCCTCAAGGTCAATCTGTATCATCTCTATGCCAACGTCTTGTCGATGAATTGGTTCTATGATACTCTTGATTGATTGTTTTCGCCAACCGCCTGCTTCTTCAACCATTTCGTTCGACGAGTTGCATTCGATCCACTATTATCAATTCCTTCCCTTGGTATCCTTGCCTAAGCCGTTGATGGCAAATCGGATTTCGCCCTACGGTTTTGTATCATTTACAACCATGGAATTCTATTGAACCATAGAATTCGTTTCTTTAAGTGTGAATTAAGGGGTGTGTATCTGCATCGAGGGGTGTGCATCACAATCCAGGGATTACATTGGATGACTGCATGGCGCAATTAGGACGTGCACGTGCACAAATTCCGGAATTTTCCTTGATACACTTAACGAAATTTATTTCTGTCTCCGGGCATTTCCAGTCTTGCGATCCCACTGAAATCAATGTATCCTTCACCACCATGGAATTCGATTGAACCATGGAATTCAATCCCATCAGTGTTGAATTGAGGGGTGCACATCTAAATCAAGGGGTGTGCATTGGATCACCACATGCCGCTTAATTTGGACACATCTACCTTACAGAGTTTCCCTCATAAGCCTCCACCAATTTACTTCTCATCGCCCGCACGAGAACCGACTGATAATTCGCCACTCCTCCACCAAGTGTCGAATCAAGGGGTGTGTTGCCGGTTCTGACGGTATCAAGATATGATTCAACGCTTAATTAACATACGAGCTAGCTGAGACCTCAAACAGAAGAAGTCTACGAATCGGCTTTGGACCCCGTTCTTCAATCCCTGACTTGATATTCTCCTTGCATTCCTTCAGATCAATCCTCTTCTACGGCATCCACCGATCATATTGATTCCGATCTCACAATCGTATTCCACACTCAACCGATTGCTATTTGATTCTGGAATCGATAGATCTGCTTCCTACCAAGTTGAAATGAATCTACTTATTGAGTTTCTATGCCTCGATTCACATTCCAGCAATTTACTTGATATCCAGCATCGTCTCCCTACAACAATACCATTTGATCTTATTTGACGATTCTGATTCTCCATTCAACCATTCCACCATTCGATCGGCGATACATTCGATCCTGCGTCGATCGGCGATACATTCGATCCTGCGTCTACAGCTATGCGCTAATCTCCTCCCTACGATTTGGTTCTACGATCTGATATACGACCATATTAATCCCTTTGCATTTGACAATTCATTCTGGAATCGATAGATCTTCCACACTTCCACAATCAACCGATTGCTATTTGATTCTGGAATCGATAGATCTGCACCTCCTACCTGCCGTTGGTCCGTCTTCCTCCTCTCCAAGGACACGTCTATTCGTATTTCTACGGCATCAAAGAATCCCTCGCTCTTCATCCTCCATTAGTCGATCTTCACTTGTTCTTCCACCCTTCATGAAGTTGATTCCAATTCTACGTTTATACAAGACGACTCTGATCCTGATCCCCAGCGCAATCCACGCCGGTGGATTCCATTCGATTCGATTCTACGTTTCTGCGAGTCAATTCTGATTCTCCAATCTCCTCTTAAAGATACAAGTCCATCAATCTCTACGATTCTTCTTGTCCATCCCCAGTAAATACTCCAATCCATCGATTACGATTGGTAACTCTTCCACGATCAATCGACTCTCTCCGTCGATTTGAATTCTCCAACCTACCATTTGATCCATTGATTGAACAACACGTTTTACAATTCGCCAATCGCCCACTTATGCTTGATTCCTTCCCTCGGTCTCTTTGTGTTTCTTCTACGAGTTGATCATGATTCTCCAATCACTATTCGATCTCTACTGATCGAGTTTCTATGAGTCGATTCCGATTCTACGGTACAATTGTGAACGACAAGCCAATGGACGAACCTTCTTCCATCCGTGATATCCAATACGCTTCTTCCAAGCACATCTCTTCTACCTTCCATCGATTCCGACCAACCATCTCATCGGTTTCGCGCGACCATCGCATACTCAAGCACCTCTCCTTCAATGCCACTCTGATTCTACGATTACAATCTCCCGATTCAATATCTATGCCTAAGTTTTTAGAGTCCTACAAGATGGAGAACCGACTTGTAACTCAACACTTCTTCACTACTAAGTGTTGAATCAAGGGGTGTGTTGTCGGTCAAAAATACACGTACTCTACTTACGTACATTCTACGGGAATAATATCCATTCTACACTTGTAAAGTTACTTATACTCCTACAGAGATAAAATGACTTCAAGTATCAAGATATCTACGTCACATCATGTGTTCTCTGTCTTATGACGAATTACACATGATCGACGACCGGTTTAGACATCCCTACATACAACACTAATACAGGGATACCGGTCAAACACAGTAAAATACCAGTAACAGAGCAATCTCACGATATGCTCACATCTCTTTAAATTTCAATTATCCTATACCTTTCGGTCGATTTTTAGAGTAACAACATTTATTGAGATTAAATACGTTGCAACTGCTGTTGCGTAGTGATGAGGTTACTCGCTGATTATTTCCGTACATGCATTGGTCGTTGCCCGTATATATCTGTATGTATATATATATATATTGTGTGAGGAGCACACACCAACGGTTTTCTTCTCTTGTTCCGTTAGGAAGATCCTATGATATGTTTATCATTATGATCAGGAATTGCTCCCGTAGCTCGTGTGATACTTTATGAAATCAGAGTTTGCTCACCAAAGAACAAGGGCAATACTATAAAACAGAGATTGCTCACCGTTAATGCGCGATGGGAATCGATGCACCGTGGGAATGGATTACTTTGATTGATACAGGACTCATTGATTCATACGAATAGAATAGCTACCGCCGTGTAGCTTTGGTACTTCTGGACACGAAAGGAATTTAATAAATATTACCGCGGCTATGAGCCTGGCAAGATATGGTATATGCAATCAATAATGTACCGGTGAGAAGAATGATATTCAATGGTATGATTCCAAGGTGCGCACAATAAGTAAAGACGAGACGCGACCTACGGAATGAGGACCTTAAGTAAAATTACACATAAGCTCTGGTGAGTATCGATCAATACTTAAAGCACTGAACATTTGTACACAATATGGGAACCAAACTTACAACAAAACACGATCGGTACGAGTTCCCACAAAAAGTGGAAACAGATTAGCAATTGGGAGATATGGTCCAGAAACGATCCGATCATAATCTTATCTTTAACTCTTTCCAACACAGTAAAATTGAACAAACGAACTAATGTAACTAAAATACCTTAAATTAACTAACGATTTACGACTTTGGTCTTATTAAACGACTGAATATATATGGATGTAGTAGGGATTCTACCAGATCCTACTGTACGGGGAAAAACTGCCAAAAAGGTTTTTACAAGCTGCTACTGTACGGGACGTAGTAGGGATTCTAGTAGATCCTACTGTACGGGAGAAAACCGGCAAAAAGGTTTCTAAAATCCAGGATCTAGTAGGGATTCTACTAGATTCTACACAAGTCGTGTTGTCGGCGAAAAATACGGACTTTGTCGGCATCAAATTTGATCAAAAAAGACGACGAAACGACGACCGAGATGCGGAGTACGAGATACGAATATTCCGCTGATCATTAGAACCAAACGCACCTCCACTACTTGGAATCCTTAAGTGGTAAAAACGATATCACCTAAGGCTACAAACAAATAAGGATAATCAGTTAGAAACAAGAAATATCCAAAGACCTGAACAGTAAGTAAACACTTGGAACCCATAAGTACATTCAAAAGAATATACTTGATATCCCGTGAGGAAATTACTTATTGCAACCAAGAAAATCAATACCGATTCCGGATGGGCCTCATTTATCTACCCACTCTACGAACAAGCATACGCCCCACCGGACAAGAAATACTTAACCTCGTAAAAGACCAATACCATCAAATGACCGATACAGTAAGACCGACACGACGCTAATACAGCAACAGCAACAGCAGTATCGGTACGATGGAACCCATAGTGAAAAGACCGGGGAAGATCTCTACCAAGTAAAATACAGCAGAGAGCCCCGACACAGTGAAAATACATAGTAAAATTAAGAGCCTCTCTCTGAGCTCACATCTCTTTAAATTTTAATTATCCTATCCTTTCGGTCGATTTTTAGAGTAACAACAAGTCGTGTCAAGGAATCAATCAATCTTGTCGTGGTGCTGCTAAATCCCGGGAGTTAGTACCCTCTTTGCCTGTCGCGCAAGTGGACCCCCTTGCCCGCAGTCCACTGTGTTGTATATGTCAAAAATTACTAAAGTAATTTTTGGAGATTTGCACACGCAACTCCGTGTGTTGAGCAATACTTACTTGCTTAACACACGGAGTTGTGTGTGAAAAATGGCTGAAATTACTTTTTGACTGGTCAACACGGAGTCGAAAAAATTAGTTTAGTATGGAAAACCCATACTAAAGTAATTTTTCACACACACAACACGGTGGACCGTGGGGAGAGCAGGTTTATCCTTGTCCCCCCCGCGAAACTGCAGCAACAACAAAGAGCAACGGGCGCTCGCTGGCCCCCACAGCAACAACAACAAAGAGCAAGCATCGGTCCCTAGCAACAAGAAGCTCCCCCCTCCTTCCCTTTGTGCTCTCCCTTACGACCATGGTATTACATACCTAACCACCCCTCCTCCTTGCTCTCCTCCTCGTAGTATCCGGCCCTCGGAAAAAGGGAAAAAGGAAGCATCCTAAAGAAAACTCCCCACCCCCGGATACTACTCTGAGTCGTTTGGTTGGCACGAATCAACCCCTATCTAAAGAAAAATTCGAGGCGCGCGCCGAGAATTTTTCTTTAGAGAGGGGTTGGCACGTGCCAACCAAAACGGAGGAGGGGTAGTTACATACGGTATAGTACTACCGGTACTATCTCCCCCTATTATTACAGTTAAGTTCGTACCGGTAGTGTCTTCGTAAGTTCGTAAGATCAAATACCGTACGTATTCAAGACCTTCCGTTGAGTTGGTTCTTGCCGAGGTCATACCGGTATTCAGCCTCAATACTGAATTTTCCACGACGACGAAATCGTCGACTCCGCACGAGGCGTGGAAGTTTACAACTCCGACGAATCTTGCCTTGCCATCTCGCGTGACAACGTCTAACGAAATCCGACGTTATTCCTTTTTTTAACTACGTCCCGTACCGTATTTTTGCGACGGTCGTTGATATTGCGTTGATACCCTTTCGTCAAGGTTCCAAACCTCCGCTCTAAATCCATTCCCGGGACTATAATTTTTCAATCTTGTTGAAACTATTTTCACGGATTACTGTTAGGTGCCATGACCAAAGGTTGCAAGCAAGAATGGCAAAAGTTCCTTCCGTACTGAAGATTTAAGCGAAATCGTAAAAGAAGATGGGATTTCTGGCGATAATTGTTATCAAGATCAGAATCAATCGCAAAAAATGTGCGTTGAAAAACACATAATCATCATTACTTAGGACCATGCTTATGTCTGAATTGTCTAGGTTAAGCCACTTTTGGTGATTAAAAACATTTCTAACTCGCTTACTCGCGAGAAATGTTACTGGACCGGCGCGTACGTTGATGGTGCACTCGTGAAAAATCTGCATGTGCGGCAGTTAAAATCGTTGGTTTCATTCATACGGTGTTTTACCTACCAGTTTACGATGCTTCTTTCCTTCATACGTTGGAAAATAGACGACACAGGAACACCGAAACAAGGGGGAAAAGGTGTTGACGGTGTTGAAACAAAAATCAACACCAATTAAGTGTCGTCGACTGAACACCGCCCCTTGATCGCCCATTACCAACGAAGACTTCCATTGGGTATCAAAGAGTTTGGAGTATCCTGTGCCGACTTGGAAAGCACGCAGTGGTTTTCGAGCTATTTCACTTTATCAACATCGGAAGGGGTCGCCATACTGACGAATAACAAGACGAAAGACGAAAAGACCCATCTGCCTTTCTATTGAATTCTGCTCATAGGTCAGCTACTAGTGTAAGTATCAACGCCAGCGTGCTATTCAGTTGCTACAGCGAGTAAGCATTACGCGAACGAAGTCAACGATTACTCCTTGAGACTTCGTTGCAACAGTCAACTTGAACCCAACGCATGTGACGTGTATCTCACATCTTGTCCGGTTTTTTCCCATCCTTAGGTATACCAAAGTTGATTTTTCGTCAATACTGCATTACCATGCGAGGGGAGGATGAGAGCTGCCACCCAGACATCGATAGTATGATTCGGGCGGGAGTTGACATCGACCCTGATGGAGGCTTCGACCCATCGTGTTTGCTAGAACAGCCTCTCGATCAGGATATCGATGACTTAGACGAATTAGGCATCGATGTTGACTCTGTAGAAGACTTTCATGTGAATGAAGGAGCTGATGGTGCTAGTCCCAGCAATCCGTCTCAGGTTGATCAGGACAACAGGACAGCCAACCCGTCCATGGTTTCTAATTCTGCAGAGGACGAAAGTGGCAACGACAAATTTTATTACAGAGACTATGAGAATGCGAACACAACCAACAGAAGTGATGACGATGACCATCACAACAGAATCAGTAGTCGTAACAGCAACAGGCAGAATTTCTTCAGGTCAACATCTCCGGTGTCGCCGTTGGTGCACGATCGGGATCAACGGCAATACAATCGACATGATCATTTTGATCCAAAACAAAATGTAGGCGATGATAATCAGAACAGATGCTCACCGCACGAGGAGTATGATCCGCATCACCCGTACAACAGCAGTAGAAACAGTGAAAGCGATCACGGTAGCTCATCTTCTGAACGACAACCCAGCATACGACACCCAAGAAGCGGACGGCGGCAAAAGAGAGATCCCCATCGCATTGTCGAAGTCCAGCAGAGGATTCTTCATGTGCAGCAAAAAATTAGGGAAGCTCAGCATGAAACCACAGACCAGGAGCAGATGCAGCCACACCATCAAATGATGGGTGATCACCGTCACAATCATCAGCATTACGAGCAACAAGATCATGGGTTCCCGCACGCTCGTAATCAAGACCATCAACACCAACAGTATCAACACCATCAGCACCATCGACACCACCAGCAGCATCAACATCAACATGAACATCATAGTCAGCATGAACATGAAAATCACAGTCAGCATCGCCACCACCAGTATCATCAGCATCCGCATCACAGCCATCCTCCTCCTGAATATAGATATGCTGAGAGCTACGGGGAAAACTCCTATAACAGCAATGAGCCTACGAGAGATATGCCAAGAGACTCCGGATTTCCTCCGAAGCACTCTTATGATGCCCCGAGAAGTAGCATGCGTGGGGTAGAAGAGGGATTCCGTGGAGGTCACCCCCGACATGATCGACCGGGACGACACCGATCACAACACCCACCACCACACCAATCACAACACCCACCCCAACACCCAACACCGCACCTATCACAACACCCAACACCGCACCTATCACAACACCCACCACCGCACCCACCACCGCACCCACAACCGCACAAATCACAACACCCACCACCGCACCAATCACAACACCCACCACCGCACCAATCACAACACCCGCCACCGCACCAATCACAACACCCGCCACCACACCATCATCATAGAGATTCCATTGGACGTCAATCTATGAATGGAGTTCACTCTCCAGATAGCATGCATGCCAGTGGACCTAGGAATGATTTTGGACCACATGATCAAATGCATCCAATGAACTCGATGCAACGTCGTCACCCTTCACACCCGGTGGCACATCCTCCAAATGGCATGCCTCCTTACAACAAGAATGGCCCAGGAGACTTTGGAGGTCGAACTGGTGGCATGCAACAACAACAGCAACATGTCGTCGGAGGGATGTCACGATCTCTGAATGGAATTCCAGGCCACGGTGGCAACAGCATGGCTAACAGCTCAACGATGCAGAAGCATGGTCATCAACATGATATGCGGTCAGTTATGTCTCGATCCCTCAACGGCCCACTGAACGGAAGGATGCACACCGGGAATATGAACAGCAGTAACAATGATCGTATGCAAGCACGAAGGGGCATACAGTCCATGTCCGACTCTCTGAACGGAATTTCCAATGGAACTCATTCAGCCGACCAGCATAAGAAGACAAACAGTCAGCCAAACATGATGGACCGGAGCAACAACGAAGTCTTGCCGCAGCAAAACACGATGGACCGAAGTAATAATCGGAGCATGCAGCAACAAAGGGGCATTCAATCGATGTCTGAGTCTCTTAACGGTATTCAGAACGCGAACAATGGGATCAATACCAATCGCAATAATGCGATGAACAACAATAACGTGTCGTCTCAGCATCAAATGGGCATTCAACCTATATCCAGGTCGCATAACGGTCCGCAACAAGGCAGTTCTGGACGGATGATGTCTCGATCATTGAATGGCATGGCCGAGAACGGAGGAAGTGGTGGTTTCCGAAGGCAACACCAAGGTCACCACCAGCACCACAGAGGTCCACCGTCCGACGGGATGCAGATGTCAAGCTCTCTCAACGGTGTGCAAAACATGCAACAAAACTACAATGATGGAGGCTATCGACGTCATCCTCAAGATGGTATGCGCTCTCAAAATGACGTGCCCAAACTAAATGGCAATCATAATGAAACTGGTCCGCATCAGCCGCGAGGAGGACAAAATGCCCTGCAAGGAATGTCGCAATCTCTGAATGGTGCTCAAAGAACCGACTATGGTCATTTTAGCCACCAGCATCCGTCTGCGCCAAATCAATTGACTAACATGATGGCGAATCGTGACGTGTCAATGAATACCAGTAAGCACGGAATCATGTCTGGATCAATTGGAATGTCGAAAAGCACCAGCGCCAGCATGAATGAGAGTAATAGTGGTCCAGTCCTAAACAATTCAAATGTTCCATCGGCCCCGTTGTTGAATCAAGTTTCGAATCTAGCTAATTTACCAAACAGAGGCGGAGGAAACAGTCCTGGCATGATGAAACAGTCTCTAGACAAGGGCTCGATGGTGGAGGACGAGGTTGAAACTGCATCCGAAAATGGAGGCAGTGGGACATCTAAGTTGGGTAATCCTTTGGCGCTGGCAGAAGCAACCATGAGATCGGCTTCCAGTCGCAAACTTATCCGAGATCTTGGATTGAGTTTGGTGAAGTTTCAGCGAGACTCTGGCAGTGGAGGTCAGTCAAAATCGTCCTCGTCTCCGGATCCGAAGCCGACTGTTGTCAAAGCGAAACGGAATTCGGGTCGGGAAAGCTACTCCAAGTTGCACATGGATGCACCTTTTCGAGACCATGCCCGTCAATTGAAAGCGCAGAAACGGCAAACACCATCGTCTTAAACAGGGAAAGGGAAACACAAAAGAACAAACATGCTATCACCACATGGTTGAGTCGTTGGGCAGGGTCAAAAACTGTCATTTGTTCGAACGATTACCGGGGTTTAATTTTAATATCGAGTGCGTACATCAAACTTGAACGATGCACCTACCGAATAGATACATATTAAGAATAAAATACACATTATTGACATGGTTAGTGCAACTCATCGGTTTTGGGAAATATTTTAATATGAGACCGATGTCCTCTCAATACTTGTGGCGGATGTTTTATGTATTGTTTACAGTCTTAGATTGATTAACTACGGTTGTCATCACAGTGAATCGTCGCTCTCGATCCGCTCGTGACGCAATGAGACTCGTTATTTGGCTACAGCTCATTTCGATAACCGCAACTTCGTCCACGGCAATGAGCCTATCCCCTGGTTTCAATACACCAGTGACAGGTGATCCAGTTTTAATACTGTTGATTACAGTTCCGTTTCCATCGTGCTGGTCTGCTAAAATTACACCTAGCTTTCCAGGAGGAACGATGACAAGCACTCTTTTTCTATTTCTGACCGTACGGCTTCTGGCAGAAATGGTAGAAAAGCTCCCAGCGGTAATGCTAGACATGGTTACCGAGGATGTGGTATCGTCGTTTTCTTTCTGGTCCAGTGCTGCCAATTGCAGCTCGAGACGTTTTATCCCATCTTCCAGTGTGTCTCTTGAGGTCTTCACAAAGGAGATTTCTTCTGGCTGTTTCTGGGCAATAATATCAGCGGACATGGAGGAAGATACTGCCGACATGATAGATCCTACATCCTGACTCGAAAATCGACTGTAGTAACTGCTGCTTCCATAGCTCACCTCACTGCCATACCTTCTACCGTGAGAACTTCTAGATTTGGAATAGTGAGACTTTTGAGACTTCCCACTCATGGAGGCAAGATCCGCATTGACACTTTTTGGTCCGAGGGTGTTTTCGATTTTTTCCATCAACCACGGGCTTGCAGAGATCCCGGAATCGTCGTCGGACGCGCTCTTGACAATCTCGGGCTCGTTCGGTTCCTCACGGAATGGTCTACTAGTAGTGTTGGAGCCGTTCCGTTCCGAGTATAGGACTTCCTTTCCTTCGGGAGTTACCTTAGGGATTGCCATCCGATCGAACAGATCCGTAAGTGTGCTCACGACATCGCTGCCAAGGCTTTCCAGGGTCGGAGCACCTGTTTTGGTTTTCTGGGAAGCAAATGAAAGAGTCGTGGTCTTCGAGGACTGCGACTCCTTCGACGAGAAAGGCGATCCCGGTAGTCTGCCAATTTTCTTTTTCGCGGTTGCCATCCCGCGGCTGGGTCCCGTCTCGGTCTTGGACATCAAACCCACCGATGGGGTGTGTTCCTCCGTTTTCTTCTTCCCAGTTGCTTCTGCGACAGCATCCTCCGATCGGATCGGGACGGGACGGGGTCTCCGCTCGCGATCATCGCCACTGGCAACACCGTGGATCCGCGATGTCATCTCTTTCACCGAGGACGACGATTCGGTGGCGGTGCTGGAATTGGCAATGGTATTGCTTTCTCCCAACAATCGGGACGGAGTCAGGCTGTTCTTGATTTGGTGCGTGCTCGCCGAAGAGGACAACGATGTCGTCCCGGATCGTTCTTCCCCCCGGTCAAAATACTCAGACCCATTGTTGTCAAAGTCTTCAAAGTCCACCGACCACACGTCCACATCGGATGGAACACGAGAAAACTCGTCGTCGGGTGCTTCTTGATCCGAGCGCCGAGCAGCCCCGAGCGGTTCGATCCTCGTGATTTGCACGTCGTCGTCGTCACCACCGCCGCTGCGGGATCCGCTCGCCTCATCATCGTCGTCGTCGTCGGCGGCGGCGGCGGGGACGGACGAATTTTCCGTCCGGGTGGTCTCCGTCGGGCTCGGCACGCGCAGTTTCTGTTTTTCTTTCTGTTTGTGTTTGTTTTTTGTCCAAAACCCCAGGGGAATCTCGATGCCCTCGCTGTGGGAATCGCCCGACACCGACTCCGCGATCGGAAAGACGACCTTGTCTTCGTATTCCAGTGGCATCATCAGGTTGCTCGAGAGGGACGGCAGCAGCGCAATACCCGGAAGTATCGCCGAGGCCCGTTCTTCCCGCTCGTCCATGGTGGGAAAGGGCGACGTAAAGAGCGAGTTTTCGTCAAAGCTGTCGAGAAGGTTGTTGTTGTTCGCCACCGCACCGGGGGGCCGCGACCGCGCCCGGCTTCCCTGGGTGGGATCCCCCAGGGTCGTGTCGGCCAGGGACTGGCGGTCCTCGCCCAGTTCGACCACGCCGGGGACAAACTGGTTGTGGCTCTGACTGAGGGGCAACGTGCCGGGAAATCGGTACCGGTTTCGCTCCTTCTTCCGGTGCCGATAACATAGCAGGCATAGGACGAGGGACACGACCACCAGCACGATCGAGGCTCCCAAGATTCCGGCAATCAAGAGATTCCGTGCCGGGTGCTCCCGGGCGCTTCCGGAATATGAGGCGACAGCCGAAAATTCCGGAAGATTCGCGGAGGGACTCCCTGAGGGTATCACCGTCGTCGGGCCGTCGGAGGGCACCCCTGACGGCACCAACAACGGAAGCCCGCTCGGCACTTCGGACGGAAGGTTGCTCGGAACTACGGACGGAAGCCCGCTCGGCATTCCGGACGGAACCGCAGTCGGAATCCAGCTGGGAATCCCCGAGGGCACGGCACTGTCCCCAACCGTAGGGTAGAGGCTGGGCCGGAGCGAGGGAGGCTCAGACGGAACCTCGCTCCCGGTCGGTACCGTCGGAGCAAGGGACGGCGGCGAAACGGGAGCCTCCAGCCCCCTGCGGATCTTGACCGAGAGGACGGACCGGAACCGTTCGCTGGCCGCGTAGAGGTTGGTCCGGAATTCTCGCTGGCCACCACTGACGACGTCAAATCCCGTTTCGACGATCGACTGGACCGCCTCCAGGTAGAACGTGGTCTGGTCGGAGGATTCTACCACCACGCGCTGGGAGACGTGCACCTGAAGGGAAAAATAGCCGTAGCCAAAGACGTCCTCCGCCTCGGGATCGTAGACCCGAGTGGTTCCCGAGATGACGCAGTCAAGAGGGTCGTCGACGACGGTGAAATTGTAGGCCTTCGCGGCGTTGCGGACAATGGCGCCAAAGATCTGGAGTGGAAAGCGGTGCGATGTGAGACAGTACGAGACGAGACGAGACAACTATTTGGTGTGAGGCGACGACACAACGCGCGCGTTCCGATCGACAGCAATCATTCCTTTCCTCTCATCTTCGCCAAGCACACGTTTGTCGTTGCTGTAGTTCACGGTACTGTACTAACAGCGCAATGTACATTTCAGTAGCACGCACCTGCGTCTGGATCGCCCGGCAGAATCGGACCACGCTGAGGTTGGAAGGATCGAGGCTTTCCAGGTCCGTGGCGAGGGACTCGTCCACAAACTGTAGATCGAGATAGAGCTGGACGTCAAAGTGGGCCCGAGCGGTTCCAGTTCCTGTTCCTCCCTCGTTCAGGGACCGTGTTCCCCGCATTATTCCGGAATTGCTGTTGTTCTTCGCAGCGGCGGTGGCATCAGCATCAGCATCAGCATCAACAGCAGACGAAGACGAGAGAGACGATTCCCTCTGAACGAAAAAGCTCATGGATGCCGTTATCGCATCGAGTCGTTGGTGTGTATCTGGAATGAGCCTGAGCCCGTAGATTCCTAGCAGCAGCAGCAACAACAACAACAGCCGCTCGTGCTGATGAGATGCTCTCATCGTCGAACGGGTCGTCATGCCTTGCGCTCATCCAACACCCACTAAGGGATTGTTTTTTCATCGATGTGCCTACAGGCGGACCGACGTACTCGTATGGTTGATTCCTTTCAGGATATCTCTGCTTGTTTTTGTTTCTGCGTCTCTTTCTTTTTCTGTCTCTTTTCGACGCCGCGGGTGCGATCCTTAGTATGGCACGACGGGCGTTGAGAACAATGGGTGCGGTCTCATCGTCCGAACGATGTTGGGACCCTGTTGTCTCATGGGTAGCCCATCGTCTCTTGAGTGTTCCATCGTTTCTTGAGTATCGGATTGCGACTCCAACCGTGGACATTCCAATGTATCATCTAAAGGATACAATACCATACTTTAGGGCATACCGGGACGGTATGCGGAACGCTTTCTGAGATTTTATGGTACCGGTAGCTAGACTCACAACATGAAATAAGCAAAATATCAGTCGTAAAGAAAGCAAGGAAGTTCCAAATTTTGAATCTGGTTCGCTCGTTCCGAAGATTCATTCGTTCGAATGATTGAAACAAGTCCCGTATGTCCCATTGATTCATTAGTCATTAGACTGATCAACTAGGTACCGGGTCAATCTCACACTTTTTTTGGTACCGTACCGTCGTTAATTTTCCATGCAGATTTCGCTGTTTTTCCCGTGTCAAAAATCAAGTTCACAATGCTCAGCAACCAGATGTCCCCTGAAAATGTTAAAATATGCAGCATCTAGCTGAGATCGTGATCTAGATCACCTATTATTTGGCATTGTCAACGGACTTCTCATTGTCTTAGATAGTGAACTTGATTTTGAGAGCCTTAAGTAAATGAACCAAAAAAACTATTTGTTTTTATGCCTACTTAAAATGTGTTCGCGCGAGCGTGCGCGATCGGCTCTGCATGCGCGCGCTGCCGGATAAAGGACGGACCATAAAAACAGAAAAGGGGTAAAAGACAGACCGTAAAAACAGAAAAGGGGTAAAGGACGGACCATAAAATTGGAAAAAGGACAGACCAAAAAATCGGAAAAAGGACAGACCAAAAAAAAAGGGAAAAGGACAGACCATAAAAACGGAAAAAGGACAGACCATAAAAACGGAAAAAGGACAGACCATAAAGTACCTGCCAAGTAGTACAAGTACTACATACTACTATGAATACCAGTACCACATAAACAGTACACACTAATTTGCAATTAGAAAATAGAAAATCAAATATTTTGTGTGATTAGTCCATGAATATTGTTTCTATTATGGATATGATGAATCATGAAAGAAACAGAAGTGAGTTATCTTTGATAGTTTGTGTGTCACCACCTAATGAGTGCATTTGGGTACTGGATTTGGAGGGAAAATACACACTAATTTGCAATTAAAAAATAGAAAATCTGATATTTTGTGTGATTAGTCCATGAATATTGTTCCTATTATGGATATGATGAATCATGAAAGAAGTAGAAGTGAGTTATCTTTGATAGTTTGTGTGTCACCACCTAATAAGTGCATTTGGGTACTGGATTTGGAGGAAAAATACACACTAATTTGCAATTAAAAAATAGAAAATCAGATATTTTGTGTGATTGAACCATGAATTTTGTTTGTATTATGGATATGATGAATCATGAAAGAAACAGAAGTGAGTTATCTTTGATAGTTTGTGTGTCACCACCTAATAAGTGCAGTTGGGTCCTGGATTTGGAGGAAAAATACACACTAATTTGCAATTAGAAAATAGAAAATCAAATATTTTGTGTGATTAGTTCATGAATATTGTTCGTATTATGGATATGATGAATCATGAAAGAAACAGAAGTGTGTTATCTGTCATAGTTTGTCTGTCACCACCTAATTAGTGCATTTGGGTACTGGATTTGGAGGAAAAATACACACTAATTTGCAATTAGAAAATAGAAAATCTGACATTTAGTGTGATTAGACCATGAATATTGTTCCTGTTATGGATAAGTTGAATCATGAAAGAAACAGAAGTGAGTTATCTTTGATAGTTTGTCTGTCACCACCTAATAAGTGCAGTTGGGTCCTGGATTTGGAGGAAAAATACACACTAATTTGCAATTAAAAATCAGAAAATCAGATATTTTTGGTGATTAGTACATGAATATTGTTTCTGTTATGGATATGATGAAAGATGAAAGAAACAGAAGTGAGTTATCTTTGATAGTTTGTGTGTCACCACCTAATAAGTGCATTTGGGTACTGGATTTGGAGGAAAAATACACACTAATTTGCAATTAGAAAATAGAAAATCTGACATTTAGTGTGATTAGACCATGAATATTGTTCCTGTTATGGATATGATGAATCATGAAAGAAACAGAAGTGAGTTATCTTTGATAGTTTGTCTGTCACCACCTAATAAGTGCAGTTGGGTCCTGGATTTGGAGGAAAAATACACACTAATTTGCAATTGAAAATCAGAAAATCAGATATTTTTGGTGATTAGTTCATGAATATTGTTTCTAGTTATGGATATGATGAATCATGAAAGAAACAGAAGTGAGTTATCTTTGATAGTTTGTGTGTCACCACCTAATTAAGTGCATTTGGGTCCTGGATTTGGAGGAAAAATACACACTAATTTGCAATTAGAAAATAGAAAATCATGATATTTTGTGTGATTAGTCCATGAATATTGTTCCTATTATGGATATGATGAATCATGAAAGAAACAGAAGTGAGTTATCTTTGATAGTTTGTCTGTCACCACCTAATAAGTGCAGTTGGGTCCTGGATTTGGAGGGAAAACTACACACTAATTTGCAATTAGAAAATCAGAAAATTCAGATATTTTGTGTGATTAGTTCCATGAATATTGTTCCTATTATGGATATGATGAATCATGAAAGAAAGTAGAAGTGAGTTATCTTTGACAGTTTGTGTGTCACCACCTAATAAGTGCATTTGGGTCCTGGATTTGGAGGAAAAATACACACTAATTTGCAATTAAAAAATAGAAAATCAGATATTTTGTGTGATTAATTCATGAATATTGTTTCTGTTATGGATATGATGAATCATGAAAGAAACAGAAGTGAGTTATCTTTGATAGTTTGTGTGTCACCACCTAATAAGTGCATTTGGGTACTGGATTTGGAGGAAAAATACACACTAATTTGCAATTAGAAAATAGAAAATGTGATATTTTGTGTGATTAGTCCATGAATATTGTTCCTATTATGGATATGATGAATCATGAAAGAAACAGAAGTGAGTTATCTTTGACAGTTTGTGTGTCACCACCTAATAAGTGCATTTGGGTACTGGATTTGGAGGAAAAATACACACTAATTTGCAATTAAAAAATAGAAAATCAGATATTTTGTGTGATTAATTCATGAATATTGTTTCTGTTATGGATATGATGAATCATGAAAGAAACAGAAGTGAGTTATCTTTGATAGTTTGTGTGTCACCACCTAATAAGTGCATTTGGGTACTGGATTTGGAGGAAAAATACACACTAATTTGCAATTAGAAAATAGAAAATGTGATATTTTGTGTGATTAGTCCATGAATATTGTTCCTATTATGGATATGATGAATCATGAAAGAAACAGAAGTGAGTTATCTTTGACAGTTTGTGTGTCACCACCTAATAAGTGCATTTGGGTCCTGGATTTGGAGGAAAAATACACACTAATTTGCAATTAAAAAATAGAAAATCAGATATTTTGTGTGATTAATTCATGAATATTGTTTCTGTTATGGATATGATGAATCATGAAAGAAACAGAAGTGAGTTATCTTTGACAGTTTGTGTGTCACCACCTAATAAGTGCAGTTGGGTCCTGGATTTGGAGGAAAAATACACACTAATTTGCAATTAAAAAATAGAAAATCAGATATTTTGTGTGATTAATTCATGAATATTGTTTCTGTTATGGATATGATGAATCATGAAAGAAACAGAAGTGAGTTATCTTTGATAGTTTGTGTGTCACCACCTAATAAGTGCATTTGGGTACTGGATTTGGAGGAAAACTACGCACTAATTTGCAATTAGAAAATAGAAAATCTGATATTTTGTGTGATTAGTCCATGAATATTGTTCCTATTATGGATATGATGAATCATGAAAGAAACAGAAGTGAGTTATCTTTGATAGTTTGTGTGTCACCACCTAATAAGTGCAGTTGGGTCCTGGATTTGGAGGAAAAATACACACTAATTTGCAATTAAAAAATAGAAAATCATATATTTTGTGTGATTAATTCATGAATATTGTTTCTGTTATGGATATGATGAATCATGAAAGAAACAGAAGTGAGTTATCTTTGATAGTTTGTGTGTCACCACCTAATAAGTGCATTTGGGTACTGGATTTGGAGGAAAAATACACACTAATTTGCAATTAGAAAATAGAAAATGTGATATTTTGTGTGATTAGTCCATGAATATTGTTCCTATTATGGATATGATGAATCATGAAAGAAACAGGAGTGAGTTATCTTTGACAGTTTGTGTGTCACCACCTAATAAGTGCATTTGGGTACTGGATTTGGAGGAAAAATACACACTAATTTGCAATTAAAAAATAGAAAATCAGATATTTTGTGTGATTAATTCATGAATATTGTTTCTGTTATGGATATGATGAATCATGAAAGAAACAGAAGTGAGTTATCTTTGACAGTTTGTGTGTCACCACCTAATAAGTGCAGTTGGGTCCTGGATTTGGAGGAAAAATACACACTAATTTGCAATTAAAAAATAGAAAATCAGATATTTTGTGTGATTAATTCATGAATATTGTTTCTGTTATGGATATGATGAATCATGAAAGAAACAGAAGTGAGTTATCTTTGATAGTTTGTGTGTCACTACCTAATAAGTGCATTTGGGTACTGGATTTGGAGGAAAACTACGCACTAATTTGCAATTAGAAAATAGAAAATCTGATATTTTGTGTGATTAGACCATGAATATTGTTCCTATTATGGATATGATGAATCATGAAAGAAACAGAAGTGAGTTATCTTTGATAGTTTGTGTGTCACCACCTAATAAGTGCAGTTGGGTCCTGGATTTGGAGGAAAAATACACACTAATTTGCAATTAAAAAATAGAAAATCATATATTTTGTGTGATTAATTCATGAATATTGTTTCTGTTATGGATATGATGAATCATGAAAGAAACAGAAGTGAGTTATCTTTGATAGTTTGTGTGTCACCACCTAATAAGTGCATTTGGGTACTAAGAATTTTCAACAACACTACAATGTGACATGGGGAGACCAATCTTGCTACTGCCATAACTTTGCTTCCAGAGGGAGTTAGAACATTCCAGAGGTATCAGCGCCCATCTACATGCATTGTAGACGCCGATCGACCTATCTATCGATTCAAACGATTGGCAGGGGGGCTCTCGCTAGAAAATTTCGTGTAAATTATGTAAGAATTTTCAACAACACTACAATGTGACATGGGGAGACAAAATCTTGCTACTGCCATAACTTTGCTTCCAAAGGGAGTTAGAACATTCCAGAGGTATCAGCGCCCATCTACATGCATGGTAGACGTCGATCGACCTATCTATCGATTCAGCGAACCGGAAGAGTGGCGCTCGCTACCCCGTTTCGTGTACATTATGTAAGAATTTTCAACAACACTACAATGTGACATGGGGAGACCAATCTTGCTACTGCCATAACTTTGCTTCCAGAGGGAGTTAGAACATTCTAGAGGTATCAGCGCCCATCTACATGTATGGTAGACGTCGATCGACCTATCTATCGATTCAGCGAACCGGAAGAGTGGCGCTCGCTACCCCGTTTCGTGTACATTATGTAAGAATTTTCAACAACACTACAATGTGACATGGTGAGACCAATCTTGCTACTGCCATAACTTTGCTTCCAGAGGGAGTTAGAACATTCTAGAGGTATCAGCGCCCATCTACATGCATGGTAGACGTCGATCGACCTATCTATCGATTCAGCGAACCGGAAGGGTGACGCTCGCTACCCCGTTTCGTGTACATTATGTAAGAATTTTCAAAAACACTACAATGTGACATGGGGAGACCAATCTTGCTACTGCCATAACTTTGCTTCCAGAGGGAGTTAGAACATTCTAGAGGTATCAGCGCCCATCTACATGCATGGTAGATGCCGATCGACCTATCTATCGATTCAGCTTACCGGCAGGGGGGCTCTCGCTACCACGTTTCGTGTGCACCATACAACAATTTTCAACAACAAAATGTTACATGGGGAGACAAATCTTGCTACTGACGTAACTTTGGTTCTAGAGGGAGTTAGAACATCCTAGAGGTATCAGTCCCCATCTACACGAATCGCAGATGCCAATCGATGTATCTATCGATTCAGCGAACTGGAAGGGGGGCTCTCGCTATAAAAATTCGTGTGCACGAAAATTAGTTCTTATCCATCTTCTGTTTCAAATTTCATCTTTGCATTTTCTGCAATAGCCTTTGGAGCAGAAGCTGCATCCTCATGCAACTCTATTTTCTCGTGGTCATAGCAATCCTCTGCAAGCTTTCTCTCTCTCTTTCCTCCCTGGTCACTCTTTGGAATATATCTCCTTCCCTTCCTATCGCCAATACCATCAACAGCTAGTCCTTCATGTTCAGCAATAACATGGAAGGATCTGAGAACCTTCTTGATATCCTTTGCAATAATTTCAGACCGTGGATGGATTGTCCAAACTCTCTTGTATGCACTGGAAAGAGCAGAAGGTGTAGCCTTTGAGAACTTCTTGTCATCAGGTAGATTTGGCGACAGATGGACATGTATGTCAACGGCACGATGGAGTTGACTGAATAGTGACGTGTCAAGGGGGTTTGCTTCTGGCCTGTTACCAACTGGGCGATCACTGTAGCAAGCAAGACGCCCACCAACACCACCAGACGGGCCCATAAGGTTGTGCTCTGGCAAAATCCAACGATTATAATATCCCTTTTCTTTCATGTATGCAACGGTGTTCGCAGAGGTCATGAGGGAAAGTGCGTCATGGAAAAGGAAGCCGGAGTCACCCAACACTTTTCGGGTTTCTTCAAACATGTAGTCGATTAGGTCAGTGACACAAACTTGACCCGCCATACAGACTTTGTCAATCTCAGTCTCCCAGAAGTCACCATACCGGGACTGATACAGATTGTCAGCAAGTCGATGATCAATGGGAGTTGGAGGATCTCCGTCCAGACACTCATCCGCCGCCTTGATAAATTCGGTAAGCCCCTTCTGGGAAATACCACGAGAAGCAACAATGATTGCATTGATCCTGTCAGTGTTTCCGGCCAGAGCCTTCATATCCTTCACCAAAGCAATACCCTGAAGATGGAGCTTGTCAAACGTTTTCTGTTTTAGCCTCGGAATGACTTGGATGGAATTGTTTTCATAGATAGCACCAGCTGGACGAGGATCTTCAATCCAAACACTTGAGGGAGTGCCTGTCGCAAAAAGAGAAGAATAAAAAATGCAGTGAGTGTTCAAGCTTGATCAGAATGATACCAAAAAACACATTGAACAAAAAATTCACCTTTCTTCGACCTTGCAAAAGCAATTGCTTGGAGTCTCAGTCTGTTACGATCTACACGAGTGATCAGTCGCTTCTCCGTGTACTCAAATACTTGATCAATCCTGTGACCGTTCCCAGCAGCATCCATCCAAACACCAAATGCAAACCTGGCCTCCTTTTCATACTTAACTTGAAGCACTGTTTTGCGAAACACCATAAGTACCGTTGGGATCCAGCTTTCCATTTTCATCACATTTGAAACTAATGCAAACATCCTCCTTGCCAGCACCAATGCGGCTTCCACTAGCCCCTATATGTGCCTTCTTGTGCATCTCGTCAAACCAGCAAATATTTGACAACGATAAGGCGTCAATAAAGACACGTCATAACAAGCAGGAGGGTTGTCAACATCATATGCATCGCCAAGCAGCTTGGGGAACATTGGATGACTGAATGTGACTTGCCCAAACCGTAATAGCAACTGTGCCACCCATCGGAATGATGCTCGACACCATGCATGGTCTTTATTTTTGCTACCCTGCTTACCTTTCTTGACTGACTTCATCTGAGGCTTCAGCCTATACATACAACCTCTGACAGCAGAATACTTGAGGGAGGGTAAATTACTTGTCTGTCTATACTGATTAACAATGTAGGTTGACATTGCAATTGAATTACCAGACTCAAGTGAATCTGCAATGATTTCAGCTTCAATACTCTTCAGATCGATTAGAGGAGGCCTACCAGCTGCTTTGTGATTGCCTTCTCCAGTATACTCTACCTTTTGCTCTTGACATAGTAAAACGTCTCTGCACACCTGACGAACGGTCTCATGGAATGATCTTCTGTGAGCCTGTTGAAAGCCAGCAGCAATAGTTGTGATGGTCTTCAATTTTGTCCACAAAGACTCCGGAGGACTGTCCAGCACAAATTCAAAATGAACTGCAATTGCACCTCTGATATGTTTAGATGAAGATGCTGACTTATGTAGTGGCGATTCCCAATAGTCTTCTGGATCAAACAATTCTTCGTCATCCTCATCCTCATCCTCATCCTCATCTTCTGCATAGTTCACCGGAGGGGACCTTGCTGGTAGTTTAGAGTCCTCTTGTGGCAACACCACAGCAGCAGCAGCAGCAGCAGCCTCCATTTCTTCCTTCAATTTGTTTTGCTCACGCACAAGCAAAGTACTTTTCCTCACTTGTTTCCTCTTCTTTGCCGTGGCTCCACTTCCTCTTCTTTTCTTGGGCGGCATGGTGGTAGTATTTCCAATCCAACTTGTGCAGAATGGTACGATTTGTACAGAGTGCCGTCGGAACTGAAATGCAATTGTTTCGCGTCGGTTCTTTCCAATCCGAAGTTCGATAGTATTTCCAATCGGGAATGTGCTGAGTAGTACAGAATGTACACAGCGCCGTCGGAACTGAAAAACTTGTGACAGCCAGAGTATCGTTGCTCTTTGTTTCGCGCTCGACCGAAGTTTGATAGTATTTCCAATCCAACTTCTCGTTAATGGTAGGATTTGTACACAGTGACGTCGGAACGGAAAAACTTGTGACAGTCGGTCCAATCGATCCGTATTTCGATTGCTCTTCTTTTCCCTCAACCAAAGTTCGATAGTATTTCCAATCCAACTTCTCGTTAATGGTAGGATTTGCACACAGCGCCGTTGGAGGTGAATTACTTCTGACTGACAGTCGGTCTGATTGATTCTAGGTTTCGCCTTTGAAACTAACTCGACCAGAAGTTCGATAGTATTTCCAATCCAACTTTTGGTAAATGGTAGGATTTGTACACAGCGCCGTCGGAGGTGAATTACTATCGATCAGTTTTTCGTTGTTTCTGCCTTTGAAAGTAGCTCGACCGGAAGTTCGATAGTATTTCCAATCGGGAATGTGCTGAGTAGTACAGAATGTACACAAAGGAGTCGGAACTGAAAGACTTCTGACAGTCGGTTCCTGCTTGATCTACCGGTAGGTTTTGACGACCACCGGAAGTTCAGAAGTATTTCAGATCGGACTTGCCGTTATTAGTAGGGATTCCACACGAGACAGTCAGAACAGACTAACTCCAGATGGTCATTGCTTGGGTTCGATTGAATTACTCCTAAGTGGTATCATACCATTCATAGATACAGCAATATGGATAGACGATTTGAATTGATATTATTTACACGTGGAGTATCTATGTTAACGGTTTAACGGCTGCTGAGTGGCTGGGCGTGCGCGCTGTCACTGCACGGAGTCTCCAAATTGTTGAAAATAGAACATAAAGAACATGAAAACTCTCATTATTTTTTATATTCATATTCAGTAATGAAGATAAAGTTTTTTATATATCATGTCCGTTTGACTTCGAAAGAAACAGAAACAAACAGCAGATTCGTGTTCGTCTTCTCATAAGCTTTTCAACGGTATATGGGTTAATAGGGTTAGCACATGATCCCGCAAAGATAGCTTTTTCCGTTGCATGCATAATTCATGACGGTACGGTACATTCATACACTTTTACCATACACTTTTCAACTACAACAATACCTACGATAAGTATGATCATAGTCTTCTGTTCTCCAGATTCTTCGCTACCAAAAAAATGAACCATTGTTCTTTTTAAAATTCAGTACTATTTCTACATAATGGTACGTGAATCATTGTTCTTTTTTAAAATTCAGTACTACCCGTACTAGTAGCTACCTTTACATGATAATGTTACGCACACAGCCAAATCCACCACACACACACATTATTAGTACTTACCGTTACAGCACCACATTTGTTGCATTTGGATTTTCACGTGATACTCCTTTAATATGTATTTTCTGTACCAATAGCTGTAGAATTAAGTACTGACAATTTTACTCCCAAATCCCTACTGCTATTGGTACAGGAAATACCAAAATCAACACCGCACCTATCCATTATATCCTCCATCGACCATGGAAATCCCCCCCCCTATCTGCAAGAACGGCAAGAACGGCAAGAACGGCAAGAACGGCAAGAACGGCAAGAACGGCAAGAACGGCAACAACAGCAACAACAGCAACAACAGCAACAACAGCGCAAGCGCAAGCGCAACAAGCCCAAGCGCAAGCGCAAGCCACACCCACAGTAACAGCAGTGCAGTACCGGCGGGCAGCAAGTGACGCAAGTGATCGCAAGTCCATTGACCGTCTGTTGCAAGTTTTTCTTTTCCGCCGTCACTGTGTACAAATCCTACCATTAACGAGAAGTTGGATTGGAAATACTATCGAACTTCAGTTGAGGGAAAAGAGCAATCAAAATACGGATCGATCGATCGATCTGACGCACTGTCGCAAGTTTTTCTTTTCCGACGTCGCTGTGTACAAATCCTACCATTAACAAGATGTTGGATTGGAAATACTATCGAACTTCAGTTGAGGGAAAAGAGCAATCAAAATACGGATCGATCGATCGATCTGACGTACTGTCGCAAGTTTTTCTTTTCCGACAGCACTGTGTACAAATCCTACCATTAACGAGAAGTTGGATTGGAAATACTATCGAACTTTGGTCAAGCGCAACGAGCAAATACGGATCGTCAAAATACGAATCAATCTGACCCACCGTCACAAGTTTTTCAGTTCCGACGGTACTGTGTACAAATCCTACCATTAACGAGAAGTTGGATTGGAAAAACTATAGAACTTCTGTCCACTGCGAAACAAACTGTAGGAAGAACAGGAGCGCAAGCCACAGCCACAGGGACAGCCACAGCAATAGCTACCGCGGCAGCAAGCAATTGCAACAGATACTTGCAGACAATAGCAGTACGAGTCCATTGACCGACTGTCACAAGTTTTTCAGTTCCGACGTTGCTGTGTACAAATCCTACCATTAACGAGAAGTTGGATTGGAAATTCTATCGAACTTCGGTCAAGCGAGCAATCGTAACAAGCAATAAAAACAGAGACTTCTTGCAGCGCGAGTCCATTGACCGACTGTCGCAAGTTTTTCTTTTCCGACGTCGCTGTGTACAAATCCTACCATTAACAAGAAGTTGGATTGGAAATTCTATCGAACTTCGGTTAAGCGAGCAATCGGAACGGAACGAGCAATCAAAACAGGATATCTTGCAGCGCGAGTCCATTGACCAACTGTCGCAAGTTTTTGCAGCGCAAGTCCATTGACCGACTGTCGCAAGTTTTTCTTTGCCGACGTCACTGTGTACAAATCCTACCATTAACGAGAAGTTGGATTGGAAATACTATCGAACTTCGGTCAAGTGAGCAATCGGAACGAGCAATCGAAACAGAGATCTCTTGCAGCGCAATTCTTGCAGCGCAAGTCCATTGACCGGCTGTCGCAAGTTTTTCTTTTCTGCCGTCACTGTGTACAAATCCTACCATTAACAAGAAGTTGGATTGGAAATTCTATCGAACTTCGGTCAAGCGAGCAATCGGAACGAGCAATCGAAACAGAGATCTCTTGCAGCGCGACTTTTCCATTGACCTACTGTCGCAAGTTTTTCTTTTCTCATGTCGCTGTGTACAAATCCTACCATTAACAAGAAGTTGGATTGGAAATACTATAGCTTCTATTTCGACCGCAGCTTCCAATTCAATAGCAACTTCTAATTCAAGATCAGCTTCCACTTCAACAGCAGCTTCCAATTCATTATCAGCTTCTAGTTTGACAGCCGCTTCCAATTTAGTAGCAGCTTCCATTTCCAAACCAGCTTTCACTTTAACAGCATCTTCCACTTCCCCATTTGTTTTCACTTCTATAGCAGCTTCTAGTTTGACAGAAGCTTCCAATTCAATAGCAGCTTCTAGTTCGACAGCACCTTCCAATTCAATAGCAGCATCCACTTCCAATTCAGCATCCACTTCAATAGCAGCTTTTACTTCGACAGCACCTTCCACTTCCCCATCAGCTTCTAGTTCGACAGCAGCATCCACTTCAATACCAGCTTCCACTTCAACATCAGCTTCAACTTTCGCATCAGCTTCTAGTTTGACAGCAGCTTCCAATTCAATACCAACTTCCACTTCAATACCAGCTTTCACTTCAACAGCAGGCTTCCACTTTCGCATCAGCTTCTAGTTCGACAGCAGCTTCCAATTCAATAGCAATTTCCATTTCAATACCAGCTTTCACTTCAACAGCAGCTTCCACTTTCGCATCAGCTTTTAGTTCGACAGCAGCTTCCATTTCCAAACCAGCATCCACTTCAATACCAGCTTTCACTTCAACAGCATCTTTCACTTTTGCATCAGCTTCTAGTTTGACAGCAGCTTCCAATTCAATATCAACTTCCATTTCAATACCAGCTTCAACTTCAACGGCAGCTTCCACGCCATCATCAGCTTTCACTTCCAAACCAGCTTCAACTTCAACAGCAGCTTTCACTTTCTCATCAGCTTCTAGTTCGACAGCAGCTTCCAATTCAATAGCAGCTTCCATTTCAATACCAGCTTTCACTTCATTAGCAGCTTCCACTTTCGCATCAGCTTTTAGTTCGACAGCAGCTTCCATTTCCAAACCAGCATCCACTTCAATACCAGCTTTCACTTCAACAGCAGCTTTCACTTTCTCATCAGCTTCTAGTTTGACAGCAGCTTCCAATTCAATAGCAACTTCCACTTCAATACCAGCTTCAACTTCAACGGCAGCTTCCACGCCATCATCAGCTTTCACTTCCAAACCAGCTTCAACTTCAACAGCAGGTTCCACTTTCTCATCAGCTTCTAGTTCGACAGCAGCTTCCAATTCAATATCAACTTCCATTTCAATACCAGCTTTCACTTCAACAGCAGCTTCCACTTTCGCATCAGCTTTTAGTTCGACAGCAGCTTCCATTTCCAAACCAGCATCCACTTCAATACCAGCTTTCACTTCAACAGCAGCTTTCACTTTTGCATCAGCTTCTAGTTCGACAGCAGCTTCCAATTCAATAGCAACTTCCATTTCAATACCAGCTTTCACTTCATTAGCAGCTTCCACTTTCGCATCAGCTTTTAGTTCGACAGCAGCTTCCATTTCCAAACCAGCATCCACTTCAATACCAGCTTTCACTTCAACAGCAGCTTTCACTTTTGCATCAGCTTCTAGTTTGACAGCAGCTTCCAATTCAATATCAACTTCCACTTCAATACCAGCTTCAACTTCAACGGCAGCTTCCACGCCATCATCAGCTTTCACTTCCAAACCAGCTTCAACTTCAACAGCAGGTTCCACTTTTGCATCAGCTTCTAGTTCGACAGCAGCTTCCAATTCAATATCAACTTCCATTTCAATACCAGCTTTCACTTCAACAGCAGCTCCCACTTTCGCATCAGCTTTTAGTTCGACAGCAGCTTCCATTTCCAAACCAGCATCCACTTCAATACCAGCTTTCACTTCGACAGCACCTTCCACTTCCCCATCAGCTTCTAGTTCGACAGCAGCATCCACTTCAATAGCAACTTCCACTTCAATACCAGCTTCAACTTCAACGGCAGCTTCCACGCCATCATCAGCTTTCACTTCCAAACCAGCTTCAACTTCAACAGCAGGTTCCACTTTCTCATCAGCTTCTAGTTCGACAGCAGCTTCCAATTCAATATCAACTTCCATTTCAATACCAGCTTTCACTTCAACAGCAGCTTCCACTTTCGCATCAGCTTTTAGTTCGACAGCAGCTTCCATTTCCAAACCAGCATCCACTTCAATACCAGGTTTCACTTCAACAGCAGCTTTCACTTTCTCATCAGCTTCTAGTTCGACAGCAGCTTCCAATTCAATATCAACTTCCATTTCAATACCAGCTTTCACTTCATTAGTATCTTCCACTTTCGCATCAGCTTTTAGTTCGACAGCAGCTTCCATTTCCAAACCAGCATCCACTTCAATACCAGCTTTCACTTCAACAGCAGCTTTCACTTTCGCATCAGCTTCTAGTTCGACAGCAGCTTCCAATTCAATAGCAACTTCCATTTCAATACCAGCTTTCACTTCATTAGCAGCTTCCACTTTCGCATCAGCTTTTAGTTCGACAGCAGCTTCCATTTCCAAACCAGCATCCACTTCAATACCAGCTTTCACTTCAACAGCAGCTTTCACTTTTGCATCAGCTTCTAGTTCGACAGCAGCTTCCAATTCAATAGCAACTTCCACTTCAATACCAGCTTCAACTTCAACGGCAGCTTCCACGCCATCATCAGCTTTCACTTCCAAACCAGCTTCAACTTCAACAGCAGGTTCCACTTTCTCATCAGCTTCTAGTTCGACAGCAGCTTCCAATTCAATATCAACTTCCATTTCAATACCAGCTTTCACTTCAACAGCAGCTTCCACTTTCGCACCAGCTTTTAGTTTGACAGCAGCTTCCATTTCCAAACCAGCATCCACTTCAATACCAGCTTTCACTTCAACAGCAGCTTTCACTTTTGCATCAGCTTCTAGTTTGACAGCAGCTTCCAATTCAATATCAACTTCCATTTCAATACCAGCTTCAACTTTAACAGCAGCGTCCACTTTCGCATCAGCTTTTAGTTCGACAGCAGCTTCCATTTCCAAACCAGCATCCACTTCAATACCAGCTTTCACTTCAACAGCAGCTTTCACTTTCGCATCAGCTTCTAGTTCGACAGCAGCTTCCAATTCAATATCAACTTCCATTTCAATACCAGCTTTCACTTCATTAGCAGCTTCCACTTTCGCATCAGCTTTTAGTTCGACAGCAGCTTCCATTTCCAAACCAGCATCCACTTCAATACCAGCTTTCACTTCAACAGCAGCTTTCACTTTTGCATCAGCTTCTAGTTCGACAGCAGCTTCCAATTCAATATCAACTTCCATTTCCATACCAGCTTCCACTTCAACAGCAGCTTCCACTTTTGCATCAGCTTCTAGTTCAACAGCAGGTTCCAATTCAATATCAACTTCCATTTCAACACCAGCTTCAACTTCAACGGCAGCTACCACTTCATTAGCAGCTTTCACTTCCAAACCAGCTTCAACTTCAACAGCAGGTTCCACTATCGCATCAGCTTCTACTTTGACAGCAGCTTCCAATTCAGTAGCAGCTTCCATTTCCCAACCAGCTTCCACTTCAATACCAGCTTCCACTTTTTGCATCAGCTTCTAGTTCGACAGCAGCTTCCAATTCAATAGCAACTTCCATTTCCATACCAGCTTCCACTTCAACGGCAGCTTCCAATTCAGTAGCAGCTTCAATTTCCAAACCAGCTTCCACTTCAACAGAAGCTTCCACTTTTGCATCAGCCTCTAGTTCGACAGCAGCTTCCATTTCCAAACCAGCATCCACTTCAATACCAGCTTCCACTACAACAGCAGCTTCCACTTTTGCATCAGCTTCCAATTCAGTAGCAGTTTCCATTTCCAAACCAGCTTCCACTACAATACCAGCTTCCACTTCAACAGCAGCTTCCACTTTCGCATCAGCTTCTAGTCCGGATCAAACATGTCTTCAACAAGCAAAAGCATAGTCTGTGGTCGCCCTAAGATTGTCAATCCTGCAATCTTTCTTGACAAAGTACGGTCTGCCACAACAGAATTCTTCCCCCATGCTCTCTGCATTCTGTTTCCACAAGATGATTCCTGTCGCCCAACTGAAGTTCGCTACTGCGACTTCTTAGTCACAGTCAAGAAATATTTCCCACATCTGAAACCGAATACACCTTTCTATGCTGCTCTTGCAAATGTTGTTTGTCCACCAGACAATCTCACTAGGGAAGAAAGAAAGGATGCTGCAATGAAATCTCAACAAGTCATGATCAGCATCCTTCCCTCCCTTGGTTGTTTTGGCATATTGCACAGGTGGTCAAGACAAGCCAAACGAAAGATTCATTTCTTCCAAGACGCCTACAATTGTGCCATTGTTTTGCAGAAGAATTCCAATTCCACTTCTATGGTTGATTTCTTTCAAAACATTCGAACTTGGGAAGTTCAGGGGAATTATGGTACTCGTTCATTTAGTGTTCAATATGTGGTTCCTTCTGCACAATCGTCTCAAGCTCCCGAGAACTTGGTTGCAAAACTGGAAGCTTCACTGTGCCTTCTCTACAGACTGCTGGAGGATGCTGAAGCTGGCACTATGCACCGCATTCGTAGGAACTCGGTTTCAACCAATCAGGAGTTTCCCATTGATGATGGTGACTTGACAATTGAAGGGGTAGCAATGCAAGGATTTCATTTGCCTAAATCTTTTCGCAAATGTATTTGGTTTTGTTTACAACATATTCATCTTGGATTTGTGTTGTATGAAGTGATTTGCAAAGTTATCTTAATTGATAAAAACGTCTATGCAACAGGGCATAGGAAAAGAAAGCAAAAGGAAGTCCCCATGCAGTTTTTAATTGATACTTGTGTTGAGTGTCCTGAAAGGCCTTCATATGTCACCCTCCTTGCTCATACTTGTTTGGTTTTCAAGTGTGTTGATGATGTAAAGTCTTTGACCAAAGACTTTATCATTCCACAGTGCATACAACAATCTCATGTGGAATTGTCAAAGACAATGCAAGCTCATGTGTCATCATTGGATAATGACACTATAGCTCACACCATTTACGAATCCTTTTCTTCCCTTGCAAACAATGCTTTTCGAACAAGGCAGGTGAAATATAATACCAAGAAGGCATCAGTTGAATTCAAATTTCAAACTGCACGTTACAAAGTGTTCAAACTTTGGCTAGAGTTGAAAGCACAGGAGGAAATGCATTTGAAAGTGGATAAACTCTTATCAGCTGATTTCCAAATGAGGAAGCGAAAGTCTACCAGCAACTATTCAAGTCGGTCGTCACAAATGCCCCTTCAGGACAATTCTTCAATTGTTTTACAACCAACAGTTGGATTGCCACATCTACATCATCAGGAATCTGTCATTGAAGCCAACCATCCCAATCTAATTGTTCAATCAACAACAGTATTACTTGACACAGTTTCTCAATCTGAAACTCATCATTCACTTCAGGATTTATCCTTCCATCAGCTTACTACCACCCACAAAGTTGAACACTGGGATTCTCTCATAATAGCTCCCAGTAACTACCTCAAACAATGCCGTGTACATTCTTGTTTATGCATCTGTGCTCTGGACCACATTCATGAAATGTCATTCTCCAATCCAGATTTCTACTCAGCATGTGGGTTGGTTAATTATGTTCATTGGAGGTCCATTGGTTGTGAAGGTTCTGAATTGACAGACCAATTCTCTGCTTCAAACTTGATCAGAATTCCTTCATCTGTTCTTCAACGACTTGATCCACTCAACATCCTTGATGTGGTAAGACCAGGGTCTGCAATATATCAACGGTGTCAGCCATATTTTGAGGGTGAACTTATCAAGCTGTTTCGATTTGTCTTGTTCCATGGGAAATCACCATGCATTCCTGATGCTCGGCGTACAAGAGATCATAGAATTGTGGAGATTGGAATTCACTTTGGAACAGGTATCATTCAAAACACAGACAAGTTTGATGTGTTAGGAGATGATGCAGTGGTTGTGAAAGCAACAGTTGCTAGAATGATGGACTTTCTTTGGCACTTAGCACAGGATATTCAAATGACTGCCAAAAGATGCCCTCTTGGTGGACATCTCTCACGTGACAAGCAATTTGGCATTCCTTTTCGAAATGCAATGGGAGCAAAAAGCTCACTATTTCACTGTGTCACTCTGGTTGTATCACAGGTTTTCCCCTATCCTTGCCAGGGTAAGCGACATCGAGACACACTGAATGACTCTACTTATGCCTATTCCCAAACTGTGGCAGGCAATTGGTACCTTAAAGATGGTGAGGGAAGAATTTACTTGTTCCAAATGTTGTGTAATTTTCGGGGAAGTTGTTCAAGTAAATTTCCACACAAGCATCAGTTAGAACGTGTTGTCCAGCACATACAAAGGTACAAATCCTTCCTCACTGCACAGTATCGCCATGTATGGAATCAATATGAAGGAAAACCTTTACCTACGAGCTTTCTTCTGAACCCATTTGATTATAAAGATTTGTTTCTTCATTCATCTTTGCCATGGAGGAATTGCGAACTTGTAACCGGCACAGGAATTGTGAGAGAAATTTTGCTGCTTCCAGTTGGTGCCTCAAGAACTATATCGATGTCCACCATGCTACATTCAATGTACAACCACAAGGATCACTTATCATTCGATCAAATGATCGAGTTGAGTTTCATTGCATCATTCTACAACAGCCCAGTCATGGTATATACAATCTTGTCTGACTTTCAGTACTCTATGAGTGAAATTCACCCATGGTACCAATTTGCCGACAGTTCTACAAGGTTGCTAGGGGAAGGTGTTTATCAGGGAGGAATTGAGCCTAGGTTTCAATACAGTTCCAATCGAAAATGGAATGCATTTTGTACATCATACTGTGACTCCAATGGGTTGGTTGTGACTACCAACAAAGATGTTGTTGATTTGAGGCTTTCAAAGATATTGTACATTGGTTATGATTTGATATGCTGGATGAATGCATTGAAACAATGCGGTGTTGAACATGCAGAAGATCTACCAATTGATGTAATACATACAAAAATGGAAAGTGCTGTGAAACGGATTCAATCATCATCTGGTATCAATGGATTTGATTTTGGCAGATTTTACCTATCCCAATGGTTAACAATTATGATTGGTTTGGCACTGCCAGACAGTGGTATTCATTTGCTTCAACTCAACATTCCTTCAAAGGGAACGGCTTCATTCAATCATTTCTTGAATCCAACTATGAGAGACACAGCAAGTTCTAATGTCAAACCAGTTCCAGTTGGCGATCTAGATACGATGATGAAGTTTGCGTCACAGGCTCTCCATTTACCTATATATCTTCGAACATGCATGGAAACACTTGGATGTGAATCTACTGGTCACCGTGAATTGAATATAAAGGATGTTTTTGTCAAGGACACATTATTGTTTGAAATGGAACAACAGAATGGAATTTCTCTTCACAAGTCAATGGATAGAACTTACTGGGAGGTGACACAGAAACCTAGCTGTATGTTTCAAATATTGAATGATGAATCATGCAAACATATTGAAGGGTAAGGGGAAGAACTGCTTATATTGTGTGAGCTCTCTGTCGTTATTGGAATCTAACATTAACCTTTTTTCCAGGCTGTACAAAAACTATTCGGTTGCAATGAATCCGGTAATGGACTTAAGCTTCGTAGGCATCGAATAATGTATCTACGTATTTCAAATAATAGTAACATTAACTAATAACTATGTAAGTTTTATCCACATCACATACAAACATGAGAAAATTGACTTGTCATATCATCTATCTAACAAATAGCTCTGTCTAACGATTCCACACTTATAGAGTACTGCCTTGACAAATGCATTGCCTGAGTCATGAAATTACGATCATCCAACATACTAGGATTCGACACCATCTGATTAGCAACATCAGCAATATCACATGAATGTTTTAGCGCTTCTTTGACCAATGACATGTGCTTGTCAACAAATGATCGGTTACGTTGACGAATGTTGAACTTGACAACAAGTGTTGATATTGCTGGGTTATTAGCAATACTGCGCATGAAGTTGTTCTTTACGCTGTTGTTGATGAGACATTTAGTGGCATTGTGCATATTGGTACCGGTCTGGTTAAGAAGTTGAATGAACTCTCCTTTGTACCCTACTCCACGTCCAATTTTGGTTCGACGAGGTCTACTATTTGGAACGGCAGTCAGCATTTGTTTCATCTCTGTTGACTTTCCATACTGGAGGTAAGCGGCGTGAACACAACAACGGCTCTCTAGATACGCAACACATGATCCCTCATAAAATCGCTGCATTGTTCCATCAGAAGAAATACCCATTCTGGAACACTTCACTTTGCATAAACTGTGAACCGAGTCAATGTAAAGATGTCGTTCGGAATGCACAAACAGATGACTATTGGTGCCAGCAACAGATTTCTCGTAAGTTTCAACTCGGGTAGCAGTAACCATTTTTCCAAGGGAATCTTCGCTGTTGAGATACCATATGGGAGTACCTTCAGTGACAGTTCTTATGTTGATTTGCTTGTCAACCAAAGAACAGTACTGAGCAAACTTTATATGAAAGTTGGATTTCTTGTTGAAGATTCGGTTACTGTTTAGTATTGGGAATGTGCGACAAAGACTTGTTCGTTGGAGAGACATCATGTATATAGCCTTCGGAAGTTCTTCTGTGAGCATAGATCCTATGTTTTTCCCAATAGCACATAGACCATCAAATTTGGAGGTCCCTTTCAACTCTAATGTTGCCCTTTCATTGGCTTGATTTTGCGGAATGCATCCAGCAATACCAGATGATCCAACATACCACACGTTGAAGTATTCTTTGTTAATATATGATTTGAAAAAACCCTCAACTAGCCGTTTTTCACCACGAGCCAACCAAGACTCTTTGGTTAATTTGGCAAGTGTGTCAAACATTGGTTTGGAAATGCATTGGTAAAGGCTTTGTACATCACTCGCTGCCGAACCCTGAAACCACTTCTTGTCCATACTGTGTGTGCTATAATCACCGTTTGCTTTGCCAATGAGGAATTTGCGGTGAATGTGAGGGAAGCATTGTAAGTTCACTGAGAATGGGAATGCAACTCTACACGGAGTTACAAATACTTCGGTGTGATCCGTTACTATTCCTCCTTCGAAATTAAAGTCACGGACACCAAAGAGCCCATCGATGAAACGGACAAGAACCAAGAGTCCTGCAGTGAAGTAAATTGCTTTTTCACTTGGGCAAAGAATGAAGAGAAATGGGCGGTATGACTGTGATCCATCTTCCTTGGGCGCAAAGACTCCAAATGTCAACACATGCCAGTCGTTGGAGCAGGTTCCATGAAATCCATCTGCAGATGCTGTTACTTGGTAGCTTAAGATTCGACATCGGACAACATTGTACAATAGAGACAAAGAAGAGAAACAAACAATCTTGTCCCAAACCTGGTCATCGCTTTTCTTACTTTGCCCTTGGAGTTTTTGAAGATGTGCATAAAGATTTTTCTCAGAATTGCTAGCATTGTTTGGGGGCATGGAATTGGTTGAATGCAATATTGTCATCAAATTATATGCTTGTGAACGGGTGTTAGAGATCCCATCACAGGGTGCAACGCGTAAGTATCCTTTGTCAAATAGAGATGACCCCCATTGTTTTAAATTGTCTTCCGACTTGATTGATGGATTGGGATGCTGTGGTAAAGTCAATCCCATCATTTGCTTGGTTTCAAAAAGATCTTTAAGGTTAGTGACATTTGAGGATCTGGTACCCAACATCCGTTCTCTTATAAACTGACGTTTTATCTTGTTCTTTAGTTTGTTTGCAAGCAGGGACCTCAACTCAGGAGATGACACCGAGGGACTCTCTTCTTGAACAAGAGCTTTAAGAACCTCTCCTGCCATCGCTTTGGGTTTGAGCTTGGGATTATCTTTCATAACAGAGTTCAGAACCAGCGCATCTTGGGGAGAGACACCCCTACCATTTAGTGTTCCATCACCACCGCATGCACAATCACCAACAATGTTCACCTTTAGTGCAAAGCATTGACCAATTCTTTCCTCTAAGTGTGCACGACAAAAACCTCGTTGAGTTTTGGCGACAAAACACTGATATTCGTGGGTAGTCCCGTTGGGTAGGTAGCGCGCATTGGGTTTCGATGACCTTTTGCGAAGCAACGGATAATTGGTTGTTATGAAGGATCGAGCTTTTTCAAGATTCTCAAAAGTACGCAATGGGGCAGTCTTCCAATTGAAGTTTGGCCTACGAGGTTTCAAACTATTCTTAGTTTTGCTTTTGGGCGGATCGATTGATTTACCAACACAAACTGAGGGCAAGGGTTTTGGCGGACTGCTTTGTTCCTTAGCCTTAGGGGCTGTTGAATTAGTGGGTGGCGAAAATGATAACTGTTTCCTAGCCGACAATAAACCAGAAGATGGTTGAAGTTCATGGTCGCAATGCAGTTTTTTTTTTGTTCTTTACATAAGCTGAAGACACGGCATTCTTGAATATCTGCTTTCGCGGTGATGCAATTGATAGGTTTTCGATGGTACGATGGCGCTGAATGAGTAATGCTCGATCAGGCGACACGGAGTCATTGGTGGATGTGGTATTGTCACCCTCAGCGGCAAGGGAGAGAAACATGCCTGCAGTAACAGGAGAGAGGTCTCCTGTATTGACAAATAATGAGGTAGCTTCGTTCCAAGCAAGACCGGTAGTGGTAGGTGTTGATGGTAGAGGACGATTGTCATCATTGACCTCATTCTCCATGGTTGATGGTGAGTCAACATCCATACTTCCTTGACGGCGTCTGCAATTGTCAATCTATGGAACTGATGTTGTGAGGAGAAATATTGTAACATGAGTTCAGTCGAGAAACAAAGGAGCCATAGTAATAGAAGCAAGCCAGAGGGTATGTTAGTAAACATATCGCTAAGTATGAGTTCAACGGAAGAATAAATACTATGATATGGGCGGTTGGCGCCTGTTTTGGGAAATATCATTTCGTTAAGAAGGATGAATCAGCGATCCGTTGCGGACTAACAAGACAGTGTGACTGTTGCATCAATTATACTGTCATGAAAAAAAATGGATGACATATGGACAAATAAAGCGAGCCAGAATGCCAATGGATCGTGTAATGTAGTGGGATCATAATTGAAATGATAAGGTAAGAAAGACGTGGAGAAAGGTACTCGTACATTATTTACCCCATCATTTGGTGACAAATCACTCATCATATTTTGTATTTCGTATTTTACTAAATGATCAAAAGCAACCACAGTAAACAAAAATAAAATGCCGATTGTAAGTGAAATTAGATGGAGAATTGATGGGACCAATGAGCTATTATAAACTAGGACAATGATACTGACGAACAAAACTACTGCTATACCACAATCACAGACAAAGGCATTGGGCTCAATTAATGTACAACAGTCTTCAGGAGAAATTGGGAGTCCGACAGGTCATTCCACCGGTTCATGTAGCACTGGGTGATCCTGTTTAGGTCGCCAAGAAACACCTGCTAGTGAACTTCCAGAGTGCGTGGAAAAGGAGTGTGGCGCTATGGAACAGCAACAAATCCACTTCGATGGACAAATGGAAGTTCTCCAGGGATTACATGATGGTACGGCGGAGGCTGTGGTGTATGACCGAGAATTAGGCACCGAAGATGAGGGGAAGAGTGATAAAGAAACCAGCAGTATGAGTTCGGGAAAGGCAGACCATCAAAAAAGATTGAAAACGAACCACAACTCTGATAATGGCAAACATAACGGTATGACCCAATTGTTAACGTCAAACACAAAAAAAATGGAAGAAAACAACCATACAGGAGCCGGCAGGGAAGGTAATAACCATACACAAAACAACACAAATGAAGATGAAGAAGACAGTTATGTCAGTAGTGATAGCAGCTATGATGTGAACAATCCATATCCAACATGTCATAACTTTCCAACAGCAGTGAGAGAAGAGAACAAAAGAAACAAGGCGATCGACAGACTCATAGCAAAAGTAAATTGGACTGCACTGCAGTTAAAGATTGGTTCGCGTTGTATGCACATTCGTCATCACCAGACGAACATTGAAAACCTAGAAACGATGGGAAGGGTAATTGTCGATTCGGTGAAAACATTGGCTGAAACATTGGAGTCTTTGCCATTCGCCGAGTTGCTTGAAGCACAATCAACAGAGGAGGTGCAAAAAACAGGACATTACATACAAGACACACTCGTACAGGTTGGGGCGGGAATTACAATTGCAGGATGTTACACTGTCTTAATGGCAAGTAATCACCAAGGTTCGGATGAAGAGAAGGCGGCGTCGTACCATCTACGGAAAATTCTGAACCGTAACGAAGGTGAAGTTTGCGACGATTGTGGTCACAAAAATTGTAGTGGTTGTCGAGTTATGAAGGGTAGACGTAAAACTGGAAGTGTGATTCGTTAATTGAATGGAAAACAAAGGTTACACATGGAGGATATTGACGATGTGGTGAAATCTAATGGTAAAGGAGGAAGGACGAAGAAAACTAAGTAAAAGATTAGCTAAGGAAATACAGGTACGGAGAGGTGGTTGTCGTGTTTGGAAGGGATGACAAAAAACATGAAGTGTTATTGGTTTGTTGAATGGATAAAGAAGATACACGTGGAAGGTGAGGAAGGATTGGTGATATCTGATTGTGGTGGCGGAATGAGAAAGGAACATAAGTAAAAGGTTCGCTAAAAGGTGTGGCGAAGAATATGCTTTGGTTGCGCAAGGTTGTTCTGCGGAAGGTTGGATATTTTTTGTAGTCATATAGTCTATAGATCATAATAGTAAGATAGTACCTAAATTGCAAAAGTGTACGGTTGTACCTTTTGAAAGTGTAAAGTTGACCCCTGTCCCTTTGACCGGGGTCAACTTTACACTCTTAAAGGTACATCCGTACACTTTTGAAAATTAGGTACTATGGTACGATTAGTGCTTTGCAGGGGCCCTGTGGAGTTGTTGAGTACGTAGTTATTGTATGTATTGTAAGTATGTGTCAGTAAAGTTATGGTAAGAAGTACGACTCGTACAAAAACGCGTACAATTTCTACTAGTACTAGTGTGCATCAAGTCAGATCAGAATTACCAAAGGTGTTCTGATCTGTTGTCGGCGAAAAAAATACGGACTTTGTCGGCATCAAATTTGATCGGAAAAGCCGACGAAACGAAACGACCACCGAGGTGCGGAATACAAGATGTTGTAACTCTAAAAATCGACCGAAAGGTATAGGATAATTGAAATTTAAAGAGATGTGAGCTCTGAGAGAGGATCTTATTTTCGCTATGTATTTTGTACTGAATCGGGGCTCTCTGCTGTATTTTTTCATGGTAGAGATCTTCCCCGGTTATTTGTTACTGTCTTCTTTACCGTCGTACCGATTCTGCTGTTGCTGTATTAGCGTCGTGTCGGTCTTACTGTATCGGTCATTCGATGGTATCAGTCATTTTGGGGTTAAGTATTCTGTTCGATGGGGCGTATGCTTATTTGTGGTATATATGCTGGATATGAGCAGGCCCATCTGGAATCGGTATTGATTTTCTTGATTGCAATAAGTAATTTCCTCACGGGATATCAAGTATATTCTTTTGAATGTACTTATGGGTTCCAAGTGTTTACTTACTGTTCAGGTCTTTGGATATTTCTTGTTTCTAACCGATTATCCTTATTTGTTTGTAGCCTTAGGTGATATTGTTTTTACCACTTAAGGATTTCCAAGTAGTGGAGGTGCGTTTGGTTCTAGTGCTTGATCATGGAATATTTGTATCTCGTACTCCGCACCTCGGTTGTTGTTTTGTCGGCTTTTTCAATCAAATTTGATGCCGACAAAGTCCGTATTTTTCGCCGACAACACACCCCTTGATCCAATACTTTTGTATTGGATTACTGTCGGAGTATGTTTGACCTTGGGTCAATTCGTCTGCATCCGTATGATCAATCGGATCAAATCCGAGTGCGATTGAATCAAATCAAATCAAATCAACGTGATTGTAATATGAGATCCAGCGGTCAATCGAAGCGATCGAAAGATGTAACTGACTATCGATCAAAGCGATCGAACGATTTAACTTGGGTAGTGTCCCATGATATATCTTGCATGTCGGGCGTGCAAGATCCATCCCAATGGTTTGGTTAGATCATCAGCCGGGTTGATAACTCCAGGAATATGGACCATCTTGATCTCACCATTTTCTTTCCATGCTTGAATTGCAAAGAACCTGATTTTGATATGCCTGGTTCTTTCAGTTGGCTTCTGGGCATTGATGATTTCAATTGCTGACGCATTGTCTTCATAGATAGGAGTTGGACCAACTTGGACAAATCCTAATTCCTTTAGTATGGATCTGAGATATCTGGCTGTTTTTGCCGCTGTGACTGCAGCGATGAATTCTGCTTCTGTAGAACTCTGAGCAGTAAGTGACTGGGCTTTGGATCTGTAAACAATTGCTCCACCAGCATAAGTGAAAACATATCCTGTGGTGGACCTGCGATGTTTTGGATCATTGCCATATGCTGCATCAACAAAACACATCAGTTTGGCTTGCTTGATATCTTCAGGGAATTTGGGGAGTGATGCATCTTGGACTACGCCGTTGTACGGTTCTCCTGGTGGTAGAGATGGCTCAGCATTTGGTCTGTAGAATCTAATACCCCACGATCTGGTTGTTCTGAGATAGCGAGCTATGTTCTTCAGACTGGAATAGTGGAAAGCAGTGGGATTGGAACTGTATTTTGACATCAGAGTCACTGCATAGCCAATGTCTGGCCGGCAGCTCACATATGCAAACATCATTTAACCTAAGAGCGTCCTGTAGGAGAAGCCAGATGTGGATTGCAATTCAGCATGTTCATTGGTGCCTTCTAATGGTCCATCAGTATGTGATTGTAGTTGACTCAGCACTTCAGTTGACAGTGGCGCTGACGGCTTGGAGTGAGGTTTCATCTTAGAATCAGTTTCCCAACCATGGGATGTCATTATTCTGTCAATGTAATTTGCACAGAACAGTTCAATGTAGTCAGCTGTCTGTTTGACATCAATTCCATTGAAGTCTTCATGCAATCCCATTTTTGTGAAGGGGATTACAACTTCCTTAGGTAGCTTGAGTTTTGCGCCAATGATGTCGTAGATCTTGTCAGATATGGATTCGGATGTGCAAGCCAGTGCAAAATCATCGACTTGTCTCAGCATGTAGACTGTTTCACCTTCAAAAACTGTTGTGTAGATCGTTCTGTCATGTGTGGTTGTCTTGAAGTTGAGATCAGGGCCTTTCAAGATCTTGTTGATGTGGGTTTCCCATAATCTACCTGATTCCGGATGACCTTGGAGTGCTCGAAGGACAGGAAGCACCAATCTTCTGTCTATGTCTTTGCCATGCTTGTGTTTATAACATTCTGCATATGCATCGTCAATGGTCATGTATGTAGGGATGTTGGGCCCTAGAGAATGGGCATATGCGTCAGCAGCATCTCCAGCATACACTTTGAGATTGAGGCTTGCTGCAATGGCAAAGAACAATCTTTGGATGGGGTGTTCAACACAAGAAGAGTCTGACATGGCAATAGCATGCAGGGTTGGAGCTGCATATTTGCTTCCATTGCAACATTGCCTGGCTCTTCGTACACCATTCCTTTTGACATTGTATTGCCAATGGGGTCGGCGAATAACTGCTTCTGGATTCTTAGGGTATGGAATTGGTGATCCAAACATTTCTAAGTCTTCAAACTGATCAAGCTGTTTTTGCTCGCCAGCTTCCCATTCAGCCCATGTGGATAATGACTTGAGATTCCTACAAGTGAAGTGTCCTAGTGCCTGTTCTTCAGGTGTAGTTGCTTTGGAATTGATGGCCTTGATTAAGAGTTCAATTTCTTCAGTTGGTAGTGAATCTGCATCTAGTGGTAGTTCATGGTTGCCTGGTTTGCGAAGCTTGGTGATGGCTCGAAGGGATGCAGTATCAATAGTGGGAATGACGACGTCCATGTCATCTTCAGTTGGGGCCAAGTGTTTTTGGATGGTGGCATGGAGTGTTTCAGTGCTATTGACCTGGTTGATTCTGGATTGGATGATATTCTTGTATTTGGTGCCAATTTTTTTGATAGTCTTGATGGAGGAAATCCGGTCCAAAAACGGTGGATCTTCTTCGTCAGTGGGTTCCTTCCAAGACGTATTTGGAGCAAATAGGCCATATTCATTTGAGTGTTTCCTGGCTTCTTTCAGGGACAATTTGGTTTCAAGTGCAAAGGTAATAGGTGTATCTATGGAATCCCTCACCCCTCGATCGTGGGATGCATGCAAGGCTGTGGTTACATCAGAAGCAGAAAACACACGGTTGTGATTGATAGATACAATATAAGCGCCTCTTAGCTTGGAGAGAGATTTCTTATGAGATGAGAAAAGCTTGGAGGCAGGGCTTTTGGGAAGGATATCTGTGACGTAGGCTCTGCCAAGCAGTGAATCATTGGCATATCTGAGGCCAAATGCTTGATCAGCACAAGAGCGGGAAACAGTGAGTCTGAGATTTGTGAGATCTGCAAATGGGGAGATGGAGAATTGGAAATCACTGGATTACACCTCATTGGGTTCCGCGGGAAGGGGAATGTTATCATCAGTCCTGAGCATGTGCTTGACATTAGTTGGGAGGTCTGCAAGTGGTAGGTCATTCATGCCTTCATCAAACCTGACATGAGTGGCTATCTTGACTCGGTGTGTCTCAGTATCATACCACAGGATGTTGCGAGTAGTGTAGGGGACAAAACCAAGAAATATGCCTTTTCTTGCGTTGGGTTTGAGCTTGATTGATCTCTTGCCTGGAGGCCAAACCCAAACTCTGCAACCAAAGGTTCGGAAATCAGCAAGATTTTCCTTATGGCCAGTTGCCAATTCCAGTGGTGAATGCTGCTGGTTGCCTTCAGGGAAGGCATTTGACAACCAAAGGGCATGATAAAAGGCAAAAGGCCAGAACTTGATTGGCAAGTTGGAACCAGAGAGCATGGTTCGCATTGAATTAGCCAAAGTTCGATGTGCGCGTTCAACTGTACCATTTTGGTGAGAAGCATCAGCACCAGTTGGGAAATTTGAGTATCCAAATGCAGAGAAGAGGTTTCTGATATCAGGGTTGTGATAGAGTTCTCCACCTTGATCAACTGAAACATACTTGTTTGCACAAGTTGGGTTGTGCTGGGAGAAGAAATGTTCCAGCCAATGGAGGGGTGCGGCTTTGGAGATTCTGGTATCGCCATATTTCATACCGGTGTAGTGGTCTGTGATGAGAATCCAAGCTGTCTCACCATGAATGCCTTCATAGTCACGTCCGAGAACTGTTTCGCGGGGTTCGAATTTACTTCTCGCGCACAAATTTTGTGCGTGATTTTAACACGGCAATATTTCTGGACACCCTGAAATTCGCGACGATCGTATAAGGGTATATGTAAACTCAGCACTATTTCTGTGCGCGTGATGCACATTACTCTACTCTCAAATAAAAATAATTTATTTCAGTCTCTAGCAGAACCGAATTATTATTCTGTACGAACAACACTTACTTCTATTCACGAATAAAAAAGAAATCTTGAGTCAGTATTAATTCCAAAATATTAATCTACCAAACAACAATTCGATTCTGCTCCCCTAGTTGTGAATTATATTTCTTGACTACAATATTCCCTTTTTAAAATGTAGATTCTATTATGCTTGATTTGTTCCTATTGCGACGTATTACGAATCCTCCATTATTTCTAATATTCTCAAAATTAAGTTCAAGATTAGTAGTAGTTTTGTATTATGTATGTACTGTTATTTTCTACATTAGTTCACCCATAGATAAACTTTCATTCATCAATGCTGTTATTGCCGGATCAATATAGACGTTTCTTTTCTTTTTCTTTTTTGGTCCACTACAATTAGTGGAGCTGCTACTAGTAATATTTGCATCGCCCTGCTTATTGTTGGTGTAATTTGTCGAACTTTCGTTCCTAAATCTGTCCCTCATCATTTCTTCCAATTTCCTTCCTGTTTCTGGGTGTTTTCGCATCTCGCCAATTTTGTCGCACAAGTCACTGAACAACTCGCGACCTTCCTCCATCCATCCATTTCTGCTTCCACTGTCTGAATCGCAGAATTTTTTTTTTTGTCGCGGAATCGTGGCATCACCCTTTCGCCGCTGCTGGTTCACCCATACATGATGCTCATTGTAGATTAGTACCAATGCAAATGCTTCATCTGCTATAGTAAATATATCACTCAGCAAGTGCCTCTCCTTCCGTTGTTTGAAATTGGAATTTGTCGGATTGATTGCCGACATGATTCTTGTAACAAAATAATAAAAATCTTCATCTTCCGCGTCTTTGTATGTTCTGTATTGAGGGTTTAAAATACCTGTGTTTTCATATTCTGTGTCTTGAATAACTGCAACAGTACCAGGGAATGTGATAGGGACTCGACCTTTTCTGTAATCGTCTGTACGGAAGTATCATAAGTATCAACGGGCAGCATGTTAGTGTTGTCGGACCAAAAATAGATTCTCAAAATCCTAATTTCAACAACCAATTCTCCCACCTGTATTTACCTATCCAGTTTTTTCTCGCTAATGTTTGTGAGTTGTGCCTCAATGCAGTCAGTACTGTCCCTACTCATTTCCTGTAAAAGGAACAGAATGCCGCAAGTGGAATATTTGGTGGCTTCATAACCGCACTTTCTCCAACAGCTTTATTTATTACAAGCGCCGTTACCTTGTCATTGATAGGGAACTTCATGTTGGGGTACCAATGTTTTTTGACGTAATCCCTTAGCTGCTTCTCCACTCTTTCACTCATATCACTCAAAGCCTTAAGCATATCGTTGTCTATTATAAGTCCATATTCCTCTGTAATTGTACTTACTGCTCGTTCTCTTGTGTCGCCGGCATTGTAACTCCCCTCTCCCTGCATGGTTGCCTCCGTTTGTTTAGGTACCATTACTACCTTTCCCACCCCTATATGTGGTTCCCTCTCTTGTTTCCGTAAGTGTTTTGCCACTTCCTCTGCCAATTTGTCATATTGGATATTTTTCATGACATGTTCGGCAACATCCTCTAAATTGTAGCATTCTCCGTTAGATGTTTTCTCTACCACATTGGTTTTTGTTCCTTCTTTCTGTTGGTTCGTTACTGTAGTGGTGGTTGTGTTGGTAATGGTCAGCGCTGGTTCGTTACTCTGGTTGATGGTGTTTTGTTCTTCCGTGTTTGTAGTAGTAGAAATTGTGTTGTCGGTACCATTTTTTTTACTGTTGCCCTTTGATGCGTTAATAGTTGTGGTATTACTGTTACTCACTTTGTTAGTAATTGCGGTGTTTGTTTTCACTCTTTTTTTCTTACCGTTGTTGTCCCCTGTATTTTGATGATCACCGGGCCGGATGGTTTTGTTGTTTCGAAGGGTCTTCCCCTCGGATTTTTTGCTTCGTCGTGTCTTTCCGATAGCATTCATATTTTTTTTCTTGTTTTCTGAATACGGTGTCGATCAAGAATCATGTGTTTCTTTTTGTGTGGTTTTGTGTGTGTACTAATAATTTTGTCGGGTTGTGTATGGTGTTGTGTGTTGTGTGTGTGTACGGTGTTTCGTGTAGTATGTGTACGATGTTTTGTGTGTAGAGTTTTTCCGTGGGTTCTGTACTATGTTGTTTGCCCTGGCTTGGGCGCGCTGTTATATTTGTAGAAGTAGATCACGTACCTGTTGCAGCCAGCCCTCCCGCGCCATAATTTTTTCAGAAGGGAAACTTTTGATAACACTAAGGTTATGTATTTCAATCCTCTAGTCACACGTAGAATCTCGTAGACTGCACCTAACATACCGTACTGTCTTGTGTGCCATTTGTATCTACAAACCACAACATTGTCTGTACTGTGTGTGGCAAAGTTGTTCCCAATATGCATTTAAAAGTTGTTCCCAACATGCATTTGATGAGTCATGTGATATGCATTCATGGCCTGGTACTCAAACTTTGGTAGTCATTACCAAATGAGACTGTTTGTGCCCTGTATATGCACCAAAAATACCCTCATGTTTGCCCTTTGTAGAGTCAAACCACAACATTTCCAGCATTCTGTGTGACAAAGTTGTTCCCAATATGCATTTGATGAGTCATGATAAATGTATTCATGGCTTGGACCGGATACTTTTGGAGTCATTACCCAATAAGTTAGTTTGTGCCCTGTAATTGCACCAAAAATACCTTCATTTTTGCCATTTGGATAGTCAAACCACAACATTTTGGGCATTCTGTGTGACAAAGTTGTTCCCATTATGAATTTGATGAGTCATGATGAATGTATTCATGGCTTGGACCAGATACTTTTTGAGTCATTACCCAATAAGTTAGTTTGTGCCCTGGAATTGCACCAAAAATACCCTTATTTTTGCCATTTGGAGAGTCAAACCACAACATTTTGGGCATTCTGTGTGACAAAGTTGTTCCCAATTATACATTTGATGAGTCATGATGAATGTATTCATGGCTTGGACCCGATACTTTTTGAGTCCTTACCCAATAAGTTAGTTTGTGCCCTAGAATTGCACCAAAAATACCCCCATGATTGCCATTTGTAGAGTCAAACCTTAAGATTTAGGGCATTGTATGTGAAAAAGTTGTTTCCAATCTGCATTTGATGAGTCATGATGAATGTATTCATTGCTTGGACCAGATACTTTTTGAGTCCTTACCCAATAAGTTAGTTTGTGCCCTGTAATTGCACCAAAAATACCCCCATGTTTTGCCATTTGTAGAGTCCAACCAAAACATTTAGGGCATTGTATGTGACAAAGTAGTTCCCAATATGCATTTGATGAGTCATGATGAATGTATTCATTGCTTGGACCAGATACTTTTTGAGTCCTTACCCAATAAGTTAGTTTGTGCCCTGGAATTGCACCAAAAATACCCCCATGTTTGCCATTTGTAGAGTCAAACCACAACATTTTGGGCATTATATGTAACAAAGTGGTTTCCAATATGCATTTGATGAGTCATGATGAATGTATTCATTGCTTGGACCGGATACTTTTTGAGTCATTACCCAATAAGTTAGTTTGTGCCCTGTAACTGCACCAAAAATACCCCCATGTTTGCCATTTGGAGAGTCAAACCACAACATTTTGGGCATTCTGTGTGACAAAGTTGTTCCCAATATGCATTTGATGAGTCATGATGAATGTATTCATGGCTTGGACCATATACTTTTTGAGTCCTTATCCAATAACTTAGTTTGTGCCCTGGAATTGCACCAAAAATAACCCCATGTTTGCCATTTGTAGAGTCAAACCTTAAGATTTTGGGCATTGTATGTGAAAAAGTTGTTTCCAATCTGCATTTGATGAGTCGTGATGAATGTATTCATGTCTTTGACCAGATACTTTTTGAGTCATTACCCAATAACTTAGTTTGTGCTGCCCTGGAATTTCACCAAAAATTACCCCCATGTTTTCCATTTGTTGAGTCCAACCAAAACATTTAGGGCATTGTATGTGACAAAGTTGTTTCCACTCTGCATTTGATGAGTCATGATGAATGTATTCATTGCTTGGACCAGATACTTTTGAGTCATTACCCAATAACTTAGTTTGTGCTGCCCTGGAATTGCACCAAAAATACCCCCATGTTTTCCATTTGTTGAGTCCAACCAAAACATTTAGGGCATTGTATGTGACAAAGTTGTTTCCAATCTGCATTTGATGAGTCATGATGAATGTATTCATTGCTTGGACCAGATACTTTTTGAGTCCTTACCCAATAAGTTAGTTTGTGCCCTGTAATTGCACCAAAAATACCCTCATGTTTGCCAGTTGGAGAGTCAAACCACAACATTTTGGGCATTCTATGTGACAAAGTTGTTCCCAATATACATTTGATGAGTCATGATGAATGTATTCATGGCTTGGACCAGATACTTTTTGAGTCATTACCCAATAAGTTAGTTTGTGCTGCCCTGGAATTGCACTAAAAAACCTCATGTTTGCCATTTGGAGAATCAAACCGCACCATTTTGGGCATTCTGTGTGACAAAGTGGTTTCCAATATGCATTTGATGAGTCATGATGAATGTATTCATGGCTTGGACCAGATACTTTTTGAGGCATTACCCAATAAGTAAGTTTGTGCCCTGGAATTGCACCAAAAATACCCCCATGTTTGCCATTTGGAGAGTCAAACCACAACATTTTGGGCATTCTGTGTGACAAAGTTGTTCCCAATATGCATTTGATGAGTCATGATAAATGTATTCATAGTTTGGACGGGATAATTTGGTACTAGTCATTACCCAATAAGTCAGTTTTTGCCCTGGATTTACACCCAAAATATTATCTTGTGTGCCATTTGGATAGACAAACTACGTAGAAAAACACTAACATACATCTGGTTCGCAAATTCAGTAATTATTTTTTCTTATATGTGGACTTCTCGCAAGTTCTTTACCCCCCTGTACCATGTTGATACACTACTAGTAACTGCTTCGTGCAACAAGCGTGTATTAATCATCTCACGTCGAATCCTACACCCTAACCCTAACCCTAAACCCTAACCCAAACCCTAACAAATTCAATATCCCAAAATATCTAGTACTTAAAACACGTAGAAACGTACACGTGTAGAAACCTACGTGGATTGAGTAATGAAAATTATGAGGTACTAAAAACGTGTAGAAATCTACTCGCGTAGAAACCTACACGGATACAGTGCCGAAAATTATCTAGTAAGGTGTAAACATCTTCTCGTGTAGAAACCGACGCGGATTCAGTACTGAAAATTATCTTGTACTAAAAACGTGTAGAATTCTACACTTGTACAAAATCGTGTAGAATTCTACATGATGTACTAGAAGTATCCTCTACTTCGTTCGATCGATCGAAAATCGTACGCGAAAAAAAAAAATCTCTCTCACACAAACACACAGTAATTTTCTTTTCTACCTCCCGACAAAAAAAATCACTTTTTCTACCTCGCAACAAAAAAAAACAATCTACCTCGCAACAAAAAAAATTCACTTCATAATCTGCCTTCTTACATCCAACTTATTTGAGTAGAGTGTTGATTCTTGCAATCAACACTCCGTCCGGGAACGTGGGATCCGACCCTCTTTGAGCACAACGATCCGTTCTCAGATATTTCAGTCCGAAATAACAGCCTTGTACTGCATGACAATAGAAAGCATTCGACGAGAGGGAAATTGATGGATAGATATTGTTTGAATTGGCCCCCAAACATATACGTCTTGAAATCAATGAACCTGCATCCCTTGCCTCTATATCAACTGGAACAAGACCCTGTTTTTTGTGACGTAGGAGTAAGAAGTAATCTACGGCAGCAGCAACAAGAACAACAATTTCATCGGGACAATTGCCGGAACGTCGGAACAAGCAAAGGTAAGAATGAGAGAGATAGGCATCGGCAACTGGCAACGGCAATTGATTGGTCTTCCACTCCACCGGCATTACTGATAATGTATTTCCTCCCTTCTGTTTTTCTTCTTATTTTCATAGGAACGGATCGGAAGCAACCATCGGATCGGAAGGAACGGATCGGAAGGAACGGATTGGAAGCAACCATCGAGTTGGAAGCAACGGATCGGGAGCAACCTCATCTTCTTCCCTGTAGGTGCGACGAATTTTTGCGGTTGGTGATAATTATTTCGCTGGAGGTGTGACGTCGTCAGCATCGAATCAATCGGCATGTAGATTATATTATTCTGTTGTTATTATTTACTCTATGTACTACTACATCAATAGATACTCACCCATTTTGTTCAATTAGTTGCTAGTCGCTATTGCTGTTGCTCTCGCTAGTCGCTGTTGCTGTTGCTCTTGCTAGTCGCTGTTGCTGTTGCTCTTGCTAACCGCTGTTGTTGTTGCTGTTGCTCTCGCTAGTTGTTGTTGCTGTTGCTTTTGCTATTTGCTGTTGCTCTCGCTAGTCGCTATTGCTATTGCTGTTGCTGTTGCCCTCGCTAGTTGCTGTTGCTGCTGCTCTCGCTGTTGATAATGGTGTCAATTGCTATCTGATCCGTTTGCTGTTGTTCTTCCTATCCCCGCTTGCTGTTCCTCTTACCGGCTCGTCAATTTGACAGCAAGCAAGAGCGAGAGCAACAGGAGCCACTGAGAACAATCGAGTTGCAAAGCAAGAGCAACAACAGCAACCGGGCCGGGGCTTGGAAGCCCATTTTTTAGCCAAATTTTGCCCATCATCTTTCCCATCCATGTTGAGTCGTTTTTTTCTGATCCGCTGGATCAATCAATTCGAAACTTGGGCGGCGTGTTCTTATATATGTAGTGAAGAGGCCCCTGCAATATCATTGCTGTTGGTGCCGTTGGTGCAGAGATATCTGCTGTGACTGTTGTTTGGGTTGCTTCCTTGAAATGTAGCCAAATTTTGCCCCTCTGCTTCACCGGTTCGATTCTTCTGATCCGCTGGATCAATCAATTCGAAACTTGGGCAGCGTGTTCTTATATATGTAATGAAGAGGACCCTGCAATATCATTGCTGTTGGTGCCGTTGGTCCAGAGATATCTGCTGTGACTGTTATTTGGGTTGCTTCCTTGAAATATAGCCGAATTTTGCCCCTCTGCTTCACCGGTTCGATTCTTCTGATCTTCTGGATCAATCGATTCGAAACTTGGGCGGCGTGTTCTTCTAGATGTAATAAAGAGTACCCTGCAATATCATTGCTGTTGGTGCCGTTGGTCCAGAGATATCTGCTGTGACTGTTATTTGGGGTGTTTCTTTGAAATACAACCAAATTTTCCCAATCTGCTTCACCGGTTCGATTCTTCTATTCCTCTCAATCAATCAATCCGAAACTTGGGCGGCGTGTTCTTCTAGATGTAATGAAGAGTACCCTGCAATATCGTTGACAGCGGCGACCTCGGTATGGAGATATCTGCTGTCGCCGTTATTTGGGTTGCTTCCTTGAAATACAACCAAATTTGTCACTTTTCTATGTTGAGTCCGTTTCTTCTAATCCGCTCAATGGATCAATACGAAACTTGGCAGGCGTCTTCTCATAGATGTAATCAAGCGGACCCTGCAATATCGTTGCTGTTGGTGTCGTTGTTATAGAGATATCTGCTGTCGCCGTTATTTGGGTTGCTTCCTTGAAATTACAACCAAATTTGTCACTTTTCTATGTTGAGTCCGTTTCTTCTAATCCGCTCAATGGATCAATACGAAACTTGGCAGGCGTCTTCTCATAGATGTAATCAAGCGGACCCTGCAATATCGTTGCTGTTGGTGTCGTTGTTATAGAGAAAGTTGCTGTCGCCGTTATTTGGGTTGCTTCCTTGAAATTCAACCAAATTTGTCACTTTTCTATGTTGAGTCCGTTCCTTCTAATCCGCTCAATGGATCAATACGAAACTTGGCAGGCGTCTCCTCGTAGATGTAATGAAGAAGCCCCTGCAATATCGTTGCTGTTGGTGTCGTTGTTATAGAGAAAGTTGCTGTCGCCGTTATTTGGGTTGCTTCCTTGAAATACAACCAAATTTGTCACTCTGCTATGTTGAGTCCATTCCTTCTGATCCGCTCAATGGATCAATACGAAACTTGGCGGGCGTCTTCTCATAGATGTAATCAAGGGGACCCTGCAATATCGTTGCTGTTGGTGTCGTTGTTATAGAGATATCTGCTGCTGTCGCCGTTATTTGGGTTGCTTTCCCTTGAAATGACAACCAAATTTCTCCAGCTTCTGCTTCACCGGTTTGATTCTTCTTATGTGCCTCGATCAATCGATTCGAAACTTGCAGGCCTTGTCCTACTTAGTATAATGGACGGATCCCTGCAATATCGTTGCCCGCGGTGACTTCAGTATGGAGATATTAATATTCACCGTTTTTTTTCCTTGTTTCCCTTCAAAATGGACCTCGTGTGTCCAAAGCTTTGCCAGTTAGATACTTCCAATCCACTCAATCAATCGATTCGAAACTTGCAGGCCTTGTCCTTCTTAGTATAATGAAGGGATCCCTGCAATATCGTTGCCCGCGGCGCCTTCAGTATGGAGATATCTGCTGTCCCTTGGGTTTGGAGGGGGTGTTTTCTGTGGAGGTGAAAATTCGGATTTGGAGTCCTCTGCTAGGCCCTCCTATTGCTTCTAATGGGTACGGCAGATCCCTTTGAGACTTGCAGGCCTTGTTAGTATTGTTGTCTAGAATCGTTTGCCTATCCTACCAATTTTTGGAGTTCTTGGTTTATGAGATACAAGGGGGGGGGGACAGGTCCCTATCCATTGTAATGAAAATGGGATTGTTTGGAGTTGGATTTGAGTTGGAGTTGGAGGATTTGGGACGGAGCCCGTTATATGGTGGCAACATGTTGAGAAAATGAAATAAGTCATTCGTGCACAAGTTGTACACAAAATAGTGCTTGTCACGAAAGGTTATGATATCCTTAACCCTAAAATAGTAATTTTATTTGAGGAGTGACGAGATATTGTCTCGAAAGTAAAGGTGTGCGACGCGCGAGGTATTTTAGTAGACACGCGACCTAAAAAGATAGGAAATTTAAAAAATAGGGTCGAGAATTGTAAAAATACCGCGCGATAGCCCGCGGGGGGTAGAGAAACAGTTCTCGGACGCAGACTTTCGTTTGCTGTTGGAGGATCTGGTGCCAGAGAATGCAAAGTCAATCGATAAACCCTGAAAAGGTTGTGTAGCCTTTCTTGTGGAATGTGAACCAGCAGGTGTTTTCATTTGCTTACATTAAATGCAAGTTGGACATTGATCAAGAATACTTGTTTGACGCTTGAACTTTGGTACTCCAAGAATGTGTTTATGAGCTTGGTATAGAAAATCATCGCATGGGTGTCCTAACCTTTGGTGCCAAAGAAGTTTCGATGTCTTTGCTTTGATGGCTTGAATGGGGATATGTTTGTCCACAATCTTGGTGAAAAACAATTTTGCATCAAACTTTGGCATGTCACTGGTAGCAGACTGAGCTTGAGATGATTCCGTGCATTTTTGCAGTGTGACAAGATTGGTGTATACATCATATCTGTAGTTGCTAATGGCTTCTTTGGAGGCCAGTTCACAAGCTTCCTTGAACTGCATGTCAGTCGCCAAAGCATAGGCTGAAGATGTTGCACAATTGGCATATGGGGATGCAAGATCAATGTCTGGAATCAGTATTGGATGTGTGTAGCACTGAGCATCAATGATGCTTCCATGTAGGACAACACTTTTGGCAGTGCTCTGCTTGTGATGACAGATAATGGTGAGGTTTCCATTTTGTTGAACAGATGAGTCATGGTCGTCATTGAAGGCTTTGTGAATAGACTGTCCACTGAACTGGTTTCTCACGCGAGGTGTCATTCCACAAAGATCATTCTCACTCAGCAATGTTGTTGACAGTGAGGGAGAATAGTAGAAGAAGACTCTAATATACCCTACGGGATTGGGGGCTGGTATGTGCACATAGCCTGACCCTTCAGGAATACAGGTGGCTGCCTTTCCTCCAATCGCTGCGGTAAGCCTGACTGGACATTTTCTCAGCTTGGTGTAAGGTTTGTAACCATGCAGGATATGCTTTAGGTTTGTGCAGGAAACTTTCGCACCTGTGCCGATCTGAGCTCTGATACCATGTTGGAAGTAGGCTGTAGCTGCAATAGGATCTGGTGGAACCAGGAATTGCACATTGTTGGTATCAACTGAGATAGGGTTGTCTCTGTCAAAGTTGGGATCCCCATTGATTTCCAGGTGTGATTCCAATGCAGGGGCTGTAACCTCAAGTGATTCCATATCACAGTAGACATCAATTGGGATTGAAGGCTGGAGGCTGTCCCTAGGGAGCAGAGTGACAGCACCAATCTCAACGGATTTGTAGGAGCTGACACTGCTGGAGTCCAAGGAAGGGCATAAGCTTTTCACTTGAGGGGCTGTGACGCCGTCAAATCCTTGAGGATCATCTTGAGGTGTGATGTCATATGGCTGCAAGAAAGACTGTCTATTCTTGGCCTTGGCAAAAATTATGGTCTTCTACTGCATCATCGGGGGGAACCTCATCTTGATCTTCATCTCCAATGTTGATCTGAGAGATTTGTTGAGTGGAATCTAAGAGCTGTTGGGTTTCTCTATTGCATTTGCTTAGAAAAACAGCTGTGGCAATCCTATGTTTCTTGAGTGACTCTACATCTTGTAAGGCAGGACAATTATCAAAACTATGACCGGATGTATAGCAAACAATACATTTTCTGGATGTGTCAAAGAGACTGGGTTGCTTGTCAAAAGCAGTGATAGCATTACAATATGCTTGATGGAGGTAGGGATTATCAGATTCTTCATCCATCTCGGGGTAGCCAAGAGAATCAATCAGGCTGATTGAGTGAGAGGTCAAAGTGGAAGGTGTTCTGACAGTGTTGTTGCCAGCACGCTTTTGAAACCTATCATTGCGACGGGGACCTGGTCTGGTTCCTGTGATGGGTAGTTGCTTGGACAGGCTTGGTTTGGAGGTTTTGTCCTTGTACTTCTTTTCAGCTTTTATCTCTTGCTCATACGTTTGGAGGGTTTGTAGGAGCCGACCTGCCTTGTATTTGTCCCGTTTGAATTGGCCATCTGAGTTGTGTTCATCTTCTGTCTTTTTGAAGAGTTCTTCCGAGAGAGTGGTTCCTGCAATGAGGTTGCTGACTTCTTCTGTTGAACTAATGGTGCCGGGTTGATTTTGGAGGAACACTCTAAGTCTCAAGTAATCTTTGTACCTGAAGTAGTATTCTTCAAGTGATTCACCTGCGTCCTGATTTTGAGGATTTCTGACCATTCTACCTGCATTCGATGGCCGTTTGGAGTTGGGATGTGTCTGAGCAATGACTGTGTATAGAGCTTCGTATCCCTGTCCGCCTTCAAAGCTCTGAATGGTGGCCTTCATACTTGCACCTGAATCAGGGATGATTTTGTCAGTTCTGAGTGCGGTGTAAATGAGATTTCCCCATTCATTGATGGCCAATTCATATCTTGAAGGTAGATCGTGTGGAAGACTATCACCAATTGTAAATCCTCTGAGGTGATCAGCTTTGCGCCTGTAGAGATAGTAAGGGTGGACGTAAATATGGTGTTGCTGTGCATGAGCCGTGATTTCTCTGTACCATTTCCTGACCTGAGGGTGAGTTGCATCCTTTAGTTGTGGAAATCCTGAGAGAAATAGTTTGTCCCTAGCTGCTTCCTTGGATTTATCGGAGGCTCTGGTTAGATCAAAGCAGTCACCACTTCTGGTGATCAGGCACTGGTCATTTCTCCCACTGCCTAGGTTATGTAGGTAGTAGTTTTGCATGACAATTGTTTCATTTCCCGATGAGTCGGTGTAGGTGATTGGGAAGTCTTTCATATTATCTCTGGTGAGGAATTCTTCTTTCCTATAGTATCGCTCCTTAACTGGTGGTGGTAAGGTGGCTGGATTCCATGGAAGGTCAAGTGTTGCTTGATGGTTGGCACCAGCATTGTTGTTGTTGTTGTTGTTGTTACCATTGTCGACCAGTTGTTGTAGTAGGGTGGTCAATTGTTGCATGCTGGTGCCTGTTGTCGCGGGTGCTGGGATTGTAGTCACCTCGTCATTTGGTTCAGGGAAGTTGTAGATGTTGGCAGTTATAAACCTCATCAAAGTGTACTGGATCCCAATCTGGTTTAAAACCCCAGTGAGTCGCTCTGATCTCTATGAGGAGGGTGTCTTGTCCTTGTTTGATGGCTAGTGCTCCTGCCTTGTCCATCGAGTGCTTGTTTCTGAGCCGCTTTGTCTTCTTGTTTGGGGCAACATACCAGAAAGTGGCATCCGCGAGAAGGGTGGATATGTGTCCTTTGTTGACTTCAGTTTGTTCCTTAGAGGGGATGATATCCATGATAGCATTGACAATGATTTTCTTGAGCATGGTAACCGGGTCTGGAGCCATTGTCTTGGGTCCTTCGGTATCGGCATCGTCGGTGATAAACAGTCCGGCGGTGTCTTCTAGGTCATGGGAGAATGATTGGTTGAGTTCTTCATGTTTGTGGGCATTCCCCTTGGTATTGAATGGTCCAAATTGAATCGCAATGTCCTGGATCTGATTCCAGTTAATAACTGGTAATTTGAATTATGATCTAATTAGGTTAATCTAAGAATCCGGACCTCTATTGGAGTGTTCCGCGTATTCATGTGTTAGCCCTTTTGTAAACACATGCAATCCCTTGTTAGTTGCTAATTAAGCGATTGATCGCTTTATGAAGCAATCGATTGCTTAATTAAGCGATTCCAATCTTCTCTGGATTGATAGTGAAGCATGTGTCACCAACTGGGCATATCAGATCTCATTTGTTGGTGATGGGTCAATCATTGTAGTGCCTTGGCACTTAATTGTATTAACCTTGTATCACTTAGTAAATCCCTTCAGTACTTAGCCTTGGCTGACTGTCCGCGATTACTTTACTTAACAATGATACCCTTTGCCGATCATTCAGTCTGTTATCATATTCAGTTTGCCGCATCACACCAATTAAGGTTAAGTATAACCTAATTGTATACTTGTGGTTCTCGTGACTCGCATATCCCGGTTAGTACGATGACGATTGTACGGTTATTTACGTACTGTTTCTAATCGCGTCGTATTCTCTCATTTCTTCTGTTCTTCACTTAACAACTCTAATTCCGGTTGTTCTCCCCGAAATCCATGCCATTCTTTTGTATTGCCTTGGCAGATTTTATGTCTGGTATAACATTTCAAATTGTTTACAGGCAAAGATATTTTTAGGCATGGATTTGTGTTCGTGGAATTAAGTGGACAGTTATTATTGTTTTTACTCGTTTTTATTTTGTACTTAACTTTACATTGTCATGAACTCATTAAGCAGGCTTCTTAGTGCGGTACTGTTGAGTGGTTTTGTTAGTATATCAGCATAGTTCTCGTGAGACTTGATATGGCTGATGGAGATAACTTTGCCTGCTTGGTGTTGTCTGACAAAGTGATATGCTAGTGCGATCGATTTCTTGTTGAGTGTACTTGCTGGATTGGTTGAGTTGATTACCACACTTTTGTTATCCACATGGATTTCAGTTGGCTTGGTGACTTGGATTCCCATGGATCGAAGATGGTACCTCAACATGATGGCTAATGCTACTGCATCTTTGAGCGCTGTGAATTCTGCTCCAAATGTGCTCGTATGAACTGATGTTTGTCGTTTTGATTTCCAGTATACTGGCATTGATCCAACAAATGCAATTAAACCAGTAATGCTCCTTCCTGTTACAAGATCATGTGCATGGTCACTGTCACAGAAGATATTTAAATCTAATTCTGCAATTAGTGGTGCTGGGAACATCGGATCTAATTCTTCCTTGTAGTACTTGTATTGATGAGTGAATTCTTCATAGTTCACTGTCGCTTCCCCGATTGACTGAATTTTGGGTGGTTGTGGGTCCACTAAGATTCCTTTCTTTTTGTATTTTTTCAAATATCCTAGCACATGTCTTGCCATTTGTAGATGCCCTTCTCTTGGTCCGGATGCAAATCTGGATAGTGATGAAATGGCATATGCAATATCTATTCTTCCAGACAATACTATCCATTGTCCTAGACCGATGATATGTTGGAATTCCTTGTGGCCTGATTCGTTGAGTAGTTCTGAGTCATCTAATTCTGGGTGGCAGTCTGTTTTCATTGGTAGATTCTCATTTCGTAGAGTAATATTGTATTTGTCTTGATATTTCCTTAGGACTTCTGAGATGTATTTTGTAGAGTTCAATATTAATCTCCCGTCCTTTATCCTTGTCAAGCTTGTACCCAGATAATATCCAGGTTCAGATTTGATGTTTCTGAGTGCAAATTCTTGTTCGATCAGTGCAATCCAATCCTGAGGCTTCCTTGATACTACCATAAGGTCATCAACGTGTGTTCCAATGTAGTCATAACTTTTGTTGTCTTCACTCAGTTTCATCCAAAGGTCTGGATCAGCCCTGGAGGGTCTGAATCCTAGATTCATCAGAGTGTCTGCAAAGAAATCAGCGTATGCGCGTCCTGAACCTGCTAGTCCATAAAGAGCTGGTTGTATTTCCACCTTGCAGCCTTTCTTGTCTCCAAATTCATCCGTGGCCCAGCACCATACTTTTTCTTGAACCGGTGCTGTTGGAAAAGCGTTTCCCACATCTGCAGTCATTAAGTCAAGGTTTTGGTGTTGTGCAATGAGGAATAGTAGGTAAACAGATAGGCTGTTGACTTGGCTGGAATATGTATTATATTCAGTAGAATCCACCAAATGCCCCCCTGCAACCAGCCGGCTCTTGTATCGTTTGTCTTCACTTTTGATATCCCAGATCATATTGAGCCTTGCTTGTTGCCATCCTTTGGACTTGGGGAATTCTTTCTCAGCTGGATGATATTTGAAACACTTGAGCTGATCCAAATTGTCCATCTCTTTTTGAATCGATTCTTGCCATTTAGTATCTCCAGCAGCTTGATCAATACGAACACAGTCATTGTAGGTATTAGTATTAAATTCCTTTCGTGACCAGAAGTACCAAAGCTACCAGATGGTAGATTTACTATTCGTACGAATCAATGAGTCCCGTATCAATCTAAGTAATCAATTCCCACGGCATATCGATTCCCACGGCGCATCGATTCCCATCGCGCATCAACAGTGAGCAATCCCTGTTTTACAGTATTGCCATTGTTCTTCGGTGAGCAAACTCTGATTTCATAAAATATCACACGAGCTACGGGAGCAATTCCTGACCTTAATGATAAACATATCATGAAGTCTTCCTAACGGAACAAGGGAAGAAAACCGTTGGCGTGTGATTCTCACACAATACATATACATGCATACAGATATATATGGTCAACGACTAATACATGTACGGAAATAATCAGCGAGTAATCTCATCACTACGCAACAGCAGTTGCAACGTATTCATCTCAATAAAAGAGATATCTTGCATTTCGGCAAGATTTCACTTTATCTCATTCTTTTAACATTCAACTGATTTATATCCCAAAATTCACACTAGTTGCTACCAACTACTTGTAATCTACATACTAAGGTCTGTCTCGCTGCAATCTGAATAAGTCACAGCAAGAAGAGATCCGGCGTTTCCCTAGCTTCGCCTGTAGTCCGATTATCCGTTGTCGAAAGTATCCAACCACAATTGTCACGCGTAGAGTACAATCGTTTGTCTACTAACACACTAACGCAGCGTTGCTGTTCTTCAGAAGCCTTTGAATCAGACTCTCAACGAATCGGATTCAGAAGGAAAATAATAGATTAACAGTCGCAAGCTCTAAGACGGCTTGCACACAAAAAGGAACAGGAACGGAATTGAATACAATCTCTACGCTGGCATATGCACATCGCACATCGTACACGAAGCAGTTCCCATTCTCAGTCACCGCGCAATTCCATCGAAGGCTCGGAACCATCACAGATGCCGAACATACCGATGATGCCCGGCAATGCACTCGGGGGCAAAGAGAAGAATGACGCCGAAGTTACCACTACCAACCACTTTCCCAGCTTTGATACTGATATGAAGAAGATACTCGTATCCCTACTCAACGTAACAAGTGAGACTACTAGCAAGTTGTGTTTAGCTCTCAAGGAAGGCGGATTATGCAAGTGGAATGCATTCCTCGACGCACTTATTGAACCCGACTTTGCACGCAAACTTACCTATACGGAGGGAGGACTACCAACGCATATCCCTTGATCCATTCAAAGGAGCATAGAAGCACTTGCGGATTTCGCTATCGATCTACAAGAAGTCGATGACGTTCTAGAAGAAGACGAGAGAAATTGGAAAGATGTAAAATCATATACATACAGGGAATTCCAGTCATTCCACGAAGAACGTGCCCAACGCTTGCGTAACGAATCTTCTCTGAACCCACCGCCTCCTCCGGCAGGAAGTAACAAAAAGTCACCTCAGCAGGTAAAGTATGAATCATGGTGCCGAAAAGCACGGGATGAAAAGTCCTTTACGCCCCTCACGAATGACTCAAGATTCGAACACTGGCTCGTTGGTTTCAAAGCTAAACTCAAGGCATACGACATCGACACAGAGACATTCCTTGATGAAACTTGGCCTCCACCTACGCTTCTGGGTTATACCCGTGATCTCTTCGTCAAACAGTGTACCTTCTTCTGGGTACTAATGTTGGAAGTCTTCAAAAGTGACCTTTCTGCATCGTGTGTACACAGTCATTCTACCACTCGTGATGGACGCAAGGCCTACTTCGATTTCGTAAACCTTCACAGCAAATCAAAGGCCAAGGTATATGACAACTTGACTCAGCTACAAGCGTTGCTCAAGTTGAATCTCAACAGTTGGAAGGAATCCAAAGTGAAATTCATTACACATTGGTTTGATGAATTAAATCACCTCAATAAGCTCCGTCCTCCCAACAAGCCCCTTGAGTACCATACTGTTAAATCAGCATTATGTCAGGCATGCTATTCCAGCTTTCAGCTAAGCGAACAGTTTGCCAAAGTCAAGGATCCAGGTGGGACGAATAGCACTGTGACGGATGCGGTCGCCGAAGCCGCTGCTATCCACGATCTTAAAATCACGCTATTACTCGAAGCAACTCGACTTGATTCCCAGTCTGCGATGTCTGCTCCTCGGTCGACTGTACGTGCACACGTTCATGATTTTTCCTCTGAACAAAGCCAAAACCATGATGACTATGCTCTTCCTATCGAATTTGAAGGAGACTATCAAGATTATGCGGTATTTAAGGCTGGACGTACCCCTGACCCTACCACACGGTTGCCTACAAACATATGGAAGGCCCTGTAACGTCAGGACATGAAGAGTTGGCTTAGTTTTTCTCCGGAAGGCAAGAAAATCGTGGTCGCATCGTTGCGACACGACTTACTTAACACGGACCAACCTGACCCCAACAGTGTCAAACCCATTACCCAGAAGGCATATCAACATGGACATTCGGTATCATTTCGAGAAGACGATACTTCGTCCAAAGATGAGCATGCCAATTCCGCAGCAGACCTACATCCTGCTGTAGAAAATGATCGTAGAGGTGTTTTCCATGCATCCTTAGGTGTATACAAATCAACGACCTCTTCATCCAAGGACCAGCGACCTCTCAAGTCTTCCGTGTCACCCGCGCATTCTGCTCGATTCCTTTCAAACAACCCTGACATTCAGTACAAAAAGGACGGTGACACCCAAATACCTGTAGGAACATCATCATATTCCGCCAATTTTCACCAGTGGTATATTCCTGAAGAAGATCTCACCTTTCCTAACGGTAGTCCAGTAACGTCGTGCACATACCGCATACACAAAACTAGGGTTACTAGCCCTGGTTTTGCCATGGTCGATCGCGGCGCAAATGGGTGCATCATCGGCAATGATGCGTGTCTCATCTCCAAGGATATCCCACCACGATATGTCAATGTCACCGGCATTAACAATCATCAGGTACAGAATATCCCCATTGCTACATGCGGAGCATATTCCATATCGAACAGGGGCCCCGTCATCCTCATTTTCAATGAATGTGCCTATACAGGACGACACCCTTCTATATTATCCTCCAGCCAGATGGAAGCATATTTTTCCACTGTCGACGACACATCCATCAAAGCGGGCGGTGGACAGGTCATCACTACCTCCGATGGATATGCACTGCCTCTTAGCATACGACACGGTTTACCATACCTTGCGATGCGAAAGTATACGACTGTTGAGTTTGACACGCTCCCACATGTTATCATGACATCCGATAAGCATTGGGACCCATCTGTTCTTGATACCACGATCAGTGCGAAAGATGAACAATTTCTCCAGAAATATCCTCCTCAGCCACAGCAACTCCCTTATGCCGATTACGACGAATATGGAAACCCACGTTGTCTTGAAGGATTGGATATCTCCGTATCCCCCGACTCCTCCACGGTCAAGTCCCTCAGTTCGTATTCCAGCCATTCCACTCGATCTCCCTTCCTTCCTATTGATGATCATAGGACCAACGATCGCTCTTTTTGGCTTACTTCCACCGACTACATTCATCAAGAACGTCTCGCATGCTGCACATTACCTGCAGCCTCTGGGACAGTCACTGCGTTTCCGACGGATTGTACTGCCAGTGATACTACACGTATTGCGGCTACGCCCCGCGAAAGATACCCCAACGAACATGACTACTTATCTCTCAAACCTTTCTTTTGTTGGGTTTCCACCGATCGCATCAAGGCCACGTTTGAAAACTCAACCCAATATGGTTCATTAGCGGTTAGCCCTGATGGAAACATTTTCAAACGGTTTCATTCCCCTCAACCGGCCATGAACGTTTGACCCTTCAATGACGATGTTATGTCCGATGCTGTCTATTCAGATGTCCCAGCAATTGATGGTGGCTCCAAGATTGCTCAGATCTTTTTCGGCCGCAAGTCACATATTATACACGTTGAAGAAATGCGTACCACCGGCGACTTCCTATCTTGCTTCCAGAACTTTGTTCGAAAATGGGGCAGGCCCATTCGCCTTCTCTGCGACCACGGTAACTATCAATCCAGTAAGAAGGTCGTCGATTACCTCAAAATGTTATGGATTGGACTCTGGCAAAGTGAACCTTATCACCAACACCAGAATCAATTCGAACGCCGATACCAAACGTTCAAGCGCATTGTCAATTGCGTCATGGATCGTACAGGCACACCACCACATCTATGGCTACTGTGCATGACATACGTCGCGGGTCTCCTCAATGTTGTTTCTGATCCTACGCTGTCAGATAAACAACCAAGGTCTGTCTCGCTGCAATCTGAATAAGTCACAGCAAGAAGAGATCCGGCGTTTCCCTAGCTTCGCCTGTAGTCCGATTATCCGTTGCCGAAAGTATCCAACCACAATTGTCACGCGTAGAGTACAATCGTTCGTCTACTAACACACTAACGCAGCGTTGCTGTTCTTCAGAAGCCTTTGAATCAGACTCTCAACGAATCGGATTCAGAAGGAAAATAATAATTAGGAATTTGTAGGCCAAATTTTTCTTTGTTTTTCTTCTTGGCTTGTCTTTGGTTTCTAGACATTTTCTTCGGATTGGTGTTTCGACGTGGTTTTCAAGCTTGTATTAAGTGAAGACGACGTGTAATTGCTGTATCTTGCTTGAGGACTGAGCTTGACCAATCCAGTAGGGGGTGGCTTCCCCTTCTTCCACCTGCTTCGATTATGTAGCGTGTTATGTATTTTGCACAGGCAACAGGCTCATCTTTTCGTAGTTGGGGAAATGGAGTGTTCAATACGGTGTTTCCTTCCAGGTCGTCCAAATATTGTGATTTAAGGATCAGCATTCCTTCTTTCCAGAAATGGCCCAGTATTTTTCAAAAGATAAGGTCCAGATTTGTATCATTACTTTCAAGTATATTATCGTGTGTTTCTGCGTTATTGGTTCCGTCGACTGTACTAGGAAGGGCTTCCTGATCCGAATTTTCGATTTCATGCTCAGTTTCTTCATTTTCTTCTTCTTGCTCCCCTGGATCTGTTTGTTCAGATTCTGGTTTATCAAGTAGATTGTTGCTGGTTGAGTATTCCATTCCAGAAGCAGTTGCATCAAATTTGTCGCCTGGCACTAATAATGGGACTTCATCTGTGCTTTGAATATCGGTGAGATTCTGCTGGTGCTCTGAAGTTGATAGTCGGAACATTCTAAAGCAATTTTGAATCATTTTCAACAATCGTGCCCATTCTGATTCTGCTGGATTCTGATGATGATAATGTGGCTCTGAAGTTCTTGTTTTGATCATATTTTGTCGCATAATTTCAGTCCATTTGACTCCCTTTTCTGATTTAGCATTGTCACTGATAATGGTATTGGGCGCCCCTCTTTCACGAAGATAATCCAGCAGGGCATTGGTACATTGTGATTCTGTTTTTAATGGATGGAACAACCACATCTTAGATTTTGTTCCTGCAAAGAATCGACCACCATTATGTCCTTGTGACGTCTTTTGGCTGAAGAAGGTGTAATCAGTACTGACGTCCTCATTTTGCCGCTTGTAGTGGAATGCTTTAAACCTTTTCCTGTAGTGTTTTCTTGGAATGGCACGATTCTCTTCTTCGATTTCCTCGTAAAATTGGGTGGTATTTTCTAGTGTTTTTCTCACTGTTTCTTCTGGTAGCATTCCAAATCTCTTCCTCAATTCCAATATTGGTAGATTTCCAAAGGCGAATTTTTCCCTCGATCTTTTCCTTCTCAACATTGGGTACTGTCTCATATTCGGTGGTGCCGGCGAGTTTAATTCAAAGACTTCCAATTCATTCATTTCTTCCTCTGTTGGTTTTGTGATGTGATAATAGACTTTTTCATCGTCGTAACTGAATGGTAAGAATGTATTTTCAATTGTGATGCCGCATTTGTCGCTTATTTGGGGTTGCAATTCATTCACCAATACATTGTGAGAACCCATGTCCATCGTTGTAAGTAGTGATTCCCCATCTGTAAAATCCTTGTCTCGTGAGATAAAGGTTGCGTAGTGTACTAATATTATCACTGGTTCCTGGCGTCCTGGAATGAATGCTTTTGTTGCTGCGCTGCATACGGGATATTCCACTAGATCATCATCGTCTTGTGACATGTACGGTTTCATTACTGATGTCATTCCTGTGTCACCTCCTGTTTTAGTCCATGCCCTGGCCGTAACGGTTGGTCGTTTTCCCCCTCCACTTTCGATTACTGCAATGTTATCAGCTGGTTTTACTTCCTGGTATCGTCGGAGTGTTTGCAGTTGTTGTTGTCTCCTGGGTACCCTGTAGACCGCAGTTCGTTCCACTAGATCAGAGATTCCTTCCTCCTCACTGTCATCGTCAATACTCTCACTATCGCTTGTGTCATATGTGATCGGTTGCATAATTTTCAAGCGTCTAGCCGTGGAGAAGAAGGACGCTGCTCTTGCTCTTCTGGTTGGATTTCTTCTAGGTCTGGGGCCTGTATTCTGTTGGTTTGCTGTTTTTGGCGTACCGTTGTTATCATCGCCATTGTCATCGTCTCCCCCCTCAGAATGCAGGTGGAAGCGGACTGTACGAAGTTCGGTGCTTCCTGGGGAAAAAGAGCGGATTCATTGATGGATCCAATGCTTTCTTCTGTATCCTCATCAGTAGGTTTCAAAGAAGGTGCTAATGTAATCGGGTGCGCGAGGGGTGCCGGTGTAGAAAGTCGTCTAACGCGTCTGGGCTTGTTGCTGGAGCGGTAGATATCTGTATTGTCGAGACCATCGTCCTGTGGAGCGCCGAGAGTAATATCAGCTGGAGTCGGTGGTGCTGATTCCTGGTGTCGCGCAGAACGATTGTACAGAAGAACCCATTCTCTGTGTGGTTTGCACAAGGTAGCCCATGTTGTGGGTGGGATTCGTAAAATTCCTTTAAGATTGGGGTGGACTGTAGTGAGAACGCCGTCATCGACTGATTGAGGTGCGCGTTGCTGCTGGCGTTTTGTCGGTGGTTCTTGGGCGTCTGTAACCCTGCGAATAGATCTTTTATTGTCATTTTTGTCTGCCAGTAAATTCAATCGTAGTTCCTCGTCTCGGATTCTAAGCTTCTGCACCATGTCTACCAAGTTCATCTTGGCTCTGCTTTCTTGGAGCTCCATTTTGAGTTGTGCCAAGTCAGGGTCCAACAGGTTCCGGGCAAAGGTATTCTTGGCATCACATTCTCGTATGTTGAAGCGGGGGATTTTACTTCCTTTTTGGTAAATGCTTTCAAAATTGTTGATGTAGTCGGAGATATTGCCGCCAGGGTGTAGTCTAACCCCTTCCAATTTTAATTTCATTGTTGCTGCATAGGCCTCTTGTTGGGACTCTGAATCGTACCATTCCAACAATTCTTTCCATGCTGCATGACCATCACTGGTACCCTCGTGTCTAGTGACTTTGGAAGATGCGCTACCTCCACTGCATGCATTCAGTAGTGTACCCCATAATGCGCTGTTCAATGGATGATCGTTGTCAGCTGCTTCACGACTTTCCATAATGCCTCGGTGTCCAGTGGCATGGAGTGTTGCTTTGGTGTCACATCTCCATTTGATCCAGTTATCTTGGCTACCATCGAAATCCTGGATTTGTCTTGGCTTGAGGCGCTGACGGGCATCCTTTTTGTACTCTTTCTCTTTTTCCTTGAGTTTAGATAGTTCATGGGTCAATCTCTCGATAGCCCTGTCTCGTTCCTTGCACTTTACTTGGTTAGCCTTCTCTCGGTCATTGCTCTTTGCTTGGTTGGTCATTCTTTCAATCCTTTGTTCTTGCTCATCCCATCTTGCTTGGTTTTTGATAGCCTGGACCGTTTGGTTGTTCATGATATACATGGTCGCTGGCGCAATGATACAACCGCAGGTGACTATGAGGATTTCCGATAAAGAAAGCATTTCCGATGAAGCGAACATGATGATGATTGTTACAAGGTTGTTTTTGTTTTCGGGGTATTTTATTTTGTAGGATTTTCTATTGGCTTAGCAGATGAATGGTGCTATTTTCAGTGGTGTCTGTTTTATGGTGTACGAGATAAGCCAAAGTTTCAGTAGATTTGGGCTGTGGTGTTAGATTTTGTTTCAGTGGGATGATCTTTCAGTGGAATGGTCTTTCAGGTTGGATTATTTCTAATTGTCGGTCGATCACGAATTTTCGCGTTCGGATAATTAATTATTACCAGTAGGGTATTTTGTGTAGATTTTCTGTGGACTTTGTCGGATTCAGTTCGAATTCGTATGTATGCATGATATATAGCTTTCGTATGAGGCTGCGACTGTTAATCAATAACTGGTAATTTGAATTATGATCTAATTAGGTTAATCTAAGAATCCGGACCTCTATTGGAGTGTTCCGCGTATTCACGTGTTAGCCCTTTTGTAAACACATGCAATCCCTTGTTAGTTGCTAATTAAGCGATTGATCGCTTTATGAAGCAATCGATTGCTTAATTAAGCGATTCCAATCTTCTCTGGATCGATAGTGAAGCATGTGTCACCAACTGGGCATATCAGATCTCATTTGTTGTAGTGCCTTGGCACTTAATTGTATTAACCTTGTATCACTTAGTAAATCCCTTCAGTACTTAGCCTTGGCTGACTGTCCGCGATTACTTTACTTAACAATGATACCCTTTGCCGATCATTCAGTCTGTTATCATATTCAGTTTGCCGCATCACACCAATTAAGGTTAAGTATAACCTAATTGTATACTTGTGGTTCTCGTGACTCGCGTATCCCGGTTAGTACGATGACGATTGTACGGTTATTTACGTACTGTTTCTAATCGCGTCGTATTCTCTCATTTGTTCTGTTCTTCACTTAACAACTCTAATTCCGGTTGTTACCAGTCAAACTCAGTTGCCGGCATGGTAATACCGTCGTCGTTTGATCGTACGTAGTCGTTGGATTGTCGAATCGTTGGCGGCGTACGCGTACGTGTTGTCCGGAGCGATTCCGAGTTAACCTTCGTAGTCGTTGGTGATGCTATATCGAAAGACCGTCAGAATGATCCGCGAAGGTGCGGTGTTTGGATGTGGCGTCGGTGTTTTCGAAGGAAATGACAGAAAGATCGTTCAATCGATCGTAGTCGTCGAAACGAAATGGATTAACGGCGATGTGGATGCGCGTCAAAGCGGCGATGTACTGACAGAAGGGGATTCTTGGTGTAAGGGCTCATAACCTGTTGTAACTCTAAAAATTGACCGAAAGGTATAGGACAATTGAAATTTAAAAGAGATGTGAGCTCTGAGAGAGGCTCTTATTTTCGCTATGTATTTTGTACTGAATCGGGGCTCTCTGTTGTATTTTTCATGGTAGAGATCTTCCCCGGTTATTTGTTACTGTCTTCTTTACCGTCGTACCGATTCTTCAGCTGCTGTTGCTGTATTAGCGTCGTGTCGGTCTTACTGTATCGGTCATTCGATGGTATCAGTCATTTTGGGGTTAAGTATTCTGTTCGATGGGGCGTATGCTTATTTGTGGTATATATGCTGGATATGAGCAGGCCCATCTGGAATCGGTATTGATTTTCTTGATTGCAATAAGTAATTTCCTCACGGGATATCAAGTATATTCTTTTGAATGTACTTATGGGTTCCAAGTGTTTACTTACTGTTCAGGTCTTTGGATATTTCTTGTTTCTAACCGATTATCCTCTTTTGTTTGTAGCCTTAGGTGATATCGTTTTTACCACTTAAGGATTTCCAAGTAGTGGAGGTGCGTTTGGTTCTAATGCTTGATCATCGGAATATTCATATCTCGTACTCCGCAACTCGGTCGTTGTTTTGTCGGCTTTTTTGATCGAATTTGATGCCAACAAAGTCCGTATTTTTCGCCGACAACACGAAGGAACTCATCGCGTGGGACCTACCGGGAAGATACCCAGTCACGTCACGCCGTGGGCACCAGTGCGTATTCCTCATGTACGACTACGATTCCAATTACATTGACGTGGAACCCATCCAGTCACGCAAGAGCGAAGACCTCCTACAGGGATTCACGGCGTGCTACGCACGGATGAAAGAAGGCAACGTGAGCGCAAAAACAGTACGTATGGACAACGAAACCTCCAAGAAACTAATCGCGTACATCACAAAGAACAACCTTGATTACCAACTAGCATCGCCCGGGGACCATCGTCTCAACCATGCAGAAAGGGCCATACAGACCTTCAAGAACCATTTTATAGCGGGATTGAATGGGGTGGATGGCAAGTTCCCAGTGGACGATTGGGACCTACTGATACCACAGGCGCTCATTACGCTCAACTTGCTACGCGCATCACATACCCAACCAAAGCTATCAGCATATGAGCTCAGACGCGGGATCTATGACTACAACAAACACCCGCTAGCCCATTGTTAATTTCCTTTTGAAATTGGCTGTTGAGCTGACTCAGTCCGAAGGCAAAGAAGAGCAACAGAAGCTGTATCTGCAGGCCGGTTGAGGTGCCGGTCTGTTGTGTCCAATATTTCTCTGATATCCACTATGATTGGACGCTAATCCAACCAGATCTATTCTGACTATCGACACCGACGCAATCAGATAGATCTTAGGCTTGTAGTTCTACAGTAGGACGCAAGAGGGCGTCCAATGCAAGGTTTAAGGTTGAATAATCAAATAATCTAAAAGTATAAGATGAAGGGATGATCCTTGCTGGAGAGCAAGTATCTCTTCTAAAGATCGGTACTGCCGCTAATACAGCACGATATTACGAATATACGGCAAAATACAGCGTTGCCGCTAATACAACGCGTATTTTGTGCAACAGAGAAACAAGTTCGTGAGCAGCGCTTCGAACCTCTGCTGTCTTTTCTTGAAAACAGAACACTTAATGGAAGATACCAGATGCCAGTATCTGACGTGCGTTCTTTCTTCAATCTCTAAGTATCAAATAATTTGATCGTACGAGTGACGATCGTTGTGGCTCGCAAGACTGAGCCATTTGGTCAATAATGAGATACTTGGCTCGCAAGGCCGAGCCATATGGTAAATAATGAGATACCCGGCTCGCAAGATCGAGCCATTTGGTCACCAAAATGAGATATTTTGGCTCACAGATTGAGCCATTTGGGCCATAATGTTAAACATTATGATTCGCGTACAACCAAGCTGAACGCGTGTGGGTAAAGAATGAGATGCCATTGTACCATTGTTACATACGGCTATGCCGGACATGAAAGGAATTTAATACTCCCCATGTGTCCATGAGAAAGCATTCTCTAAGATACGATGCAATCGTCCTGTAACAAATCACCTGTTTTTCCACAGTAGTGAAAGATGGGCTTGAGCAATGGATACACCACTGAATGTCCCCAATGCTTTGTGAGGATATCAGCACAATTATCTTTACCCGCAAGATGTTGCATGAGGATGAAGCCTCTAGCGATCATGCTTCTGACATAGTGATATGAAAGAATGTGATGCCTCTTATTGAGCCTTGCATATGGGAATGTGGAGGTTTGGATCATCTTTTCATTATCTCCCCATGTGTAGGACGTGTCATGTACTCTAGTACCAAGATATCTGAATGACTGACGAATGTCAACAATCTGTTCGATGCAGGTTCTAGCAGATACAAATTCAGCGCCAAAGGTGGCTGTTTCAGATGTTGCTTGCTTCTTGGAGAACCACATGATGGGGGTCTTGTTTGCAAAATGCAGGATGCCAGTGACAGCCTTGCCACTTAGGATGTCATGCATTAAGTTTGCATCATAAAAATGAGACAACACAACTACCTTACCCAGGGGTTTAGGAGCATCACTTGGTAGGTCTTCAGAGTGCTCCCCATACACTGTATTGGACCAGTCTGTACTGGTACCTTCGGTGAGCACGAAATCGGGTACGCCTACTCTGAATCTGATTTTGAAGTGCCGAAACTTGGAGATGTAACCGTAGATTCTTTTGGCTCTGTCGAGATGGCCTTCCCTGGGTTGCACTCGGAAGCTTGATAATGTCATAACAGCAGTCCTGCACGTCAAAACGCCCAATAGCTATGACCCATTGAAGTGATCCAATCATGCTTTGATACTTTTGGATATCAGTATCACATAGGAAGGATGATGAGTCTAGCTCTGGGTGGTCATTCTCAGCAAGGGGTGAATGGAATCTGGTGGTAGGTTTGCAGCCGAACATTTGTTCATACGAGGCCTCCATTTTCTCGATGAACTTGATGGGGTTCATGCAGAGCACACCATGTTCATCTCTTTCGAATCCACTATTAAATTCCTTTCGTGACCAGAAGTACCAAAGATACCAAAGGGTAGATTTCCTATGCGCATGAATCAATGAGTCCCGTATTCATCTAAATAATCGATTCCCACGGCATATCGGTTCCCAGGGCGCATCGATTCCCACCGCGCATAAACGGTGAGCAATCCCTGTCTTACGGTATTGCCATTGTTCTCCGGTGAGCAAACTCTGATTTCATAAAATATCACACGAGCTACGGGAGCAATTCCTGACCTTAATGATAAACATTTCATGGAGTCTTCCTAACGGAACAAGAGAAGAAAACCGTTGGCATGTGATTCTCACACAATACATATACATGCATACAAATATATATGGTCAACGACTAATACATGCACGGAAATAATCAGCGAGTAATTTCAGCACTACGCAACAGCAGTTGCAACGTATTCATCTCAATAAAAGAGATATCTTGCATTTCGGCAAGATTTCACTTTATCTTATACTTTTAACATTCAACTGATTTATATCCCAAAATTCACACTAGTTGCTACCAACTACCTGTAATCTACATACTAAGGTCTGTCTCGCTGCAATCTGAATAAGTCACAGCAAGAGGAGATCTGGCGTTTCCCTAGTCTTGCCTGTAGTCCGATTATCCGTTGCCGAAAGTATCCAACCACAATTGTCACGCGTAGAGTACAATCGTTCGTCTACTAACACACTAACACAGCGTTGCTGTTTGTCAGAAGCCCTTGAATCAGACTCTCAACGAATCGGATTCAGAAGGAAAATAATAGATTAACAGTCGCAAGCTCTAAGAAGGCTTGCACACAAGAAGGAACAGGAACGGAATTGAACATAATCCCTACGCTGGCATATGCACGTCGCACATCGCACAAGAAGCAGTTCCCATTCTCAGTTACCACGCAATTCTTTCCAAGGCTCCGAACCACCACAGATGCCGAACATACCGTTAATGCCCGGCAATGCACTCGGAGGCGAAGAGAAGAATGACGCCGAAGTCACCACTATCGAACGCTTTCCCAGCTTCGATGCTGATATGAGAAAGATACTCATATCATTACTCAACGTAACAAGTGAGATTACTAGCAAGTTGTGCCTAGCTCTCAAAGAAGGCGGATTATGCGAGTGGAAGTCGTTCCTTGACGCACTTATCGAACCGGATTTTGCACGCGAACTTACCTATATGGAGCAAGGATTGGCAACGCATATCCCTCGATCCATCCAAAGGAGCATAGAAGCACTTGCGGATTTCGCTATCGACCTACAAGAAGAAGGTGTCGACCTAGGAGAAGACGAGAAGGACTGGAAAGATGTAAAGTCATATACATACAGGGAATTCCAGGCATTCCGCGGAGAGCGTGCCCAACGCTTACGTAACGAATCTGTTCTGAACCCACCACCTCCTCCGGCGGGAAGTAACAAAAAGTCCCCTCAGCAGGTAAAGTACGAATCATGGTGCCAAAAAGCACGAGATGAAAAGTCCTTTACACCCCTCACGAATGACTCGAGATTCGAACACTGGCTCGTCGGTTTCAAAGCTAAACTCGAGGCATACGACATCGATACAGAGACATTCCTTGATGAAACTTGGCCTCCAGCCACGCTTGTGGGTTACACCCGTGATCTCTACGTCAAACAATGTGCCTTCTTCTGGGTACTAATGTTGGAAGTCTTCAAGAGTGACCTTTCTGCATCATGTGTACACAGTCATTCTACCACTCGTGATGGACGCAAGGCCTACTTCGACTTCGTAAACCTTCATAGCCAATCAAAAGCTAAGGTATATGACAACTCGACCCAGCTACAAGCGTTGCTCAAGTTGAACCTCAACAATTGGAAGGAATCCAAAGTGAAATTCATCACACATTGGTTTGATGAATTGAATCACCTCAACAAGCTCCGTCCTCCCAACAAGCCCCTCGAGTACCACACCGTAAAATCAGCATTGTGTCAGGCATGCTATTCCAGCTTCCAGCTAAGCGAACAGTTTGCCAAAGTCAAGGATCCAGGTGGGACGAATAGCACCGTAACGGATGCAGTTGCCGAAGCCGCTGTTATCCACGATCTTAAAATCACGCTTTTACTCGAAGCAACTCGACTTGATTCCCAGTCTGCGATGTCTGCTCCTCGGTCGACCGTACGTGCACACGTTCATGATTTTTCTTCTGACTCGATCCAAAACCATGATGACTATGCTCTCCCCATCGAATTTGAAGGAGACTATCAAGATTATGCTGTGTTCAAGGCTGGACGTACCCCTGACCCTACCACAAGGTTGCCTACAAACATATGGAAGGCCTTGTCACGTCAGGACATGAAGAGTTGGCTCAGTTTTTCTCCGGAAGGCAAGAAAATCGTGGTTGCCTCATTGCGACACGACTTACTTAACACTAACCAACCTGACCCCAACAGTGTCAAACCCATTACCCGAAAGGCATACCAACATGAACACTCGGTATCTTTTCAAGAAGACGATACTTCGACCAAGGATGAGCATGCCAATTCCGCAGCAGACCTACATCCTGCTGTAGAGAATGATCGTAGAGGCGTTTTCCATGCATCTCTAGGTGTATACAAATCCACGACCTCCTCGTCTAAGGACCAGCGACCTCTCAAGTCTTCCGTGTCACCCGCGCATCCAGCTCGATTCCTTTCAAACAACCCTGACATTCAGTACAAAAAGAACGGTGACACCCAAATACCTGTCGGAACACTATCGTATTCCGCCAATTTTCACCAGTGGTATACTCCCGAGGATGACCTCACCTTTCCTAATGATGGGCCCGTAACGTCATACACATACCGTATACACAAAACTACGGTTACTAGCCCTGGTTTTGCCATGGTCGATCGCGGCGCAAATGGCTGCATCATCGGTAATGATGCATGTCTCATCTCCAAGGATATTCCACCACGATATGTTAACGTCACCGGCATTAACAATCATCAGGTACAAAACATTCCCATTGCTACATGCGGAGCATATTCCATGTCGAACAGAGGCCCCGTCATTCTTATTTTCAATGAATGTGCCTATACAGGACGACATCCTTCTATATTGTCATCCGGCCAGATGGAAGCATATTTTTCCACTGTCGACGACACGTCCATCAAAGCAGGCGGAGGACAGGTCATCACCACCTCCGATGGCTATGCACTGCCTCTTAGCATACGACACGGCTTACCATACCTTGCGATGCGAAAGTATACGACTGTCGAATTTGACACGCTACCACATGTTATCATGACGTCCGATAAACACTGGGACCCATCTGTTCTCGATACCACGATCAGTGCAAAGGATGAACAATTTCTCCAGAAATATCCTCCCCAACCACAGCAACTCCCTTATGCCGATTACGACGAATATGGGAACCCACGCTGCCTTGAAGGATTCGATATCTCTGTTTCTCCCGGATCCTCCACGGTCACATCCCTCAGCTCGTACTCCAGCCATTCCACCCGATCTCCCTTTCTTCCGATTGATGATCATAAGAACAACGATCGCTCCTTTTGGCTTACTTCCACCGACTACGCTCATCAAGAACGTCTCGCATGCTGCGCGCCAACCGCAGTCTCTGGGACAGTCACTGCGTTTCCGACCGATTGTACAGCCAGTGACACTACACGCATTGCAGCTACGCCTCGCGAAAGATACCCCAACGAACATGACTACTTATCCCTGAAACCTTTCTTTTGTTGGGTTTTCACCGATCGCATCAAAGCTACTTTTGAAAACTCAACCCAATACGGTTCGTTAGCGGTTAGCCCTGATGGTAACATTTTCAAACGGTTTCATTCCCCTCAACCGGCCATGAACGTTTGACCCTTCAATGACGATGTTATGTCCGATGCAGTCTATTCAGATGTCCCAGCAATTGATGGTGGATCCAAGATTGCTCAGATCTTCTTTGGCCGCAAATCACATATTATACACGTTGAAGAAATGCGTACCACCGGCGACTTCCTAGCCTGCTTTCAGAACTTTGTTCGAAAATGGGGCAGGCCCATCCGCCTCCTTTGCGACCACGGTAACTATCAATCAAGTAAGAAGGTCATGGATTACCTAAAAATGTTATGGATTGGACTCTGGCAGAGTGAACCGTACCATCAACACCAGAATCAATTCGAACGACGATACCAAACGTTCAAACGCATTGTCAATCGCGTCATGGATCGTACCGGCACACCACCACACATGTGGTTACTGTGCATGACATACGTCGCGGGTCTCCTCAATGTTGTCTCTGACCCTACGCTGTCCGATAAACAACCGATCTTCATTGCCACGTGTACACTTGGCGACATCAGCGCATACACCAGTTTCTTCTGGTTTGAACCTGTGTATTTCAAGACCAATGACTCTCCTTTCGGTACCAAATCTACCGAACGCCTAGGTCATTTCGTCGGCATCGCTGAACATGTTGGCAATGGACTCTGCTTTCGCATCTGGGATCCAGTTACCAACAAGTTACTCGACCGGTCCGGTGTTCGATCTGCTCTTACACCTGAGTCACGTAACAAACGCGCGGGCCTATTTACTGATGATGGTTTCATCAAATGGCGTAACGCAAAGGATTCCTTCCCCCGTATATACGCCACTGGAGAAGCTCCAGCTTTCAAACATGGGGAGCATACCAATCAGAATAAACTCATTGACGAGTCTACCAAACCAAACAGCTCAGTTTCCCCTAACGGTTCACCTGCTGATTCTGACACCGCCAATGACACCGTTCCATCTGCACCCAATAAACAACCAGATACCACGCCCCACGCATCTGGCACTCAACCAATTCTTCAACCACCCGCCCACCCCTCGTTACCGAGCTTTCTTTATAAGAAGGTCGATGACAGCCCGAGCTGATCACCTTCTCCACTCCCTAACAACTATGGGGAGAGTCTTGATGGTCCTCCTACGACACACATCTTCAGCAAGAACCCCGATGGCGTTCTCCTTACTGAAGATGATTTTGATCCTCCGGAGCTAGCATACTTTGATGTTAGTGACGTCACAACTCCACACATCAACCCCGCTACTCCTTCAGTAGACCCATCACAGGTAGTTGTTACCGACGAAGAAGGTAACGCACAGTTTGACGATGACGGTAAACCTATTACCATTCCTACGATCCCGCTTGCCGATCTACAAGGACGTTCCTTCCTTGTAACCAATCTCGATGGCACCCGGAAGCGTCTTACCATTGTCGATGTTGAAGACAGTCTTGAACGCAATAAAGACTTCATCAAGTTCAAGTGCAAACACTCCGATGACGAACTCGATGATATCATTGCATACAATGACGTCATGAATTACATACATCGTGATTCAACACAAGAAGACGGCAAACTCTGGTTGTTTCGCCGCATCCTAGGACACCAAGGTCCACTGGATAACAAGCATCCTCAATACAAAGGTTCCAAGTATAACCTCTGGATTGAATGGGAGAATATGGAACGCACATATGAACCTCTGGCCAACATTGCAGCCGACGACCTGGTCACCGTTGCAAAATATGGGAAAGACAACAACTTGCTTGATCTCCCGGGTTGGAAACGTCTCAGAAGAATCACCAACCTAGCCCGACGGACCAAGAAACTTGATCGACTCGTGCACCAAGCCAAACTACGTTCTTTCTGTACCACTCCGCAGTATCAATATGGATTCAAAGTTCCTCGTAGCCACGAAGAAGCCCTCCGATTTGATCAAGCCAACGGAAACACCAAATGGGAAGATGCCACCACTCTGGAAATGGCACAACTCAATGAATACAATACATTCATTGATAAAGGCGTATACAAGACAAGCTCCATTCCCACGGGATTCCAACAAATCAAGGTACACATGATATACGCTGTCAAACACGACGGAAGACACAAGGCTCGCCTCGTTGCTAACGGTAATCTCACTGAGGCTCCTATCCACAGTGTTTACGCAGGCGTCGTATCTCTTCGCAGTCTACGTATGTGCCTATTCCTAGCTGAACTCAACAATCTAGAAGCATGGGGCACCGACATAGGTAACGCCTACTTAGAAGCAGTCACCTGCGAGAAAGTATGCATCAAGGCAGGTCCCAAATTCGGATCGTTGGAGGGTCACCTGTTGGTCATTTACAAAGCCCTATATGGTCTCAGGTCTTCAGGCAAGTGTTTTGGAGACTTACTAGCGGCTTGTCTCATCGAACTTGGCTTCGAAAGATCCCGCGCAGAACCGGAAATATTCCTCAAACCCGGAACGAACAAGCATGGTGAACGTGTATATGAGCTTATATGCACATATGTCGATGACCTATGTCTCTGCATGGCAGATCCCAATTCCTTCTTGAAGATATTGCAATCGTCACCGTATAACTTCAAATTGAAGGGATCCGGACCTATGAACTTTCATTTAGGATATGGATTTGAGTGCGACGAACATGGTGTTCTGTGCATGAATCCCATAAAGTTCATCGAAAAGATGGAAGCATCTTACGAACAAATGTTCGGATGCAAACCTAGCACTAGGTTCCGATCACCCATCGCGGAGAACGATCATCCTGAATTGGACTCCTCAGCCTTTCTTGAAGAAACCGGTATACAGAAATATCAAAGTATGATCGGTTCACTGCAATGGATCATCGCTATTGGCCGTTTCGATGTACAAACAGCCGTGATGACGCTCTCAAGTTTCAGAGCTCAGCCACGAGATGGGCATCTCGAACGTGCTAAACGTATCTATGGATATATCTCCAAGTTTAGACATTTTAAAATCAGATTCCGCGTGGAACCGCCCGATTTTATATTGACTAAACCCGACACCATCGACTGGTCCAACACCGTCTATGGGGAGCATTCTGAAGAGCTAACCGACGACGCTCCTGCACCGCTTGGAAAGACAGTAGTGTTAACACACTTCTATGATGCCAACCTCATGCATGATATTCTCAGTGGCAAGGCAGTTACCGGCATTCTTCATTTCGCGAACAAGACTCCCATGATGTGGTTCTCGAAGAAGCAGTCTACTACGGAAACAGCCACCTTTGGAGCTGAATTTGTTGCAGGAAGAACTTGCATCGAACAGATTGTCGATCTACGCCACTCATTCCGATACCTCGGAACACGAGTCCATGATATCTCATACTCCTGGGGTGACAACGAAAAGATGATCCAAACGTCGACATTTCCTTACGCAAGGTTGCATAAGCGTCATAACATTCTATTGTTTCACTACGTACGGAGCATGATAGCGAGAGGATTCATTTTAATGATGCACGTCCCAGGTAAGGATAACTGTGCAGACATTCTCACCAAGCATTGGAGTCACTCAGTTGTGTATCCACTGCTCAGGCCCATCTTCCACTTCTGTGGTAATACTGGCGACCTTCTCCAAGATGATGGAAGCATCATGTAGAGCGTGATGACCCTTCACAAGGAGACATGGGGAGTATTAAATTCCTTTCGTGACCAGAAGTACCAAAGATACCAAAGGGTAGATTTCCTATGCGCATGAATCAATGAGTCCCGTATTCATCTAAATAATCGATTCCCACGGCATATCGGTTCCCAGGGCGCATCGATTCCCACCGCGCATAAACGGTGAGCAATCCCTGTCTTACGGTATTGCCATTGTTCTCCGGTGAGCAAACTCTGATTTCATAAAATATCACACGAGCTACGGGAGCAATTCCTGACCTTAATGATAAACATTTCATGGAGTCTTCCTAACGGAACAAGAGAAGAAAACCGTTGGCATGTGATTCTCACACAATACATATACATGCATACAAATATATATGGTCAACGACTAATACATGCACGGAAATAATCAGCGAGTAATTTCAGCACTACGCAACAGCAGTTGCAACGTATTCATCTCAATAAAAGAGATATCTTGCATTTCGGCAAGATTTCACTTTATCTTATACTTTTAACATTCAACTGATTTATATCCCAAAATTCACACTAGTTGCTACCAACTACCTGTAATCTACATACTAAGGTCTGTCTCGCTGCAATCTGAATAAGTCACAGCAAGAGGAGATCTGGCGTTTCCCTAGTCTCGCCTGTAGTCCGATTATCCGTTGCCGAAAGTATCCAACCACAATTGTCACGCGTAGAGTACAATCGTTCGTCTACTAACACACTAACACAGCGTTGCTGTTTGTTAGAAGCCCTTGAATCAGACTCTCAACGAATCGGATTCAGAAGGAAAATAATATCCACATCCCAAATGAAAGTTCATTGGCCCAGAACCCTTCAATTTGAAATTTTAAGGTTCAGACTGTAGGATTACCAGAAAGGTTTCAGGATTGGCCATACATAAGCAAAGGTCGTCAACATATGTGCATATGAGCTCATATACTGGCTCCCCATGTTTGTTGTTGCCAGGTTTGATAAAGATTTCAGGCTCTGCCTTGGATCTTTCGAAACCTAGTTCAACGAGGCAGGCAGCAAGTAGATCACCAAAGCACTTGCCAGATGATCGAAGTCCATATAGAGCCTTGTAAATCAATAGGAGGTGGCCTTCTAGTGATCCAAATTCAGCGCCAGCCTTGATGCATACTTTTTTGCAGGTAACAGCTTCGAGGTATGCATTACCAATGTCAGTTCCCCATGCTTCTAAGCTATTCAGTTCAGCAAGGAATAGGCACATGCGCAAGCCACGAAGGGAAACAACCCCTGCATACACACTGTGAATGGGAGCTTCAGTGAGATTGCCATTTGCAACTAGCCGGGCTTTGTGTTGTCCATCGTGCTTGACTGCATAAATCATGTGGACCTTGATCTGTTGGAAGCCTATGGGTATATTGCTAGCCTTGTAGATACCTTTGTCAATAAAGGTGTCATATTCTTGAAGCTGTGACATTTCCAGCGCTATGGCATCCTGCCATTTGGTGTTGCCATTTGCTGTATCAAACTGGATGGCTTCGTCATGATTTCGAGGTACCTTGAATCCATATTGATACTGAGGAGCAGTACGGAAGGAGCGAAGCCTTGGCTTGGTGGATTAGCCTGTCTAGTTTCTTGGTTCTTCGAGCGAGTGAAACAATGCGTTTGAGATGTTTCCAGCCAGGTTTATCAAGCATGTTGTTGTTGTTACTCTAAAAATCGACCAAAGGTATATGATGTTAAAATTTAAAGAGATGTGAGCTCAAAGAGAGACTCTTATTTCTACTGGGTATTTTCACTGTATCGGGGCTCTCTGCTGTATTTTACATGGTAGAGATCTTCCCTGGGTTATTTGTTACCGTTCTCGTACCGATACTGTTGTTGTTGTATTAGCGCGTCGGTCTTACTGTATCGGTCATTCAATGGTATCGGTCACTTATGAGGTTAAGTGTTTTGTTTGATTGGGCGCATACTTGTTAGGAGAGTAGGTAGATAAATGAGGCCCATTCAGAATCGGTATTGGTTTCCATGATTGCAATAAGTAGTTTCCTCACGGGATATTAAGTATATCATCTTGAATGTACTTAGGGATTCCAGGTGTTCACTTATTGGTCAAGTCTTTGAATATGTCTTGTTTCTAACCGATTATCCTCTTTTGTTTGTAGCCTTAGATGGTATTGTTTTTACCACTTAAGGGTTTCCAAGTAGTGGAGGTGTGTTCGATTCTAAGCCAGATTCGTTCACGAGTATTCGTGTGTCTTTGTTTACCGTAGCGTTCCTACGGTGTTTCTGTTGTTGTATTTTTAACCGACAACACACCCCTTGATCCAACACAATATCGGTGTCGGATTACTGTCGGTTTGTTATTAACCTTCATTTATGTGGGAATGTCTCATTACTTAACCAGGGTAGTGGCTCAATGATGTATCCAATCGGAAGATAGGAGGAACGTGAAGAGATGTGCCGTAGGGACAAAAATATCTCGGGAGAAATGAGCAACGATGTCAAAGAAATGTTATCCACTGGGTATGCGTTGGTTCTGTAGAGACATTGGTTAGCATGCCGTAGGGGTGCGGAGGAACAATGAATCGTTGAGTGGTGAGTTATTGTAGATCACTAACAGAGTGGGGACACTGATGTAGGTCGTCGTGTCAAATCGAATGCCTCTGATTAATGGATGGAACATTCGGTTGAATGTCTTTTTGATATCACAGACGGGATATCAATAGACTGGGATAGATAGAAAGGAACCTTTTATCACAGGAAGAAGAGTGGAGGGGAAATCGTGGGATTGATGGAATGGAAGATCGAGATCAGAGCGATATTCGGAACCAGAGTGATATTAAGATATAGATGTTCGCGTGAGCATCGATTTTGGGATCAAAGCAATGGCGATTGATCATCCAATACAATTGATAGATCGTAGGAATTCCAAACTCTGAGGGAAGAGGAGATTTGCTTGGATGAAGTGTCTTGGATATCACGGATGGGATAAAGAGTCGTCCGAGAGGAGGAATCGGCTTGTCGTTCACAATTGTATCGTAGAATCAAATATTGGTGCTGATCTTAGGAAGAAATGAAACAGAGATAATCAATTGATTGGAGTATTTACTGTGGGTGGACAAGAAGAATCATAGAGTTCGATGGACTCGTATCTTTCAAGAGGAGAGTGGAGAATCAGAATCGACGCATGGACACTTGATCGTAGATAGTCGTAGAATAGGATTGATCCGTATGAAGGAATCAACTGTATCAATTGAACTGGGACAGAAGGCTCCATTGAAGATTTCAACGGATTCGAACTGGATACTTGGAAGTGAGATCGAGAATCAATTGATAAAGGATTGTTGTAGAATAAAATGTCGACGGAGGGGGCATATGTTGAATTCTATCAATGCCACACGGGGGGTAGAGTTGAATCAAATTGTTGGAGATAAAACAGGACATTGGTCCGTATCCTTGAAGGGGAGATTGCATCCAACTTGGTAGGGGAGATGGATCGAGACAGAAAGATGTTGGAATCGAACGTCAGGCAGAAGTTGCATTTAAGGGATGCAAGGGAAGGAATGGATCCAAGGAGGAGATATGATCATTGAATTTGATTGAGAAGTATTGAAGACGGTTGATTGATAATAGAGTGGAATGGGAGGCTTGATTGTGGATCTCAGCAGAAGGGAGTTATATCTGCAAAGATGAGATTTGGCTTATCGTAGAATCGCAAAGAGACGTGTCGTAGAAACAAATGGAATCGGAGGGGATTCATTTCTGACTTGGTAGGAGGAAGATCTATTGGTTCGGTTGAAGAAGCAGGCGGTTGTAGAAATCGTTTGATCGTAGATCAGATTGTAGGATTGATTGCTCCAGGCCGTAGGATAGAATCGTACATTGGGAATGGAAGAGCACAGCGGCATGACAATGTTGGTAGTAGGGATTAAGCATAGAATCGAATCGAATTGAGCGTCGACGAAGATTGATTGCTTCAAGCCATAGAATATGTTTGGCGTCGGAATGAAACAAGAGGGAATATCAAATTGTCAACGAAGAATTGTAGATACTCGTAGAGATCGAATGTCAACGGAGAGAACCGTAGATTGGAAAGGGATGGATATGGATGGGTTGAACTCTTGTATTGGTGGTTCATCGTAATCGTGGTTCGTCTCAAAGAAAGTTGCTCGACGATGGTATAGAAATTAGATTAGACGTCGATGGAGAGAATTGGTTGGACAATGCTTGGTATCATGGAGGGGATGACCAGGGGTCGTCCATGAGGAGGAGTTTGTATCCATGTGATGAGCATCGAACTTTAGGGGATTAATCCATAGCAATGATAATCGAAAAAGAAGCATAGGGTTGACATGATGATCTAACGGAGGGGAGATCAATGATGACAAGAGAATGATGGAATTCAAATGGGGAACTTGGTGGAAAGATCAATTAAATCAAGGATACAGTCAAACGTTGAGGACTGCATTGCTGCTCCAAGCCATAGGATGGAATCGTAGTACGTTGTGAAGGGAAGAGCACATTCAAAGCGTAGATGATAAAGAGAAGGATTCTGGTGGTCAAAGCGTAGATGATAAAGAGAAGGATTCTGGTGGTCAAGTTCAATCGTCGAAACGAATTATTGAGAGATCGATTGTCAAGCCGACGCGTAGAAAGCAAAGAGACCGAGGGAAGGAATCGATCATAGAAAAGCAAATTCAATCGGGGATCACAGGAATCGATATTGAAATCGGATGTAGTCCTAGGTTCAATTTAATCGTCGAATAGAATCCAACGAGTTGATTACTCTCAAAGAGGCGTGTTGTAGCAACAAATGGAATTGGAATCGACTCATAGAAACTCGATCAGTAGAGATCAAATAACGCTGTCAAAGAGATCGGTGAAGAGAGGACCGATCGGCTGTAGAGTCATGAAGAGACGCGTCGTTGGAGTAGAGGGAGACGGACCAACGGCAAATAGTAGGTGCCGAATCAAACGTCGACGGAGGGGAGATTGGCGCATAGCCGTAGATGTAGGATTGGTCGGAAGGAATTCAAGGAGACAAAGGCCCATCGGTAGACTCCTTCCGTGTGAGATCTGATCTAGCTCGTATGTTAGTTTGTAGTGCGTTAAGTAAGTTCCGTGAATCCGTCTGAACCGGCAACACACCCCTTGATTCGACACTTGGTGGAGGAGTGTTGAATTATCAGTCGGTTCTTGGAGGTTATGTTCAGTGGGATGCTTGCCGCATGCGGGGAACATAAGTAGATTGATGGAGGCTTATGAGGAAAGCGCTGGAAGGTAAACACGTTCAAATTAAGCGTCATGCAGTGATCCAATGCACACCCCTTGAGTCAGATGCACACCCCTTGATGTACACACATAAAGAAAAGAATTCCATGGTGCAATAGAATTTGAAGGTGGTAAGTGATACAAAGCCGTAGGGCGAAATCGTGGTGCAGAATTGATTGCAGTTGGAATATCGACAGTTGGGAGAGCAGAGGAATCAACGGGCATCATCGCAGGGACATAGTGATTCGTAGATGCACAGCATTGAATGAAATGTATGGCGCATAACCGCTCAAGTAGTCCTCCAGAAGGGAGGGACCATAAGATGAAAGATATGATGGATCAGAAACAAATCGTAGACGATGTATTGTAGAATTGGATTGATCGGAGATGAGGGACAATCATGGGATCAGATCGTATCGAGGGAGATTGGAAATTGAGACGATCGTAGAATCAAATCGCAGAGGCGTTACCATCGATCGATGTGTGGATTGGTAGCAGTTTATCAAATATTTCCAAAACGTGAATGTTATTGTAAGAAGATGCTGGGGTATTTACCGCTGCGAAACGTACGACGCAATTGGATCGTGGGCAGATTTCGATTGGTCGAATACAATCACATCGAAAACTGTAGAAATCGATTGGTAGGGGATTCTCAAATAACGGTTGATCGGAACGGAGAATCATAGGTATCGTTGGAGCGGAGATTGATCTTAGATTGATCTTAGAAGGATTGTAGGTGGAGCATAGATCAAATTGTGTATCAAAGCGTAGATCATATCATAGATCAAACCGTAGAACCACGCGTGAAATTCAGATCCATACAAGTCCACTGAAGTCCAGTGATCGAAGTGTGGCCGTAGATATGGAATCGAATCGTGGTATCGTCTATCTAATCGTAGGTCCAAGGATACGGGTAGTGCCCCATGATCGGAAGGATTGTAGAATCAGTGGTGAGGAATATCAAGATCATCACGTTATCCGGAACCGGGATGGTATGAAGTCGTAGATATTTGTTTGAGCATTGATCCTGTAATCCAAGCGAAGGAATAACCAAGGTTTGTAGTGCTCAGAGTTTCAGGCTCGAAGTATCAAGTCGTTCGGGATTGAGGCAAATACGGTTGAGTGAGCGGTCATTGAATGACTTGTAGTACTTCGTGTTGAACATAGGTCTTGTAATAACTAGTTGTTTGCTGGTGGGGAAGCAAGCAAGGAACTAAGATCCACGACGAAGCAATTGCCGGTGGTGAACATTTGTCATATTTGACAAGGGAGGTGATTTGATGGGTTAAGGCAACTAACTATTGATGAGGGAGTTGCAGTCGGTTGTAATCGATCAGTCAAAAGTATCATAGAACCAATTCATGGACAAGATGTTGGCATGTAGATGATACAGCTTGACCTTGACGGCATCCTGATGCCGTTTGGAGAGGCGAAGGACAGGCGGATGATTCGTTCCGGAGAAAATTTGGTGACGGCGTTGGGATTGCAATGATCGCATGTATGCAGGAGCGGCGTTTGGAGGGTCAGTGTCCGCATCCAGCACCTCAGATAGGAGTAGTGGTGAGGGTGGGGGAACTGATTTTGTCAAGCGCCGGAATGTTGCAATTTCATTCTGAGGATCGAAGGTCCACACGAAGTTGGTTGGTTTCCAAGGTAGAGCGGAATGATGGTCTGAACTGGGCAATGTGGATGGCGTTACAGGTAGTGAGGTTACAGTGGACCTGTCCCGACGTTGAACATGAGGACCTGAGGAAGTGGCACGTTGGAGGGAGATGGAGTTGGATCGGACTCGGCGAAAGGAGACGGAGTCACTGTTGGGGGAGTATTTCCATGTCCATGTGTAGCTGGGAGGAAAGGCCATGCGGTAGATTTGTTTAAACGCAACGTACTCAAAATAGGGATCTGGTAGATCAAAGCAAAATTTATTTTCGCGGGAGATGATTTGCCTGGAGAGTTTTAGGATATTTGCTACTCGATCGTTGTATGACGCGAGGGTGGGCAATGGTTTCAAAGCGTCGGATTTCTCAGAAGCTGTTGCTTCACTGTTTCTATCGTAAACCTTGGCAAATTTGTATGGATACCATCCTTTATCAAACCCCCAATGTTGGATGCTGAATTCCAAGTGGATGGTAGGATCTTTATACTGATGATAGTTAAGCTTTGCCGCATTTGCTGCAGGAGCAAGTGCGTGATAGTCATGAACGGGTCTCCTTGTCGTATCCTTGTCAAGGTACCAAATGGTGGAGTGTTCCAGGAGCATTCTAATGTGTTTTTTACATTTGGGAGATACTTCGGATAGAGGGAGATTTTCTATGATGGCTGCGGTGACAAGGGATTTGATTCGGGAAATGGCGTCCGGCTTGAGGGTCTCAGCACCTTGATTGTCGACAGTGAGTATGCTGTTAATATTAGTCAATTTCTGGGAGTATGCCGCGTTGAGTAGGTTTTGGGCGGCATTGTTCTTGCCAGCTCCTACTGGTTTTCCGAATGAGAACTGTATGGCTTCGACATAGTTCCAGTCACTCCAGTTGTCATAGTTCCAATCAGTTTGTTGTGCCATGGTGGAAGCCAGAACGAATAGGGGAATGCAATTTTAAGAATGAAGCGGAATCGGAAGAACGTTTGATTACAATGCAACGGCCACAAATGTGTCGTCTCGGACGTTTTCAGGGAGCAGGTGCCGAGGAAAAAACCAAGTGCCGAGTACCGTCGGAATGATCCGTGAAGGTGCGGAAATAACCGAAGGTATGTTTCAAAGACGGAACCAAAGAAATATTGACCGTCGGTGTTGGGATATGGAAGTGTGAACTGTCGATCAATCATTGTCGTTGATCGAATCGTTTTGCCGTCGTTAGTCACAGAGGTGTTCAATCAGTATCGTCCGCGTTATGGCGACAAGAGCGATGACGAGGATTAACCTTGGTTGGGTCACAATTGCAAGGCGTTGCGCTAAGCAATTGGCGTAGGAGTTGTGGGTTAGGCCGTGGAGGTTAAAGGGATAGAGGTTGCTGTTTGGTTGGAACGATATCAAAATGAAATATCGAGAGATTGTCGGAACGGTCCTCGGAGGTGCAGAAATAACTGAAGGAATGGTCCGAAGAAGGAAGAAGAAGGAGCCGGCGGAACCAACGAAATGACCGAGCGAAGGTGCGGCGGTCGTGTCGGAGGGATGACCAAAGGAGTTAACCAAAGAAATACCAACCGTCGGAGAAGACAGTCGAAGATTCGAAGGAAGAACCGATGGAGAATCGGAGGAGATAATAAACAATTAGAAGGGGGTCGCTCAACAGCAGGCTCTCAAACAATCCGAATTAGATCTGAGGGAGATGGGAAGGGAGTCGCTCAACAGCAGGCTCACAATGATCTCGATTAGATCTGAGGGATTCCTTTAGTGGATGTTTTGTTTGGGTAATCCGCGTCGGAAGGAGATAACCAGCGGAGCCGACGAAGTGACCGGGCGTAGGTGCGTGGGATGAGCAAAAGAATGTTCATCGGAGGAACCAAAGAACAGTCGTCGGGGAATTAATGGAAGTGAATCGGTGTTGTAGGCCTTGTTTGTCCGGAGACGGTGATAATTAACCTTGCGGGCTGGTCACAGATGTCCGGAACGATCGTTGGGGATGAGATTAATGACCGGGGGGAGGTGCGAAAGAATCAAAAGAATGATCGTGGTCGAAGAATCGTGTCCGTAGAGAAACAATCGAAGTAAATCGAAGTATTGATTTAATGTCGTTGTTGTAGGTGTCGGCGTCCTATCGTTCGATATTGATTTGGTGTAGTGGTTAGGGCAACTATCGAAGGATGAGTTGCAGTCTGGTAATTTGTTTGAAGTGGTGCTTAGCACTATCAAATGGGCGTCGATGGTCCTTTATGGGGATGATGGACGCGGAAGAAAAGGATGGGGATTGCAATTGGCGTGTCCGGTGCAATGGGCTTTCATATTAAAGACGGCAAAGGTCTTTATCTTGTATTAATGTAAGCGTAAGCGTTCGATCGATTGTCGTCCCTAGATGTGTATTACAGAAGGAGATTCTTGGTAGAATGTTCTGTAGATACACCCCTTGATACGTGCGCGTGGTTGTGTATTACAGAAGAAGATTCTTGGTAGAAGGATCTGTATACACCCCTTGATACGCAAGTAAGGAGGAGGAGAAAGAAAGAAGCGGGGAGTTCTATTGATACAGCCCGTCGCCGAGTCCCGTACCAAGTATACTCTGGCTGTAACCGACAGTGGAGGTGCTGTACGGGGCGGAGATAGGTAGCTTAAGGTATCCACTTGTTAGTGGAAGGTATAAGGGCTCTATAACCTGTTGTTACTCTAAAAATCGACCAAAGGTATATGATAGTTAAAATTTAAAGAGATGTGAGCTCAAAGAGAGACTCTTATTTCTACTGGGTATTTTCACTGTATCGGGGCTCTCTGCTGTATTTTACATGGTAGAGATCTTCCCTGGGTTATTTGTTACCGTTCTCGTACCGATACTGTTGTTGTTGTATTAGCGCGTCGGTCTTACTGTATCGGTCATTCAATGGTATCGGTCACTTATGAGGTTAAGTGTTTTGTTTGATTGGGCGCATACTTGTTAGGAGAGTAGGTAGATAAATGAGGCCCATTCAGAATCGGTATTGGTTTCCATGATTGCAATAAGTAGTTTCCTCACGGGATATTAAGTATATCATCTTGAATGTACTTAGGGATTCCAGGTGTTCACTTATTGGTCAAGTCTTTGAATATGTCTTGTTTCTAACCGATTATCCTCTTTTGTTTGTAGCCTTAGATGGTATTGTTTTTACCACTTAAGGGTTTCCAAGTAGTGGAGGTGTGTTCGATTCTAAGCCAGATTCGTTCACGAGTATTCGTGTGTCTTTGTTTACCGTAGCGTTCCTACGGTGTTTCTGTTGTTGTATTTTTAACCGACAACAGTTGTTGTCTTTTGCATATTTGGCCACGGTAACAGGGTCATCTGCAGCTATATTGGATAGTGGCTCATATGTGCGTTCCATATTTTCCCATTCAATCCATAGGTTGTATTTGGAACCTTTGTATTGGGGGTGCTTGTTGTCAAGGGGACCTTGATGACCAAGTATGCGTCAAAAAGACCAAAGTTTGCCATCTTCTTGAGTGACGTCCCTGTGGATATAATTCATGACATCATTGTAGGCAATGATATCTTTGAGTTCATCATCTGTATGCTTGCACTTGAACTTGATGAAGTCTTTGTTTTGCTCAAGACTGTTTTCAATGTCAACAACTGTCATTCTTTTCTGGGTGCCATCAGGAAGGGCCATGAGGAAAGACCGACCTTGCAATTCAGCAACAGGGATAGCAGGGATGGTGATGGGTTTGCCATCAACGTCAAATTGGGCATTGCCTTCTTCATCAGTAACAACTACCTCAGATGGGCCTACAGAAGGGGTAGCAGGATTGGTGGATGGAGGTGTGGCTTCACTAACATCAAAATATGCTAGCTCAGGGGGACCAAAATCATCTTCAGTAGCAGGGACGCCGCCAGGGGTTTTGCTGAAGATATGAGGGGTTGGAGGACCATCAAGAATCTCCCCATAGTTGTTAGGGAGTGGAGAAGGTACATAGCTGCGTGTATTAGGAACTTTGGAATAAAGAAACGTAGGCAAGGATGACTGTGGGATGTGCAGAGGAGATGATGCTGGTACTGAACTGGATGGTGGAGGATGTTGGAAGGAGGGACTATCACCAGAAGACTTAGGAGTGAGAGAAGCATCTTTGGCCCTGCGCCATGCAAGAAAGCCATCATCAGTGAACAAGCCAGCGCGCTTGTTGCGATGCTCAGGATTTAAGGCAGTGCGTACACCAGAGCAATCCAGGAGTTTATTGGTGATGGGATCCCAGATGGTAAAACATAGACTATTGCCAACATGCTTGGCAATACCAACAAAGTGTCCAAGGCATTCAGTGGTCTGAGAGCCAAACTGTGTGTCAGGAGTCTTGTAGTATACAGGCTCAAACCAAAAGAAACTGAGGTAGGGGCTGATGTCACCAATGATACCAGTGGCAACGTAAGAAGGCTGTTTGTCTGAGAGAGTGGGATTAGACACATGATTCATGAGATGACCAATGTATGTCATACACAAATGCCAGAGATGCGGTGGAGTGCCCGTACGATCCATGATTCTGTTGACAATGCGTTTGAAGGTCTGGTAACGGCGTTCAAAGAGGTTTTGGTGCTGATGGTATGGCTCACTTTACCATAAGCCAATCCACAGCATCTTGAGGTAGTCAAGAACAGACTTGCTGGACTGGTAGGACCCATGATCGCAGAGCAGTCTGAGTGGTCTACCCCATTGCCGAACAAAATTTTGGAGACAAGGGAGAAAATCAGCAGTAGTTCGCATTTCTTCAACATGAATGATATGAGATTTCCGGCCAAAGAAAACCTGAGCAATTTTGGAGCCACCATTGATAGCAGGGGTATCGGAATATACCACATCAGAGAGGACATCATCGTTGAAAGGGTGGACATTCATGGCAGGCTGTGGTGATTGAAACCTTTTGAATATGTTACCATCGGGACTAAGTGAAAGTGAGCCATACTGTGTGGAATTGTTGAAGGTAGCCTTGATACGGTCAAGGGAGATCCATCCAAAGAAGGGCTTCAGTGACAAGTAATCTATATCAGTGGGCGATTGAACATGGGCTGCAGCATGAATGGAGGTGGAAGGAGACTGATTAGAGCACCTACTAAGGATTTCTTGATGGATATAATCAGTGGGACTGAGCCAAAAGGAACTATCAGAAGCATCCAACGCCTGGAGGGATGAGGTGGTGCTGTTGGACAAGAATGAGGTGACCGTAGAAGATGTGCCAATGTTGATATCCCTGAGTGCACCAAATTCATCATAATCTGAATATGGAAGTGATGTGGCAAGAGGCGGGTATTTCTGAATGAAGGTATCATCCTGGGGGGTATATGCACTATCTAGTATAGATGGGTCCCAATGCTGATCACTTGTCATGACAACATGGGGAAGATGAGCAAATTCCTCACTGGTATACTTGCGCATGGCAAGATATGGTAATCCATGGCATATACTGAGTGGAAAGACATGACCATCAGTAGTGGTGATGACTTGGGTTCCACCTGTCTTGATAGAGGTATCATTGACGATTGAGTAATATGCTTCCATCTGAGGAGAAGACAAGATAGATGGGTGCTGTCCGGTGTAGGCACACTCATGAAAGATGATAATGACTGGTCCCCTGTTGGAAACAGAGTAGGCGCCGCATGTTGCAATAGGGATGTTCTGGATTTGATGATTGTTGATACCAGTGACATTAACATACCTTGGGGGAATATCCTTAGAGATGAGACATGCATCATTTCCTATGATACATCCATTTGCACCTCTGTCAACCATAGCAGAACCAGGTGTGGATACAGCAGTTTTGCTAGAGTGGTACGTAGCGACAGGGTTTACCGGTGAAACAGGAGGTTCACAGTCCGGTGATGCCCAATGGTGGAATCTTACAGACATTGAAGGTTGACCAGCAGGAACATAGATGTTGCCCTCTTTCTTGTAAAGGATATCAGGATTGTCTGCAAGGAATCGAGCTGGGTGTGCAGGAGAAACAGAAGACTTGAGAGGCCTGTTATCGGATTGAGAAGATAGTACCTTGTATACACCAAGGGATGCATGAAATGCGGATCTGGCCGAGCTTTCCTCAGCAGGTGAGAGGACCTGCTCATCATCAGGTGAGTGGGCCTGCTCATCAGTAATGTGTTCATAAGCGCGACGCGTGATTGGCTTGCTGGAATTGGGGTCTGGTGGTAATGCGGCATCAAGGAGCTCAGACCGGAGGCAGGCAACGAGTCGCTTCTTGTCATCAGCTGTGAAGCCAAGCCAATGCTTCATACCCTGCTTAGAGAGAGTTTTCCAAACTGCAGAAGGTAGTCGTGTGGTCGGGTCCGGAGTTCTTCCAGCCTTGTAAACAGCATAGTCCTGGTAGTCACCATCAAAGTTGATAGGGGGTAAATATGAGGTTGAGTCATCAGTGAGGGCAGAATATGTGGATTGTGTCATGGAAGATAAATCGTGAGTGTTGGCCTTGACAGACGTCCGACTATGAGGTTGGGACAGTGAGGCTTGGGAATCTAGTCTGGTTGCTTCAAGGAGGAGAATATTTTTCAACTCACTGATGGCAATGGCTTCATGTTGTCGGAATTTGATCAGGTCCTGGGCTGCAGAGGGATCGTCAACCTTGCAGAATTGTTCGCTGAGTTGGAAGCTGCTACTACAGGCCTTGCAGAGGTGTGTTTTGACAGTGTCAAAATCAAGTGGCCTTTGTGGATCTCGTAGTGTGTTGAGATGTTCTAGCTGAGCAAACCACTGGGTGATGAACTTGACCTTGGTGTCCTTCCATGTCCTCAAGTCAATGTCCAGTAGATGCTGCATCACAATGGAGGTATCATATACTTTGGATTTGGACCTGTCATGTAGTGCAACAAAGTCAAAGAAGGCCTGTCTGCCGTCTCTTGAGGTGGTATGGCTGAGCACACAGGAGTAGGAGAGGTCACTCTGGAGGGCATGTAGAACAAGAGTCCAGAAGAATGCACACTGCTTGTCATGAAGGGCCTTCTCGTACCCGACGAGTGGTACATCAGGCCAGCTCGGATCAAGGAAGGTATGAGTATCTATGTCAGATGTTTCCAACTTCGCTTTGAATTTGACAAGCCACCGCTCAAACGTTGCATCATTTTGCAGGGTTGGAAATGTGGTTTCATCCCTTGATTTCTTAGTCCATGATTCATATCTCAGCTGTTCGATGGGTTTGGAGGATCTTTCTTGTTGCCGTTGGGATGTGCCGTTGCGCGCCGATGTTTCAATGTCAGTTCCAGATTCTCTTCTGGCTCTGACAATCCCACGACAGTAACTCTTAAAGGCATCCTTGGTATAATGGTTTCTATCTTCCCAGTCTAGTCCTTGTGCTGTGAGATGTTGTCCAAAGTCAATGACTCTCTGTAGGGTCATCTGTACGTGTCGATAAAGTGGTGTTCTTGTTCCTCTCTCAAGGTAAGCGAGATCACCGATATTTTCGATGTACAGGAAATCCAGCCATGTCTTGTACTGGCCAGCGATGAGTGCCTCGCATAAGGTGCTATGGGATTCCCTTGGGACATCGAAGGATTCATGCAGGAAGGTGGCGAGTGGTTGATCAAATGATAGGAATAGGTCTGAGATAGACGTGTTGTCCTCTTCATCTTGATTTGGACTGGTTTGGTCAGGTGCTACCGTGTCAGCTGTGGGTAGCCGAGGTGTGGTTGCCGCGCTTCCAGGTTGGAGTGTTTGGAATCGTCCTGTCGATCTGCTTCGGCCTGTCGACCTGCTTCTTGTTCTCCCGGCGACCGGGATGGTGGGCATTGTTGTTGTGTAATCGTAGGGATACGACGTGTCGATGTCGAGGTGAATCGACGAGATTCGTTTCCGTTGTCATGTAGATGAAAAGGCGTAAGACAGCTATTGTTGGAATAGCTGTAGCCGATGGTTCGTGGGGCTTAGGACAATCAAATGATGGGCGTCGATGTGTCCTTGCCAAGATAGCGTCACGTGGAGTGTAGACGCGAAAATAAATGTAATCCGGGGAACTTGCGATGTGGTCCTTGGATGGAGGCAGATTGCTATTGGCGTGTCCAATGCAATGAGCTTCTATTAAGGACTTCGGCTTGTCCGTTGGTGTCTTTATCGTGTAATCGGATCAGAGAACTATCGATTGTTGTCCGTCGTCGAGTCGATCGATGATCTGCTGTCGGATTGTCTTTCGTCGAGTGCTTCGACTGTTGTCTTCTTCTGCAAGCTTCAACAAGCTTGCGACTGTTAATCTGTTAATTTCCTTTTGAAATTGGCTGTTGAGCTGACTCAGTCCGAAGGCAAAGAAGAGCAACAGAAGCTGTATCTGCAGGCCGGTTGAGGTGCCGGTCTGTTGTGTCCAATATTTCTCTGATATCCACTACGATTGGACGCTAATCCAACCAGATCTATTCTGACTATCGACACCGACGCAATCAGATAGATCTTAGGCTTGTAGTTCTACAGTAGGACGCAAGAGGGCGTCCAATGCAAGGTTTAAGGTTGAATAATCAAATAATCTAAAAGTATAAGATGAAGGGATGATCCTTGCTGGAGAGCAAGTATCTCTTCTAAAGATCGGTACTGCCGCTAATACAGCACGATATTACGAATATACGGCAAAATACAGCGTTGCCGCTAATACAACGCGTATTTTGTGCAACAGAGAAACAAGTTCGTGAGCAGCGCTTCGAACCTCTGCTGTCTTTTCTTGAAAACAGAACACTTAATGGAAGATACCAGATGCTAGTATCTGACGCGCGTTCTTTCTTCAATCTCTAAGTATCAAATAATTTGATCGTACGAGTGACGATCGTTGTGGCTCGCAAGACTGAGCCATTTGGTCAATAATGAGATACTTGGCTCGCAAGGCCGAGCCATATGGTAAATAATGAGATACCCGGCTCGCAAGATCGAGCCATTTGGTCACCAAAATGAGATATTTTGGCTCACAGATTGAGCCATTTGGGCCATAATGTTAAACATTATGATTCGCGTACAACCAAGCTGAACGCGTGTGGGTAAAGAATGAGATGCCATTGTACCATTGTTACATACGGCTATGCCGGACATGAAAGGAATTTAATACCCATATGGTCTGCCGAGTGATTATTCACGACAGAGCTCAAGAACGAGGCGCATGGCAGGACCATGGAACAAGGGGTTACTACATCGGACCGGCCTTGAAGCACTACAGGAATTACACATGCGCCGGGGAGGCCAGCCGCGCTAACAGAATCAGCAACACGGTGGCTTTCTTTCCCAAGACTGATATGCCCCATACCTCTTCTACAGACCGACTGCTCATGATCCTCCAAGACCTAAAGGAAGTTACCAGTAAGCCCCATCCACCAATACCTTATATGGAACAGGGAACCCAAATGATTGAGGCCCTTCGGAGTATACAAGATCTTTTGCGTATGGGAACACATAAGCCGTTCACACAACAAAAACGGGATGGGCCCAAAGCCATACCTAGTGATACATCCAACTGCCCACGCGAACCTCCAAGGGTGTCAACTGGGCCCAATACAAAATCAACCAATAAGCCCGGATGAACGCGAACCTCCAAGGGTGCCACCTACGCAACAACGCAGCGCCCGCCGGGGACACCCCTGGGCCGTGGGCACAATCGTACGAAAGAAGTTCAACTCAGGGTGGTATGAGGGTGAAGTGGTAAGCTATGACCAGACCAATCAATACTACAAAGTAAGATTCACAGATGGGGACATTGCCGACTACACACACGGTGAAGTCTCACGGTACTACAAATCAGATCAGTACTACTCAAAACCCAAACTTAAACCCACGGCACTAATGGGAATTTACCCGCGCGATCCAGTCCATTTCCCTGTACCAAAACAGGCCCTACGAGCAAGCAAACAGGCCCTGCGAGCAAGCAAATCAACACATCGGCCCCAGCTCGCGTGCGGGGGGTCCATATGGGATGAGGACTTGAACAAGTGGGCAGCATACCGAGATCTAATCAAGCACCCCAAAGCAGCGACACAGGAGTTATGGCTCAAGTCAGGTGAAGACGAGTTCGGCCGGCTGTTCCAAGGCTTCCAGCAAAATAACATAGAAGGGATGGACGTATTGGATTGGATCAATAGAAACGAAGTGCCCATACACAAGAAGGTCACATATCCCCGGTACACAGTCACTATACGCCCCGAGAAGGCCGACCCCTACAGGACAAGGATCACCGCAGGGGGAGACCAACTGGAGTACTACGGCAACGTGTCCACCCGGACAGCAAGCATGGAAACCATAAAAACCCATTGGAACAGCGTGGTGTCCACCCCAGGGGCTAAGTACTGTACCGGATACATATCCAACATGTACTTATGCTCCACACTGGATGAACCTGAATTCGTAAAGTTCAGGTGGGACATGATTCCCCCCTGTATCAGATCAGCATACAAGCTAGAGGGGCTCAAACAAGGGGATTATATTTATGCCCGCATTAAAAAGGCATGGTATGGGTTAAAACAGAGCGGGAAGATCGCCCACGACGACCTAGTTGAACACCTCCAGCAATATGGATACCGGAAGGCACTATTAAATTCCTTTCGTGTCTAAGTTGGTAGAGGTACGAGATCGAAAATAATGAGACCTCGAAAAATTACTGTTCGATACTTAACTGGAGGAGAAGAATTGATCGTCAATACCGAGCTCATTCTTACGATCGAGTCCGATACTTAGTGATCCAAGAAAGAACACACGACAGATGTTAACATATGTTACCTTCTGTTAAGTGTCTTGTTTTCAAGAAAAGACAGCAGAGGTTTGAAACTCTGCTCACGAATATACGTGTTGTATTAGCGGCAACACGATATTCACCGTAATACGGTAATTTACCGTACAAAATACACGTAAATTCACGTGCTGTATTAGCGGCAGCACCGACCTTTAAAAGAGATACTTGCTCTCCAGCAAGAAACATCTCTTCATCTTATTCTTTTAGATTATTTGATTATTCAACCTTAAACCTTGCACTGGACGTTCTTGCGTCCCTTTTGTAGAACTACAAGCCTAAGATCTAACTGATTGCGTCGATTGGTCGATAGTCAGATTAGACCTGATTGGATTCGCATCCAGTCGTAGTGGATATCAGAGAAATATTAGAAACAACGGACCGGCACCTCAACCGGCCCGCAGCTAAAGCTCCTGTTGCTCCTCTTTGCCTTTGGATTGGATCAGCTCAAAAGCCAGTTTCAGAAGGAAATTATCAGATTAACAGTCGCAAGCTTGTTGAAGCTTGCAAAAGAAGAAAGAGCAACCGCCGAGGAGCAATCGTCGACGACAACGGCCGATGATCGATAGTTCTCCGTATCGATTACACAACAAGGACCGCATTATCGAAAGACTGGAGACGATAGCAGCGTTACAGTCATTGGACCCATCCTCTCATGCCGGACATCCCCGTCGCCGCCAGAACGCGAAGCAGGTCGACGGGACGAGGCAGGTCCACGGGATTCCAAACACTCCAACCTGGAAGCGCTGCAACCACATCCCTACTGCCTGCAACCGACATCATGGCCGACCCGCAGGACAGGTTGCATGACGATGAGGAAGAAAGCACACCTATCGAACACCTCTTCCCATCATTTGACCAACCACTAGCCACCTTCTTGCATGATATCTTTGACATACCGAAGGAACGAAATGACGCCCTGTGCGAGGCTCTCATTGCTGCAAGGATCAAGACATGGCTAGCCTTCTTGTTGTAACACTTGTACATCGAAAACATTGGCGACCTAGTTTTCCTCGAAGGGGGAGTAAGGACCCCAATTTATCGACATGTACAGACGTCCATACAGCAAGTCATTGACTATGGCGAGCATCTCACAGCACGAGGACTAGACCCAGAGGATAGAACCCAGTATACCAAAGACAACTTTCAAAGCTACTGTTTTAGTGCTGTCAGAGCCAGAAGAGCATCTGGAACGAATATTGCAATCACTAGCACCGGCACGCCTCGACGACAACAGGAAAGATCCTCCAAGCCCATCGAACAGCTTAGATATGAATCCTGGACCAAGAAATCAAGGGATGAATCCACCTTTCCCATCCTGCAGAATGATGCAAGGTTTGAACGCTGGCTTGTCAAATTCAAGGCAAAGCTGGAAACGTCTGACATAGATACTCGCACATTCCTTGACCCAAGCTGGCCTGATACACCACTCGTCGGATATGAAAAAGCTCTCCATGACAAGCAATGTGCTTTCTTCTGGACCCTTGTCCTACATGCTCTTCAGAGTGATCTCTCCTACTCCTGCGTGCTCAGCCATACCTCCTCCAGAGATGGTAGACAAGCCTTCTTTGACTTTGTTTCATTGCACGATCGATCCAAATCCAAAGTATATGACACCTCCATCGTGATGCAACAACTATTGGATATTGATCTGAGGACATGGAAGGATACCAAGGTCAAGTTCATCACCCAGTGGTTTGCCCAGTTGGAACATCTCAATACACTACGCGATCCACAGAGGCCACTTGATTTTGATACTGTCAAAACGCACCTTTGCAAGGCCTGCAGTAGCAGCTTCCAGCTCAGTGAACAGTTCTATAAGGTTGATGATCCTCCTGCAGCACAGGACTTGATTAAGTTTAGGCAGCATGAAGTATTAAATTCCTTTCGTGTCTAGGTTGGTAGAGGTACGAGATCGAAAATAATGAGACCTCAAACTTACCGGGCTCATTCTTACGATCGGGTTCAATACTAAAACTGGAGGAGAAGAATCAATCGTCACTCTGATTTGATACTTAGTACGCAAAGAAAGTATGCACACTAGAGGTTCGCACATGCAATCTCTTGTTAAGTGTGCTGTTTTCAAGAAAAGACAGCAGAGGTTTGAAGCGCTGCTCACGAACTTGTTTATCTGCTGAAATACGTGTTGTATTAGCGGCAACACGATATTTTTCCCCGTAACGCGGTACTTTACCGTATATTTGTAACAAAGTGCTGTATTAGCGGCAGCACGAGCGCTATCTTGCTCTCCTAAAGAAAGTGTGTCGTAACGAATAACAAATGCAATCAGTCTTATGAACGATTGATTTAGTGAGTAGATCATTGTTACAGTTCATTTGGCCTTGTCGTTGTCGATCGACAGGTTAATTACTCGTCGGTAAATTACTCGTCGCATCGTGTAATTTCAAGCATACAAAACACATGTAATTCTTAAGACACAAAGCACACGCAAAACCATCTTCGATCGGTCTTTTGTTAGTATCGTATTACCGTGTAATTCACCGTGATATTCTCATTGGAATATCACAGTATTTGTACCTTATTACGTAGAATTAGTACTAGGTTGTACATAGATTTTAGGGCATGATGGTGTTTTAGAGTTGTTAATTCTTCGAAGAGTGAGCTGAGAGGAAAATCCCGCTAAGAGGCAATCCACATAAAAGCGCCGACGATTATTCAAAGGATAAATAACCTTACGAATAAGGTTATTTGCCCTTATGACTTTTCGTGCTATACGCCCGCTTAGTACGTACGAATACGCGTTACACGGTGGATTCTTTTCAGTCCCCTTCAGTCGTAAATCCAATCGTTAAGCGTTTGGATCTTTTGACTTAATCTATTCATCGTGAGTCGTGTTGAATACCAAACTGTATCCAGTCTACCATCAGAGGCCCTATCAAAAGAAATGGGGCGGCGTTTTGCCTTTCATTCTGGCTTGTATCATGGCATTTTGCCCTGATCCTTGCCAGTTTGATATATTGTATTCATGGATCAAATTATCCATCTTCGAAATGCTCATTGCAGAACGATTTGTTCATTTTTTTTCGTGGTTGAACTTAGAAAATCAACTTGTTACTTCAATCGAACGATCGATCGAACATTCCATTGAATGATTGATTTTTATCAAATCTCTTACCACATGCAACGAGAACAATGTTCTCTGAAAACAGCGCCACTCATTAGCTTTGTAAACAAATCAGCAATATTTGTTGAACCTGGTTCCATTGCAACTCTGATAATTCCTGCTGCAATAGATTCACGAGCTTTGTGATATGCAATGCTGTTGTGCTTCTTCTTACATGGGCTTTCAGGTCGTGTAACATTTGTAACAACTGAATCATTATCACAATACACATTTGTGCTACCATCAATTGGAACACCCATCATTCTCAACTTGTACCTTAGACCTTCAACCAATTCGATTGCAATTTTCAAAGCAATGATTTCAGATCCAAAAGTTGATGTCTCAACTGTCGTTTGTCTTTTGGAAAACCAAATGATCGGTGCATTATTAATGAAGATAATAACACCAGTATGGGATCTCCTTGTTGCCTTGCATCCGGCATGATCAGCATCGACAAAACAGCTCATCGTCACATGTTTTCCCAAAGCTTCAGGCATATCTGTTGGTATGACTTCAGTGGCACCAGGGTAAAATTCAGACCAGTCACATTTTTGAAATTTACTTTCATCAACACTTGGTACAGTATCATCAAAAACCAGTTTTGACCTGTTGTACTTTTTCAAATATGCAAATATATGAAACAACTGATTCAAATGCCCGATCCTTGCCTGTGCCAGATACCTTGACATCAGCGAGACTGGCATTACAATGTCCAGCCTTCCTAATTCACAAATCCACCTGAGAACTCCAATTAAACCTTGGTAGTAATTTTGCAATTCAGGGTTCAATTCTTCTGATATATCAATTTCCGGTCGATAATCATGTGACAGTGGACTGGACGCTGATTTTGGTAGATACTTGTAACCATATTTTTCAGTTCCTAACTCTTGTTCGACTGCTGCAACAGCTTTCGCTGTGTACTTAGTGCTTGATAATGACCATCTTGGCTTTGAATCGCCTTCAAAGTAGAATTTCCCAATGTCAGCTCCCAAATATAGAGTTGGCTCTTCAATTGTATCATCCTTCAATTTGAACTTTCGTTCAATGTTTTCAAGCTGGAACTTTGGATCTTCGCCAGAACATAGGATATCATCTACATATGCAATGAGCATTGCCCAGTATCTGGATCCATCTTTCCTGGTTTCAATTCTTAAGTGCACATCCGGATCTGCCTTACTAGGTGAATATCCAAGATCTCTCAAATGCTGGGTGAGGTATGACCTGAAAGATGCACCAGCAACCGGCAGTCCATACAATGCCCGAACAATCTTACAAGGTCTTCCTGCAAGGTGAGGTGGAAAACCATCTTCTTCTCTCGCTTTTAGGAAGTATTTCTCTTTAATCGGGGCTGTCAAATATGCATTTTGAATATCAGCTGATAGAACCTTCAAATCATTCAGCGCTGCCAGCAGAAAGAATATTCTTACTGAGTCTCGACTGGGAACCGATGAATAAGTATTTTCTTTGGCCACTGCAGGGACTTTGTGGCCGTCCCCTACCAACCTGGCCTTCCTTGTTAGGGACCCAAGCTTGATGTCAAAAATCATGTGGGTTGTTATCTGTTTATGGCCAACTGGAATAACATCATCATCAGAAAATTCAAACGCTGCTATATTATTTGTCATTTCCTTATGAATTGCTCTTTCCCAGTGGTCAGTCCCTGTTTTCTTATCAATAGCCAGCGCTTGTTTGATTGAATGTGGCAATTCAACTCCATATTTGTGAGTCTTCAACCAATACTTTGCTGTTTTGGCCGCTTTAAGGATTCTATCCTTCCTTCTCAAAATTTTGTGCACCCACCATCTGAAAGCTGGTGATTTTTCAAGATTATTGTTAACTGCATACTCGGCTAATTGTACTGGAAATGATTCTTTCACATCACTTAACTTACACCAAGATTCAGTGCCATCTTTCCAACTGGCTAAAATTCTCCAACCTCTAGTTGTAGGTTTATGGAATTTCCTGCCATTTTTTGCTATGGTCGTGGCTTCATCATCAGTTAGTGCAGTGTTGTCGCATTCATGATCAATGAGCTCATCTAGTAGAGTGAACATCCTCCCGTCATCATCAACAGAGCTGTATAGGCTTTCTGCAACAATATTTGCCGTGTATTCCTCCATGGTGCCATCAGGTAGTTGCAATTTGTACAGCCTCGTGTCCAGTATAGGATTCTCGTTTCTGATTCCTATTGGTCTGTTTTGCAAGTCGCGAACCCTGTCCTTGACAATGCACCTGAGTCTTTCATCACCTTTTTCAATGATCACTTCATTTCCCAGATATTCATCTGGTTCATCAACATCTTCTACTGATGCTTCTGGCTCAGCCATTTCGAGTTTCATATCCGGTGTTTTTACTGGTTGATTCTCAAATAGCTCTATTTGGGGCTCTGGGTAGTTTTCCTGGAAGAATGATGCGCTGTCCTTGACTTCATCTCCAATCTTGGATTCAATTGATTTGTCGATCGCTTCCATTCTTCTTAGGACATCTCTATCCCTCCATTCATATTCCTTTACAGGCCTTATTGAATTTGTAGATATTGGTATTGCCGACTCGGGCAGTAGCCAAAAACAATCTCCCCCACCTACCCTATTCCCACAGGGACCCAACCATCGCGCCAGCCTTTCAGCACCTCGGGTGGAAGAATCACCCTTTTCATAATAAAACACAAAATCATACCATTCTGATGAAGTATATAATGTAATATCGGGTCTATAGCCATGGACCAATTCAAATGGGGTTCTCCCCATTGAAGAAGGGTTGTTGGAGGCCGTTCGCTGCCTGATATTAGCACATAGTTCACCACAAAATGACCATAATCTTCTTGGTGACTTCTTCTTTGCAGACTTGGTTGTGATTGCGCTACCAAGATGGCCAATTGCTTGTTCTGCCCGATTTTGGAATGGGCAATGTGGTTGGATGAATGTCTGATGGATATGGTTGCGCTTTACAATTGAATTCCAGTGTGTCTTGTAGGTTCTTGGAGATCCTTGTTCTGGTGCCCCATCAGAAATCAAATGCTCTGGAATTCCAGTTTCATGAATAAATGTCTTCAGTCCTTGGTGGGCTTGTGATTTGTCCTGTATTGGTATAAATACTTCAAACCCATTTCCATTTGTAAAGATCTGTGCACATTTTTCTTGCCTCATAATACTCGTGGTTCTTGCATGCCACGTATCAGTGTACCAGGTTCCTTGTGCGACTCTTTTGTTCCTGAAACGCTGAGTAGGCAGCCGCTTCATCAATGGTGATTGCAAATTCCTGAGTGCCTTTTGCGTCGTGACTTTCAGTGTCTGTTCAGCTTTCTTGAAACTAATGTTCCAAGTTTTGGCTAGGCGTTCGCAGTCAACTTTGTTCGGACCTTCAATTGTTATCACTGATGGCCCCCATTGATTTCTTCTGTCAAGAGACCTCTTTTCAAGTGTATTGTCAATTTCTTGCGAGCTAGGGGCCTGTTTTGATTCTGCTTCAGGAGCTTCCATAAAGTCAAATTCTGTATCATCAAACAAAAATTGGTCTACCCTTCGCGCGCTTGAAATATTCCTTACTGAAGAAATCCGATGAGCAATATTTCCATCTGTTGCAATCTGGCATTCAGTGAGCATTCTCCTTGTGGATACCTGATGGACTCTCATCAGTTTGCATTGCTGCATGACACTTGGATGCCGTTTGTCTAAGCTGGTCTTGGGGAGTTTATCTGTAACATTACTGGCAGGTTCTGTTACAACCGAACTTGTATCCATTGCTTGGTCCTCTTCGGTCGACATAGCTTGAAGGCTGAATTGGTCCCCTGAAACTGGATCTCCATTGTCAATGGCTAGCTCGGCCATCCTGAACTTCAGTGAATGTGGATCCCAGGGAGTATCATTTGTTGCTATCAAATGTTGACATTCATCAAGTTCCATTCGTGCGGGCTTTCTTGTGGGGAAATATGAGATCACATTTCTCATACTCAGTTTGATAAAAACTTTCTTCGGATCATCATCCTCCAGTGGAGTTTGAATTGTAATTCCATGCTTGGATCGTGGATCAAATTGGCGAGGTGTTTCTTCAACAGAGTTGAAATTGCAGTCCCTCACTTGATTTGGGCATATCAAGCTGTTTTTCAATTTGTCCCCAAAGTACAGTGCTTGATGGAACACTATGATATATACTTGACCTGATGTTGGATTTGTCCATGCAGTCGCACAGCTTCCAATGGGGATTTTCTTGATGGGCTTGTACTCTTCAGAAAAAGGTGCAACATCAACGTGTGTTGTGATTTGATCAGGATTCAGCAATACCATATTGCCTTCCTGCTGCAGTAGTATCTGCATGTGAGTCTAACTCACAATATCCTTCTTCACTTTCCCCATCATCAAAACCTACAGGGACATTCATCTGGTATAATGACCGGCTCACCATTTTTAACAATTTGTGTTCTAGTGATAGTGTCCGGTTATTATGTCATTTCTTAGATTTTGATCCAAAACTGTCACCAGCGCCTTCATTTTCAGTTTCTTTCTTTTTAGTCTCAGCAGCCTTGAGATTTCGTTTCTTTTTAGCCTGTCTCATCTGGTAAAGCTCCTGGCGCTGTTCTTTTGACATTGTTTTATAAACACTTGTTGGGTAAGGCTTGCACTCAACTTTTCCTGTAAAAGCTCCAGTTGTCTTTTGCTTTTTGTTGCTGGTTGTGCCCATAGAATACAAACTTCTGGAACCTCTTTTACTCTTCCCTGTTGCAAGCTTTTTCAATCCAAGTCGATTGGTGAATAGAATCAAACATTCATTGAAGTTGTCACGATAGTCTTTGCTCTCATCAATTGCATCTGCTTTTGCAGCATCAAGTCGCTCATCACTGATTGAATTGATAAAATCCCAAACAAATCTTCTTTCGTTATGATTCTTTTCGAATCTCAGAATCGTTCCATGGAAAGCAGTCCAATTTCGCTTGTGCTTGTTCCAGTCATAACCCTTGGAATCTCCAGTGTAGTGTGAATCTTTCATATCCTGATATGTCTTATTCAGAACCATAGTGATATTGGTATCAGTGTAAGCGTGTTGCATGAGAGAAATGAAAGCGTTTCTGGCATTACCAGAATTCAGTGCAGTGTTTTGGAAATGTGCCACATATTCCCAACCGGGACCTTTTCTAGTTGCATCACACAGCAACCTCCAGACGACGTTGTTGTCCTCATCATACTGGGGACCTGACAGGACACCACATCTTTCATTGTAATCACTCCAAGTTGGATAAGTATCTGTTGTAGTTTGCCCGACTGTTCCAGCCCTGGCTTCATCAGTAACTTCTTCCATTTCTTGGGGCCTTATGACATACAAGATTGGAAAGCCCTCAGAGTTGAATCTGTATCTCAAGTTTTGTCGGAAGCCTTCCTCCCATTCCCTGAATTTTGTGAGATCCTTCAGCTCGGGTGGAGTTGCCTTTTCCTGTGATTTCACACTTGATTCCATCATCTTGATTCTGAATTGCTGCAGTTCCAAGTTGTTTGGGTTTGCGTTCCAGTCGATAGCCATTGGCTTGACTCCAATCAATGGTTGATACCGGGCCCAATTTGCCCAAGTTAGGAGCCTCGATGATAGTCTGTTACCATAGTGGATACTTTTCGGATTAGGACAGTCCGGACTGATAGATTTCAGTCCATGCATGAACGATTTAATGCTCTCTTTGTTGAGGTCTGTAATTTCTCGGATATTAGACATCCCTCCCCTCATAATTTCTTCAGCTGATTCATAGTTGATGCCAAAATCCATTAGGCTGCTCCTGAAAGCAAGCTGTTCTGGGTTCAGGAATCTACCATTGTTGAATCCCCTGATTTTTATCCTGGGTTGGGATGACCTTCTTCCCAGTCGTTCAGCTCTTGCGTTCTCTGCATTTTGGTCAGCATCATTTCCTTCATCCTCATTTTCGCTATCCGCGTCATCTGGATTCACACCCTTTCTTTCTGCATCTCTCATTGCCCTGACTCTTTTCTTTATTTCTTGGTCGATGATTCTCTTCATGGTTGAGTTTGATTCTGGGTCCTCAAAGGCCCTTTCCATGACTTCCATGATTTTATCTTCCAATTTCTCTTCCAAATCGTCATCGTCTGAATCATCGTCATCCATCTCCATTTTTGTTTCTTCCATGTCGTCGTCCGCTCTAGTTCGTACCATGGTGGCGAATTTTGTATTCTAATGGTCGGATGGTCACTTTGAAGAGAATTTTCGGATTATTCGGAGTAGAATAGATGATATTCGGTGGAATATTGAATGTTCAATCGATGGTGGTATGTGGAGAGAGAATGTAATCGAATCGAGAGTTCTGGGTGTGAGATATGGATGGTAAATGTTGGTGACTGTCGTTCTGTATTTATCCGGATCGAATTTTCGTTCCGGTTTGTATACTTTTGTTCGGATCGAATTTTCGTTCCGGTTGTCTGTATTTGTGTGAGCTTTGCTTTTGCTTTTGTTGCAAGTCAAGATTGTGAGCTTTCCTATCCTTTCTTGGGATTTTGCTCATTCTGTATTTCTGTGGTGTAAGATTGTTTCCTGAGAATTTAGTGTTCTCTTTTTCCTTTTGGATCTTTGAGATCTTTCGATCTTCGAGATTTGGTGTTCTCATTTCTATATCTTTCGATTTTCGTTTTTCGTGCGGGCAGATGCTTTTTGCAATCTGTTCCTTCCGGGCAGACGCTCTTTGCAATCTGTTCCTTCCAATCTGCTTCACCACAGAATACTTTAGGCTCAATCTTCTAGCTCGCGTCATTCTTGTTTTCAGTGAAAGATCAGTGTTCTCAGATTGGATATTGATTCCTTTCAACTGATGCCAACCTGGGCGGCCCTTTCGACTGAGCCGTCCAGCTTCTTTTCCCTTGCTTGTTGCTGGATCTCGAAACCCGGTGGAGCCACCACCTTGGTTCGAGTCTTCGGCCTCTTCTTTCAAGGGAGGCCGCCCTGGTGTTGGTCTATTCCAGGGCTCCACAAGCAACTGCCTCTTTTACATCCTTGAGGGTTGATGCCGGTAGCTGATCAGGCTAGTCCGGATTAGTCTTCGAGCTCAAACTGCGTTTCTCGGTGGGAAACGCGGTCCTCAGCATTGTAGGATGCTGGCCACAGCTCGTAGACGCTGTGGGTCTGATAAACTTAAGAAAGTGTGTCGTAACGAATAACAAATGCAATCAGTCTTATGAACGATTGATTTAGTGAGTAGATCATTGTTACAGTTCATTTGGCCTTGTCGTTGTCGATCGACAGGTTAATTACTCGTCGGTAAATTACTCGTCGCATCGTGTAATTTCAAGCATACAAAACACATGTAATTCTTAAGACACAAAGCACACGCAAAACCATCTTCGATCGGTCTTTTGTTAGTATCGTATTACCGTGTAATTCACCGTGATATTCTCATTGGAATATCACAGTATTTGTACCTTATTACGTAGAATTAGTACTAGGTTGTACATAGATTTTAGGGCATGATGGTGTTTTAGAGTTGTTAATTCTTCGAAGAGTGAGCTGAGAGGAAAATCCCGCTAAGAGGCAATCCACATAAAAGCGCCGACGATTATTCAAAGGATAAATAACCTTACGAATAAGGTTATTTGCCCTTATGACTTTTCGTGCTATACGCCCGCTTAGTACGTACGAATACGCGTTACACGGTGGATTCTTTTCACTCCAGCAAGCTGAAGCGCATACTTTTAGATTATTTGATTATTCAACCTTAAACCTTGCACCGGACGTTCTTGCGTCCTACTGTAGAACTACAAGCCTAAGATCTAACTGATTGCGTCGGCTACCGATAGTCAGAATAGATCTGGTTGGACTAGCATCCAATCGTAGTGGATATCAGAGAAATATTAGACCACAACAGACCGGTACCTCAACCGGCCTGCAGCTAAAGCTCCTGTTGCTCTTCTTTGCCTTTGGATTGAATCAGCTCAACAGCCAGTTTCAAAAGGAAATTATCAGATTAACAGTCGCAAGCTTGTTGAAGCTTGCAAAAGAAGAAGACGACGACAGTAGAAGGACTCGACGCCGACGACGACAGTGGAAGAACTCGACGCCGACGACAACCGACAGAAGATCATCAATTGACTCGACTACGGACGACGATTGATAGTTCTCTGATCCAATTACACCATAAACCACCGACTGCAATTACCAATTGATAATTGCCTTACCCCATACACAACAACGTCCTTTACGTTCGAGAGGCGAAACAATTGAGAGCCAACACCAACCAACGACGATACGAATTAATCGATTTTTTTTCGTAATCGAATATTCGTTGTTTTCCCAACACATCTCTATTGCCAACACAGCGATACAAGAAACAATCCATCTGCGGATCATCGAACGATCAACTACGGACGACGATTGATAGTTCTCTGATTTGCAACAACGTACATGTCTAACGTCCCCATTGCCGGTCGAACCCGTAGCAGGTCCACAGGATTCCAAACACTCCAACCCGGAAGTGCTGCAACCACGTCCCTCCTGCCCACAACTGACATGGCACCCGATCAACAGAATAATCCAACTCAAGATGATGAGGAGGACACGTCTATCACAGACCTTTTCCCATCATTTGATCAAGCGCTAGCCACTTTCTTGCACGACTCCTTGGACGTCCCAAAGGAGTCCCGCAGCACCTTGTGTGAGGCGCTCATTGATAGTCAGTACAAAACATGGTTGGATTTCCTATACATCGAGAACATTGGTGATCTAGCATACCTTGAGAGGGGAACAAGAACACCACTCTCCCGACATGTACAGCTGAACCTACAACGAGTCATCGATTTTGGACAACATCTTACCTCACAAGGATTAGACTGGGAAGATCGAACCCACTACTCCAAAGACGCCTTCAAGGGTTACTGCAGAGGAATTGTCAAGGCCAGAAGAGAATCTGCGGCTGATGTTGGAACAGTGGCCCACGTCGGCACATCCCAACGACTACAAGAAAGATCCTCCAAACCCATCGAACAGCTGAGATATGAATCATGGACTAAGAAAGCAAGGGATGAAACCACATTTCCAACCCTTCAAAATGATGCAACGTTCGAGCGGTGGCTTGTCAAATTCAAAGCCAAGCTGGAAACATCTGACATAGACACTCGCACCTTCCTTGATCCTAGTTGGCCTGATGTACCACTCATCGGGTATGAGAAGGCCCTCCATGACAAGCAGTGTGCATTCTTCTGGACTCTTGTTCTACATGCTCTCCAGAGTGACCTCTCCTACTCCTGTGTGCTCAGCCATACCACCTCGAGAGACGGCAGACAAGCTTTCTTTGACTTCGTTGCACTGCATGACAGGTCCAAATCCAAAGTATATGATACCTCCATTGTGATGCAGCATCTATTGGACATTGACTTAAGGGTATGGAAGGACACCAAAGTCAAGTTTATCACCCAGTGGTTTGCCCAGCTAGAACACCTCAACACGCTACGAGATCCGCAACGGCCACTTGACTTTGACACTGTCAAAAACACATCTCTGCAAGGCCTGTAGTAGCAGCTTCCAGCTCAGCGAACAATTTTGCAAAGTTGAGGATCCCCCTGCAGCCCAGGATATGATTAAGTTCAGACAGCATGAAGCTGTCGCCATCAGCGAATTGAAAAATATCCTCCTCCTTGAAGCCACCAGACTGGATTCCCAAGCTTCCCTGTCCCAACCTCGAAGTAGGATGTCTGTCAAAGCCAACACCCATGATTTCTCTTCTGTGACGCAGTCCACATATTCTGGCATAACTGATGACTCGGCATCATATTTACCTCCTATTGATTTTGATGGCGACTATCAGGACTACGCTGTTTACAAGGCTGGCAGGACCCCAGACCCAACCACAAGACTACCATCTGCAGTTTGGAAAACTCTCTCAAAACAAGGTATGAAGCATTGGCTTGGTTTTACCGCTGATGACAAGAAGCGACTAGTTGCTTGCCTCCGGCCTGAGCTCCTTGATGCTGCATTACCACCGGACCCCAATTCCAGCAAGCCTATCACACGTCGGGCTTATGAACATCATACTGATGAGCAGGTCCCCTCAACCACTACTGAGCAAGTCCTATCGCCTGCTGACGAGAGCTCCGCCAGATCTGCATTCCATGCATCACTTGGTGTATACAAATCATCTTCCCAATCAGACACCAGGCCTCTCAGGTCTTCTGTTTCTCCTGCACACCCAGCCCGATTCCTTGCAGACAACCCTAATATACTTTACAAGAAAGAAGGCAATGTCTATATCCCTGTTGAACAAACCTCTAGATCAGTGAACTTTCACTATTGGGCACCGATGGAATGTGACTCTCCTGTTTCATCAACCAACCCCATCGCTACCTATCACTCAAGCAAAACTGCTGTATCCACACCTGGTTCTGCTATGGTTGACAGAGGTGCAAATGGATGTATCATCGGAAATGACGCATGTCTCATCTCTAAAGATATTCCCCCAAGATATGTCAACGTAACCGGTATAAACAATCACCAAATCCAGAACATCCCTATTGCAACATGCGGCGCCTACTCTGTCTCCAACAGAGGTCCTGTCATTATCATCTTTCATGAGAGTGCATACACCGGACAACACCCATCTATCCTGTCTTCCCCCCAGATGGAAGCATACCACTCCATCGTGGATGATTCCTCTATCAAGACAGGCGGCTCCCAAGTCATTACCACTACTGATGGTCATGTCTTTCCACTCAGTATATGCCATGGCTTACCTTATCTTGCTATGCGCAAGTATACCAGTGCAGAATTCGATAGTCTTCCCCACGTCATAATGACAAGTGATCAGCATTGGAACCCATCTGTACTGGATCACGCGTATACCCCACAGGATGATACATTCATTCAGAAATACCCGCCTGTTTCCACATCACTTCCATATCAAGCTTATGATGAATTTGGCGCGCTTAGGGATATCAACATTGGCACCTCCTCCTCAGTCACCTCATTCTTGTCCAACAGCACTACCTCCTCCCTACAGGCCTTGGATGTTTCTGATACTTCATTTTGGCTTAGCCCTACTGATTACATTCATCAAGCCATCCTTAGTAGGTGCTCTCATCAATCTCCTTCCACCTTTATCACTGCTGCAGCTCATGTTCAATCGCCCACCGATATTGATTACCTGTCCCTGAAACCCTTCTTTGGATGGATCTCCCTTGACCGTATCAAGGCCACTTTCAACAATTCCACACAGTATGGCTCATTGTCTCTGAGTCCCGATGGTAACATCTTCAAAAGGTTCCAATCACCACAGCCTGCCATGAATGTCAGGCCTTTCAATGATGATGTCCTCTCTGATGTCATCTATTCAGACACCCCTGCTATCAATGGTGGTTCCAAGATTGCTCAAGTTTTCTTTGGTCGCAAATCTCATATCATCCATGTTGAAGAAATGAGGACTACTGCTGATTTTCTTCCTTGTCTCCAAAGTTTTGTTCGACAATGGGGTAGACCACTCAGATTGCTCTGTGATCATGGATCTTATCAGTCCAGCAGATCTGTTCTTGACTACCTCAAGATGATGTGGATTGGCTTATGGCAAAGTGAACCATACCATCAACACCAAAATCTTTTTGAACGACGATACCAGACCTTCAAACGCATTGTCAATAGAATCATGGATCGCACGGGCACTCCACCACACCTCTGGCTTCTTTGCATGCGATATATTGGCCGCCTCATGAATCATTTGTCTGATCCCACTCTCTCTGACAAACAGCCTTTCTTTATTGCTACTGGTACCATTGGTGATATCAGTCCCTACCTTAGTTTCTTCTGGTTTGAGCCCGTATACTACAAGACTCCAGATACACAGTTTGGCTCTCAGACCACTGAATGCCTTGGCCACTTTGTTGGCATTGCTGAACATGTTGGCAATAGCTTATGTTTCACCATCTGGGATCCCATCACCAATAAGCTCCTTGACCGCTCTGGTGTACGCACTGCTTTAACTCCCGAGCATCGCAACAAACGTGCTGGATTGTTCACTGATGATGGCTTTCTTGCATGGCGCAAGGCCAAAGATGCTTCCACCACCCCCAAATCTTCTGGTGATAGTCCCTCCTTTCGACATCCTTCCTCCCCCAGTCCGGTCCCAGCATCATCTCCTCTGCGCCTTCCAAAGCCATCCTTGCCTACCTTCCTTTATTCCAAGGTTCCTAATACACAAAGCTATGTACCTTCTCCACTCCCTAACAACTATGGGGAGATTCTTGATGGTCCTCCAACACTCCACATCTTCAGCAAAACCCCTGCTGGTGTCCCTGCCACTGAAGATGCTTTTGGTCCCCCCGAGTTAGCATATTTTGATGTTAGTGACGCCATACCTTCAACCACCAATCCGGCTATCCCGTCTGTAGACCCATCTGAGGTAGTTGTTACTGATGAAGAAGGCAACGCCCAATTTGACGATGATGGCAAACCCCTCACCGTCCCTGCTATCCCTGTTGCTGACTTGCAAGGTCGCTCTTTTCTTATGCCCCTCCCTGATGGCACTCAGAAAAGAATGACAGTTGTTGACGTTGAAAACAGTCTTGAGCAAAACAAGGACTTCATCAAATTCAAGTGCAAGCATACAGATGATGAACTTGAAGATATCATAGCATACAATGACGTCATGAACTACATCCACAGGGATGTAACTCAAGAAGATGGCAAACTTTGGTCTTTTCGACGCATACTTGGTCATCAAGGTCCCCTTGACAACAAGCACCCACAATACAAAGGTTCCAAATACAACCTATGGATTGAATGGGAAAACATGGAGCGCACCTATGAACCTCTCTCCAATGTAGCTGCAGACGACCCTGTTACTGTAGCCAAATATGCAAAGGACAACAACATGCTTGACCAACCTGGTTGGAAACATCTCAAACGCATTGTTTCCCTTGCCCGAAGAACCAAGAAGCTAGACAGGCTAATCCACCAAGCCAAACTTCGCTCCTTTCGAACTGCTCCACAGTACCAGTATGGATTCAAGGTACCTCGCAATCATGAAGAAGCCATCCAGTTTGACACAGCCAATGGCAATACCAAATGGCAGGATGCCATAGCGCTGGAAATGTCACAGCTTCAAGAATATGACACCTTTATTGACAAAGGTATCTACAAGGCTAGCAATATACCCGTTGGTTTCCAACAAATCAAGGTCCACATGATTTATGCAGTCAAGCACGATGGCCGACACAAAGCCCGGCTAGTTGCAAATGGTAATCTTACTGAAGCTCCCATTCACAGTGTGTATGCAGGAGTTGTTTCACTTAGAGGCTTGCGCATGTGCCTATTCCTTGCTGAACTGAATAGTTTAGAAGCATGGGGAACCGACATTGGGAATGCATACCTAGAAGCTGTTACCTGTGAAAAAGTATGCATCAAGGCTGGCGCTGAATTTGGATCACTAGAAGGCCACCTCCTATTGATTCACAAGGCTCTATATGGCCTTCGATCATCTGGCAAGTGTTTTGGTGATCTACTTGCTGCCTGCCTCGTTGAACTAGGCTTTGAAAGATCCAAGGCAGAGCCTGAAATCTTTATCAAGCCTGGCAACAACAAACATGGGGAGCCAGTATATGAGCTCATATGCACATATGTCGATGACCTCTGCTTATGTATGGCCAATCCTGAAGCCTTTCTGATAATCCTACAGTCTGAACCTTATAATTTCAAATTAAAGGGTTCTGGGCCAATGAACTTTCATTTGGGATGTGGATTCGAAAGAGATGAACATGGTGTGCTCTGCATGAACCCCATCAAGTTCATCGAGAAAATGGAGGCCTCATATGTACAAATGTTTGGCTGCAAACCTACCACCAGATTCCATTCACCACTTGCTGAGAATGACCACCCAGAGCTAGACTCAACATCCTTCCTATGTGATACTGACATCCAAAAGTATCAAAGCATGATTGGTTCACTTCAATGGGTCATAGCTATTGGACGTTTTGACGTGCAGACTGCTGTTATGACATTGTCAAGCTTCCGAGTCCAACCTAGGGAAGGCCATCTCAACAGAGCCAAAAGAATCTATGGTTACATCTCCAAGTTTCGACACTTCAAAATCCGATTCAGAGTGGGCATACCAGATTTTGTACTCACTGAAGGTACCAGAACAGACTGGTCCAATACAGTGTATGGGGAGCACTCCGAGGACCTCCCTAGTGATGCTCCTAAACCCCTGGGTAAAGTGGTTGTGTTATCTCATTTCTATGATGCAAACTTAATGCATGACATCCTAAGTGGTAAAGCTGTCACTGGTATACTGCACTTTGCAAACAAGACCCCCATCATGTGGTTCTCCAAGAAGCAAGCAACATCTGAAACAGCCACCTTTGGCGCTGAATTTGTATCTGCTAGAACCTGCATTGAGCAAATTGTTGACATTCGACAGTCATTCAGGTATCTTGGTACTAGAGTACACGACACATCCTACACGTGGGGAGACAATGAAAAGATGATCCAAACTTCTACATTCCCATATGCGAGGCTCCACAAGAGGCATCACATTCTCTCATATCACTATGTTAGAAGCATGATCGCAAGAGGTTTCATCCTCATGCAACATCTTGCAGGCAAGGATAACTGTGCCGACATTCTCACCAAGCATTGGGGACACTCAGTAGTGTATCCTTTACTCAAGCCCATCTTTCACTACTGTGGAAACACCGGTGATTTGTTGCAGGATGACTGCACCAGATACTAGAGGATGCTTTCATGTGGACACATGGGGAGTATTAAATTCCTTTCGTGTCTAGGTTGGTAGAGGTACGAGATCGAAAATAATGAGACCTCAAACTTACCGGGCTCATTCTTACGATCGGGTTCAATACTAAAACTGGAGGAGAAGAATCAATCGTCACTCTGATTTGATACTTAGTACGCAAAGAAAGTATGCACACTAGAGGTTCGCACATGCAATCTCTTGTTAAGTGTGCTGTTTTCAAGAAAAGACAGCAGAGGTTTGAAGCGCTGCTCACGAACTTGTTTATCTGCTGAAATACGTGTTGTATTAGCGGCAACACGATATTTTTCCCCGTAACGCGGTACTTTACCGTATATTTGTAACAAAGTGCTGTATTAGCGGCAGCACGAGCGCTATCTTGCTCTCCAGCAAGCTGAAGCGCATACTTTTAGATTATTTGATTATTCAACCTTAAACCTTGCACCGGACGTTCTTGCGTCCTACTGTAGAACTACAAGCCTAAGATCTAACTGATTGCGTCGGCTACCGATAGTCAGAATAGATCTGGTTGGACTAGCATCCAATCGTAGTGGATATCAGAGAAATATTAGACCACAACAGACCGGTACCTCAACCGGCCTGCAGCTAAAGCTCCTGTTGCTCTTCTTTGCCTTTGGATTGAATCAGCTCAACAGCCAGTTTCAAAAGGAAATTATCATGAAGCCGTTGCTATCAGTGAATTGAAAAATACCCTCCTCCTTGAAGCCACCAGACTGGATTCCCAAGCTTCCCTGTCCCAACCTCGAAGTCGGATGTCTGTCAAAGCCAACACCCATGATTTCTCTTCTGTGACGCAGTCCACATATTCTGGCATAACTGATGACTCGGCATCATATTTACCTCCTATTGATTTTGATGGCGACTATCAGGACTACGCTGTTTACAAGGCTGGGAGAACCCCAGACCCAACCACAAGACTACCATCTGCAGTTTGGAAAACTCTCTCTAAACAAGGTATGAAGCATTGGCTTGGCTTTACCGCTGATGACAAGAAGCGACTAGTTGCTTGCCTCCGGCCTGAGCTCCTTGATGCTGCATTACCACCGGACCCCAATTCCAGCAAGCCTATCACACGTCGGGCTTATGAGCATCATACTGATGAGCAGGTCCCCTCACCCGCTACTGAGCAAGTCCTATCGCCTGCTGACGAGAGCTCCGCCAGATCTGCATTCCATGCATCACTTGGTGTATACAAATCATCTTCCCAATCAGACACCAGGCCTCTCAGGTCTTCTGTTTCTCCTGCACACCCAGCCCGATTCCTTGCAGACCACCCTAATATACTTTACAAGAAAGAAGGCAATGTCTATATCCCTGTTGAACAAACCTCACGATCAGTGAACTTTCACTATTGGGCACCTATGGAATGTGAATCTCCTGTTTCATCAGCAAACCCCATCGCTACTTATCACTCAAGCAAAACTGCTGTATCCACACCTGGTTCTGCTATGGTTGACAGAGGTGCAAATGGGTGTATCATCGGAAATGACGCATGTCTCATCTCTAAAGATATTCCCCCAAGATATGTCAACGTAACTGGTATGAACAACCACCAAATCCAGAACATCCCTATTGCAACATGCGGCGCCTACTCTGTCTCCAACAGAGGTCCTGTCATTGTCATCTTTCATGAGAGTGCATACACCGGACAACACCCATCTATCCTGTCTTCCCCCCAGATGGAAGCATACCACTCAATCGTGGATGATTCCTCTATCAAGACAGGCGGCTCCCAAGTCATTACCACTACTGATGGTCATGTCTTTCCACTCAGTATATGCCATGGCTTACCTTATCTTGCTATGCGCAAGTATACCAGTGCAGAATTCGCTAGTCTTCCCCACGTCATAATGACAAGTGATCAGCATTGGAACCCATCTGTACTGGATAACGCATATACCCCACAGGATGATACATTCATTCAGAAATACCCGCCTGTTTCCACATCACTTCCATATCAAGATTATGATGAATTTGGTGCGATTAGGGATATCAACATTGGCACCTCCTCCACAGTCACCTCATTCTTGTCCAATAGGACTACCTCCTCCCTACAGGCCTTGGATGTTTCTGATACTTCATTTTGGCTTAGCCCCACCGATTACATTCATCAAGACATCCTTAGTAGGTGCTCTAATCAATCTCCTTCCACCTTTATCACTGCTGCAGCCCATGTTCAATCGCCCACCGATATTGATTACCTGTCCCTGAAACCCTTCTTTGGATGGATCTCCCTTGACCGTATCAAGGCCACTTTCAACAATTCCACACAATATGGCTCACTGTCACTTAGTCCCGATGGTAACATCTTCAAAAGGTTCCAATCACCACAGCCTGCCATGAATGTCCGACCTTTCAATGATGATGTCCTCTCTGATGTCGTATATTCAGACACCCCTGCCATCAATGGTGGTTCCAAGATTGCTCAAGTTTTCTTTGGTCGCAAATCCCATATCATTCATGTTGAAGAAATGAGGACTACTGCTGATTTTCTCCGTTGCCTACAAAATTTTGTTCGGCAATGGGGTAGACCACTCCGGTTACTCTGTGATCATGGCTCTTACCAGTCCAGCAAATCTGTTCTTGACTACCTCAAGATGATGTGGATTGGCTTATGGCAAAGTGAACCATACCATCAACACCAAAATCTCTTTGAACGGAGATACCAGACCTTCAAACGCATTGTCAATAGAATCATGGATCGAACGGGCACTCCACCACATCTCTGGCTTCTTTGCATGCAATATGTTGGCCGCCTCATGAATCATTTGTCTGACCCCACCCTCTCTGACAAACAGCCTTTCTTTATTGCTACTGGTATCATTGGTGACATCAGTCCCTACCTTAGTTTCTTCTGGTTTGAGCCCGTCTACTACAAGACTCCTGATAACCAGTTTGGCTCACAGACCACTGAATGTCTTGGTCACTTTGTTGGCATTGCTGCGCATGTTGGTAATAGCCTATGTTTCACCATCTGGGATCCCATCACCAATAAACTCCTTGATCGCTCTGGTGTACGCACTGCTTTAACTCCTGAGCATCGTAACAAGCGCGCTGGCTTGTTCACTGATGATGGCTTTCTTGCATGGCGCAAGGCTAAGGATGCTTCCCTCACTCCTAAGTCTTCTGGTGATAGTCCCTCCTTCCAACATCCTACACCAACCCGTTCCGTCCCAGCATCACCTCCTCTGCACATCACAAAGCCATCCTTGCCCACATTCCTTTATTCCAAGGTTCCTAATACACGAAGCTATGTCCCTTCTCCACTCCCTCACAACTATGGGGAGATTCTTGATGGCCCCCCAACCTCTCACATCTACAGCAAGACCCCTACCGGTACCCCTGTTACTGAAGATGACTTTGGTCCCCCTGAGCTAGCATATTTTGATGTTAGTGAAGTCACACCTACACTCCTCAATCCTGCTACCCCTTCTGTAGGCCCATCTGAGGTAGTTGTTACTGATGAAGAAGGCAATGCACAATTTCACGCTGATGGCAAACCCATCACCATCCCTGCCATCCCCGCTGCTGACTTGCAAGGTCGATCCTTTCTAATGGCCCTCCCAGATGGCACACAGAAAAGAATGACAGTTGTTGATGTTGAAAACAGCATTGAGCAAAACAAAGACTTCATCAAGTTCAAGTGCAAGCATACAGATGACGAACTTGAAGATATCATCGCCTACAATGATGTCATGAATTATATCCACAGAGATATCACTCAAGAAGATGGCAAACTTTGGTCCTTTTCGACGCATACTTGGTCATCAAGGTCCCCTTGACAACAAGCACCCCCAATACAAAGGTTCCAAATACAACCTATGGATTGAGTGGGAAAACATGGAACGTACCTATGAACCTCTCTCCAATGTAGCTGCAGACGACCCTGTTACTGTAGCCAAATATGCAAAGGACAACAACATGCTTGATCAACCTGGTTGGAAACATCTCAAACGCATTGTTTCCCTTGCCCGAAGAACCAAGAAACTAGACCGGTTAATCCATCAAGCCAAGCTCCTCTCCTTTCGAACTGCTCCACAGTACCAGTATGGATTCAAAGTACCTCAAAATCATGACGAGGCCATCCAGTTTGATACAGCAAATGGCAACACCAAATGGCAGGATGCCATAGCGCTGGAAATGTCACAGCTCCAAGAATATGACACCTTTATTGACAAAGGTATCTACAAGGCTAGCAATATACCCATTGGCTTCCAACAGATCAAGGTCCACATGATTTATGCAGTCAAGCATGATGGCCGACACAAAGCCCGGCTAGTTGCAAATGGCAATCTCACTGAAGCTCCCATTCACAGTGTGTATGCAGGGGTTGTTTCCCTTCGTGGCTTGCGCATGTGCCTATTCCTTGCTGAGCTGAATAGCTTAGAAGCATGGGGAACTGACATTGGTAATGCATACCTTGAAGCTGTTACCTGCGAAAAAGTATGCATCAAGGCTGGCGCTGAATTTGGATCACTAGAAGGCCACCTCCTATTGATTTACAAGGCCCTATATGGACTTCGATCATCTGGCAAGTGCTTTGGTGATCTACTTGCTGCCTGCCTCGTTGAACTAGGTTTTGAAAGATCCAAGGCAGAGCCCGAAATCTTTATCAAGCCTGGCAACAACAAACATGGGGAGCCAGTATATGAGCTCATATGCACATATGTTGATGACCTCTGCTTATGTATGGCCAATCCCGAAGCCTTTCTGATAATCCTACAGTCTGAACCTTATAATTTCAAATTAAAGGGTTCTGGGCCAATGAACTTTCATTTGGGATGTGGATTCGAAAGAGATGAACATGGTGTGCTCTGCATGAACCCCATCAAGTTCATCGAGAAAATGGAGGCCTCGTATGTACAAATGTTTGGCTGCAAACCTACCACCAGATTCCATTCACCACTTGCTGAGAACGACCACCCAGAGCTAGACTCAACATCCTTCCTAAGTGATACTGATATCCAAAAGTATCAAAGCATGATTGGTTCACTTCAATGGGTCATAGCTATTGGACGTTTTGACGTGCAGACTGCTGTTATGACATTGTCAAGCTTCCGAGTCCAACCTAGGGAAGGCCATCTCAACAGAGCCAAAAGAATCTATGGTTACATCTCTAAGTTTCGACACTTCAAAATCCGATTCAGAGTGGGCATACCAGATTTTGTACTCACTGAAGGTACCAGCACAGACTGGTCCAATACAGTGTATGGGGAGCACTCCGAGGACCTCCCTAGTGATGCTCCTAAACCCCTGGGTAAGGTGGTTGTGTTGTCTCATTTCTATGATGCAAACTTAATGCATGACATCCTAAGTGGTAAAGCTGTCACTGGTATACTGCACTTTGCAAACAAGACCCCCATCATGTGGTTCTCCAAGAAGCAAGCAACCTCTGAAACAGCCACCTTTGGCGCCGAATTTGTGTCTGCTAGAACATGTATTGAGCAGATTGTTGACATCCGACAGCAGTCATTCAGGTATCTAGGTACTAGAGTACACGACACATCCTACACATGGGGAGACAATGAAAAGATGATCCAAACCTCTACATTCCCATATGCGAGGCTCCACAAGAGGCATCACATTCTATCATATCACTATGTTAGAAGCATGATCGCAAGAGGTTTCATCCTCATGCAACATCTTGCAGGTAAGGATAACTGCGCTGACATCCTCACCAAGCATTGGGGACACTCGGTGGTGTATCCTTTACTCAAGCCCATCTTTTACTACTGTGGAAACACCGGTGATCTATTGCAGGATGACTGCACCAGATACTAGAGGATGCTTTCATGTGGACACATGGGGAGTATTAAATTCCTTTCGTGTCTAAGTTGGTAGAGGTACGAGATCGAAAATAATGAGACCTCGAAAAATTACTGTTCGATACTTAACTGGAGGAGAAGAATTGATCGTCAATACCGAGCTCATTCTTACGATCGAGTCCGATACTTAGTGATCCAAGAAAGAACACACGACAGATGTTAACATATGTTACCTTCTGTTAAGTGTCTTGTTTTCAAGAAAAGACAGCAGAGGTTTGAAACTCTGCTCACGAATATACGTGTTGTATTAGCGGCAACACGATATTCACCGTAATACGGTAATTTACCGTACAAAATACACGTAAATTCACGTGCTGTATTAGCGGCAGCACCGACCTTTAAAAGAGATACTTGCTCTCCAGCAAGAAACATCTCTTCATCTTATTCTTTTAGATTATTTGATTATTCAACCTTAAACCTTGCACTGGACGTTCTTGCGTCCCTTTTGTAGAACTACAAGCCTAAGATCTAACTGATTGCGTCGATTGGTCGATAGTCAGATTAGACCTGATTGGATTCGCATCCAGTCGTAGTGGATATCAGAGAAATATTAGAAACAACGGACCGGCACCTCAACCGGCCCGCAGCTAAAGCTCCTGTTGCTCCTCTTTGCCTTTGGATTGGATCAGCTCAACAGCCAGTTTCAGAAGGAAATTATCAGGCACCCCACACTGAGGGACTATTCCTACATGATGAGAGGGACATCAACTTTACCCTCGTTGTGGACAAGTTTGGGATCAAGTACACCCGGCAGGAAGATGTAGATCATCTAGTAGAGGCAGTCGGAGCCAAATGCACCTTCAAGGTGGACTTGTCGGGAAAACAGTACGTCGGCGTCCATCTGCAGTGGGACTACGACAAACGTGAAGTACGCTTGTCCATGGATGGTTACATGGAGCAAGCGTTGAAGGAATTCAAACACGTGAGGCCCACGCACACGTACGCGGGCCCTTCACGCGCGGACGTCCCCGTCTACGGCGAAAAGATACAATACGCAAAACTCGAGGACACAACCACGCTATCGGACGAGGAAATAAAATTCATCCAACAAGTCACAGGAAAATTCCTATTCTATGCCCGAGCAGTCGATAACACGATGCTACATGCACTCAACAATATTGCCTCTGCCAAGAATAACAAAACAACATTAGCGGCCACGAAATATTTCCTCAACTATGCGGCGTGTAATCCCGACGCAACCATAATCTACAGGGCAAGTGACATGATACTCCGGGTAGATAGCGATGCAGCATACCTAGTATGTCCAGAGGCCAAGAGCCGGGCAGGGGGTTACCATTACCTGGGGGACGCAACCAATCACACGTTCAATGGCGCTATACTAGTATTGGCAAAAATCATCAAGAATGTCATGGCATCAGCCGCGGAAGCTGAGGTTGCCTCCTTGTTCCTGAATGCAAGGGAAGCCTTACCAATCCGGCAATGCCTGATTGAACTAGGGCACGTGCAACCAGCCATCCCATTTAAAACAGACAATAATACAGCGGAGGGCATATTGAATGGTACAATCAAGCAAAAACGGTCCAAAGCGATCGACATGCGATTCTATTGGCTGAAAGACAGGGCGGAACAAGGGCAATTTAATATCTTCTGGGAACCAGGAAAACATAACTTAGCTGATTACCCCACCAAACACCATCCAGGCAGTCACCATAAGAAGGTAAGACCAATATATCTAAATGAACCGGATAGTCCAAGGACCATTCAAGGGTGTATTGAATTACTAAACCGACCATGAATATTACCGCGATTATGTGCCAACTTAATAATACACCGGCCGGTGGGGAGAATAATATTCAATGATACGTTTCCAAGGCGCGCACAATAAGTGAAAACGAGTCGCGACCAACGGGATGAGGACCATAAGTAAATTACACATAAGCTCTGGTGAGTATCGATTGATACTTAAAGCACTGAACAGAGGTACGCAATATGGGAACCAAACTGATCGGTACAAGTGCCCACAAAAAGTGGCAACAGAATAGCAATTGGGAGATATGGTCCTGAGACAATCCGATCATAATCTTATCGATAACTCTTTCCAACACAGTAAAAAGAACGAACTAACGAAAATACGTCATAACAACTAATTCACCAACCCACGTTTACGACTTTGGTCTTATTACTGCGCCCACTTCCTGTTGTACTTATATAACCACATCCGCGTACGCACTTTGCGAATGTACTTTGCATGTGCCTGTTTGATTCTCTCCATGAACAATAACTTCGTTGCGGTTGCGCACCTTTGTTCATCGGCACTTGCAATAAAAGATTATTGACAGCCTTGGATCACGGGTGGTTATTTCGGTTGTTGTTTCCACCCGTCTCAGGGGGTCGTGTCAGCTTTGTTGTTGTGTCTTCCTTTCCTTGTCCTCGGTGTCGACCATAATTGGAAGTGTTGCTGTTGCAATAGCTATCAAGGCACCACCCTTGGAGCTGCATGCGCCACTAGAGCGTTTCTGTTTTGTTGTTGCTCTAGGAGAAGTCGTAGGAGGATTACGATCTCTTTCTCTCAACGGTTGACGGGCGTCGACGATTGTTGCCTTGTTTTCTTGCGTCCGGACCCGGTTCTCCGCTGCGGCGGCGCTGTTTCTGTTGCGCTCTGTGTATTGTTGACGTCCGGATAATTATTATTAACTATTAGAAGTCAAGAATCCTCTCTCTACTCTATGCCCATGATGTATAGACAGAGGTGCATGCAGTTACTGTGATAATCAGGGTTAATAATAAGAGATTATTTATACTAAGTCAGAGAAAAGTCAGACCTCGGTCTGTAGGATTGTGTGCAGTTTAACGGTTAACTGTAATTTCCTCTGACTTGATCGAATAACCACTTTTCGCAATTCTAACCAATCAAATTCAACCATTTCAAAAAATCCAACCAATCAAATTCAACCATGTACGCGCAATACCGGCCTGGTCTGGGTTTGGTTCAAATTTTGAACCAATGAAATGCAACTGTAAATAAAGGAACCCGGATATATGGCCAGAATTGAGTAATTGCAGTACAAAACCTACGCTGACTTCTGTAAAATAATTCGCGTTATTAATTGGTTCCAGTATTAATAAGTCAGTTATTATATACTCAAGTCAAGAATTTTCATGTGCCCGCAAGTCACAAGTCAGTCAGCGAGTCTGACTTCGACACTTTTTTGGTATAAATAATAATTATGAGTACTACTGCTATCTTGTATGTGTGGGCGCTTGATACCTATCTGTGTTATCACCAGTAGAGGTACAAGCTGAGGTGCGGCGCTGTCGATTCGATTCGTGGCTGACACCCTGAGGTGCAAGCGCTGACGTCACTGACACCATATGCGCGCGCTGTGCGCGCACTTGAGATGCAAAATTACGTCACGCTGGCACTCAAGGTGCGAACATACGTTTGTACGCGTTTTACACGTCTAACAGATATGCTCACTTCTCTTTAAATTTTAACATCATATACCTATTGGCCAATTTTTAGAGTTACAACACAAATACCACAAGTACTTTACATGACCGTTGTTCTTTACTCTTCTTCTTTCTAAGAAATGTCCCTGGAGGTGCTTTTCTTTTCGCTCACTTTTTTGCTCACTTTTTCGAACGTGACGACCAAAAAGACAACCGATAAGATGACTAATAAGCGCCGGTCCCCCCTATTATTGCGGACACAACAATAAGATAAGAAGACGAATAAGCGCCAATCCCCCCTATTATTGCTGCAACATCAGTCCCCTCTGAGTAAGCTAGTAGTGTGCTGTATAATACTTTGGTACTCTATTTAAATTTAGTCTACATATCTACCTTGGTGGCAACATTCGATCATAAGGTTCATTTTGATCAAATTGGTTATTTGCCATCCGATAGCCATTTGATTGCCATACCCGGTCGGCAAATCAGTAGAGTAACATGCTGGTGGCATTCGAATGTAGTAGTATTTGTACACATGCGCCCTCTGTCGGCTTGTTTTTTTCGTATCTGTTTGAAGTCGATCGAACGAGGCCTTCGATCATACAAGTCATCTTGCTTCTACAGGAATCTTCTCGTACGGGAATGAATGAATGAGACGCGAATGAATGAATGAATGAGACACGAATGAACTGAATGAATGAGACACGAATGAATGAATGAGACGCGAATGAATGGGACGCGCGGTTCATAACTCGTGTTCTTATTCTTTGCTGTAGAATTGCCGTTCGAATACTACCGTACCCTTCCCGATCAAAATTGAAGTAGTAGAGTAACATGTAGGTATTTGAGCTGGTGTAATTTTGTACTATTTGTACGGTGGCGGACCTTCATGGTCTGTTCTATCGAAGGAGAAACAGAAGGGTCGTTAGAGGAGGGTCGTAACTTGCCATCCAAATAGCCGTTTGATAGCCATTTGATTGCCATCCGATTGCCATTCCAGGTCGGCAAATCCATAGAGTAGCATGATGGCGCTTGAATGTGGTAGTATTTGTACATGTCCACCCTCATCTTCCCTTCTATTGGAGGGGAAACAGATGGGTCAGCAAAGGGCCGCCGGCTCGATTTTTTGTCTCATCGTCTCATTTTATTCGCCGTTGAAGTTGAAGCTGCTATTGAAGTGGAAGTTGCTATTGAATTGGAAGCTGCTGTCGAACTAGAAGCTGATGCGAAAGTGGAAGCTGCTGTTGAAGTGGAAGCTGGTATTGAAGTGGATGCTGCTGTCGAACTAGAAGCTGATGGGGAAGTGGAAGGTGCTGTCGAAGTAAAAGCTGCTATTGAAGTGGATGCTGAATTGGAAGTGGATGCTGCTATTGAATTCGAAGGTGCTGTCGAACTAGAAGCTGCTATTGAATTGGAAGTTGCTGTCGAACTAGAAGCTGCTATAGAAGTGAAAACAAATGGGGAAGTGGAAGCTGCTGTTAAAGTGAAAGCTGGTTTGGAAATGGAAGCTGCTACTAAATTGGAAGCTGCTGTCAAACTAGAAGCTGATAATGAATTGGAAGCTGCTGTTGAAGTGGAAGCTGATCTTGAATTAGAAGTTGCTATTGAATTGGAAGCTGCGGTCGAAATAGAAGCTGATGGGGAAGTGGAACCTGCTGTTGAAATGGAAGCTGGTTTGGAAGTGGATGCTGATATTGAATTCAAAGGTGCTGTCAAACTAGAAGCTGCTATTGAAGTGGAAGGTGCTGTCGAAGTAAGCTGCTATTGAAGTGGATTGCTCGTTTTCGATTGCTCGTTCCGATTGCTCGCTTGACCGAAGTTCGATAGTATTTCCAATCCAACTTCTCGTTAATGGTAGGATTTGTACACAGTGACGTCCGAAAAGAAAAACTTGCGACAGTCGGTCAATGGACTTGCGCTGCAAGAATTGCGCTGCGAGAAGTCTCTGTTGCTATTGCTTGATTGATAAAAAATCCCTCGACCGAAGTTCGATAGTATTTCCAATCCAACTTGTTGTTAATGGTAGGATTTGTACAGAGCGCCGTCGGAAAAGAAAAACTTGCGACAGTCGGTCAGATAGATCGATCCTGTTTCGATGGCTCGTTTCCCTCGACCAAAGTTCGATAGTATATCCAATCCAACTTCTCGTTAATGGTAGGATTTGTACACAGCTCGGTCGTTCGATAGTATTTCAAATCCAACTGCCCGATTTTGATTACTACGGGATCTTGGTAGGTCTTTCTTGTATTTTCCGACCTAGACGAAGGGGATCCTCAAACGTCTGAGTATTGTAGGGGAACAATGAATAAAGATCGTAATTGCATGGCGTTGCGCAGGGCAATTGGCGTAGGAGTTGTTGGTTAGGCCGTGGAGGTAAAAGGGATAGAGGTTGCTGTTTGATTGGAATTGCTCGGCGCTGCGCAGAGCTGGTGATGGATTATCGCGGAACGATCCTCGGAGGTGCAGAGATAACCGAAGGAATCGATGGTCGAACCTGTGAAGGAAGAAGTTATTCGATGACCGGATGGAGACAAAGAAATGGTGGAATGGGAGGAGCAAGGAATTCGTATTGGCACTCAATCCAAGTTGTTGGAGCCGTTGGAATTTTCCGGATGACTCGGAGGGAGAGGGGAATTCGCAGTTGTATCGGCGGGTAAATGATCGATCGAAGGAAGATTGGTAGTAAGGCGCTCAATAGCGGGCTCACAAACAATCCGGATTAGATGTGAGGGATTCCTTTAGTGGATGTTTTGTTTAGGAAGGAATCAGACAAAATGACCGAGCGAAGGTGCGACCATGTCGAAGGGATGACCAGGAAAAGACTGAGTGCGGGATCGCCGAGGAAGGAGTTAACCGGCGGCAGCGTTGAAGGGATGAATGTTGAGTGATCGTCGGAACGAACCGCGGAGGTGCGGAAGAGAGAGCCGAAGAACGGGACGGAAAGATATAACCGACGAAAGGACCAATGGGTCGTCGTTGTTGTTACGGTGGTGACGATTGTCGGAGAAGACAGAAGATTCCCGTAGAACAATCGTCGGTGTTCTGTTATGTCCGACTGGTCGTGGATAATAATTATCGGTTGTCGGCGTTATGTATCGACTTGTATTGGTCTCGAGAAGAGTAGCGAGTATGGAGATGGAAGGTCTTGCGCTGAGGGAGCATTGGTTGTGGATTATACGGAGAAGCCGTAGGAAGAGACAATTGTAGATATCGAACATGGGTAGTCGCAGTCGGTTGTAACGTTCAGTCAAGGGTATCGTAAAACCAATTCATTGACAGGATGTTCGCAGTAGTACAGAATGTACACAATGGAGTCGGAAAAGACTTACTTGAGACTCTTTGTTGCAGCTCTCGCTGTTGCAATTGCTTGCTGCCGCGCTCGCTGCTGCAATCGCTTGCTGCCACGCTTGCTATTGCTGTGGCTGTGGCTTGGGCTTGCGCTGTTGTTGCTGTTGTTGCCGTTGTTGCAGACGGGGGGGGGGGGGGATTACCATGGTCGATGGAAGAGATAATTGGTAGGTTTGGCGTTGATTATGGTATTTCGATTTTGGTATTTCCCGTACCAATAGCAGTAGGGATTTGGGAGTAAAATTGTCAGTACTTAATTCTACAGCTATTGGTACAGAAAATACATATTAAAGGAGTATCACGTGAAAATCCAAATGCAACAAATGTGGTGCTGTACCGGTACTCGTACCGGTAGTGTGTGTGTGTGGTGGATTTGGCTGTGTGCGTAACATTATGTAAAGGTAGCTACTAGTACTGAATTTTAAAAAAGAACAATGATTCACGTACCATTATGTAGAAATAGTACTGAATTTTAAAAAAGAACAATGGTTCATTTTTTTGGTAGCGAAGAATCTGGAGAACAGAATACTATGAGCGTATTTTTCGTAGGTATTGTTGTAGTTGAAAAGTGTATGACAAAAGTGTATGAATGTACCAAAAAAAGTGTGAGATTGACCCGGTACCAGGTGCAAGCGCTGACGTCACTGACACCATATGCGCGCGCTGTGCGCGCACTTGAGATGCAAAATTACGTCACGCTGGCACTCAAGGTGCGAACGTACGTTCGTACGTGTTTTACACGTCTAACAGATATGCTCACTTCTCTTTAAATTTTAACATCATATACCTATTGGCCAATTTTTAGAGTTACAACACAAATACCACAAGTACTTTACATGACCGTTGTTCTTTACTCTTCTTCTTTCTAAGAAATGTCCCTGGAGGTGCTTTTCTTTTCGCTCACTTTTTTGCTCACTTTTTCGAACGTGATGACCAAAAAGACAACCGATAAGATGACTAATAAGCGCCGGTCCCCCCTATTATTGCGGACACAACAATAAGATAAGAAGACGAATAAGCGCCAATCCCCCCTATTATTGCTGCAACATCAGTCCCCTCTGAGTAAGCTAGTAGTGTGCTGTATAATACTTTGGTACTCTATTTAAATTTAGTCTACATATCTACCTTGGTGGCAACATTCGATCATAAGGTTCATTTTGATCAAATTGGTTATTTGCCATCCGATAGCCATTTGATTGCCATACCCGGTCGGCAAATCAGTAGAGTAACATGCTGGTGGCATTCGAATGTAGTAGTATTTGTACACATGCGCCCTCTGTCGGCTTGTTTTTTTGTATCTGTTTGAAGTCGATCGAACGAGGCCTTCGATCATACAAGTCATCTTGCTTCTACAGGAATCTTCTCGTACGGGAATGAATGAATGAGACGCGAATGAATGAATGAATGAGACACGAATGAACTGAATGAATGAGACACGAATGAATGAATGAGACGCGAATGAATGGGACGCGCGGTTCATAACTCGTGTTCTTATTCTTTGCTGTAGAATTGCCGTTCGAATACTACCGTACCCTTCCCGATCAAAATTGAAGTAGTAGAGTAACATGTAGGTATTTGAGCTGGTGTAATTTTGTACTATTTGTACGGTGGCGGACCTTCATGGTCTGTTCTATCGAAGGAGAAACAGAAGGGTCGTTAGAGGAGGGTCGTAACTTGCCATCCAAATAGCCGTTTGATAGCCATTTGATTGCCATCCGATTGCCATTCCAGGTCGGCAAATCCATAGAGTAGCATGATGGCGCTTGAATGTGGTAGTATTTGTACATGTCCACCCTCATCTTCCCTTCTATTGGAGGGGAAACAGATGGGTCAGCAAAGGGCCGCCGGCTTGATTTTTTGTCTCATCGTCTCGTGTTATTTGCAGTAAAATTGCCGTTCAAATACCCTTCCCGATCGAAATCGAAGTAGAGTAACTTCCCGTCAAAAACATTGTCTTTTCAGGGTCTTTTGTCTAATTCCTTTTTTGAAGGGAATTTCAGTGTGCGTATGTTTATTTCCTGTAGACTTCTACATGGTTTTTGTACTGGGTATTTATTGTGGTATTTTCATTTTGTACACTCACCATACCGTAAGGTATGAATAAAGAAACTGTGTCGTAACAAACGCGTTATCACTCAATGAGTGATTCCCACCAATAATAAAGTAATAAAAGTTTGCGACCAAAGTAATAAATCTATTCACACAGTTCATAGATTTATTAACTATTGAATATAATTTAGCAGTCGTGACTGTCTCTACCGGTACTTTCAAAACTTTATTAACTGAATAAAAACAGCAGAATAAACTCAAACGGAATCACTAAAATCAAATATTTCAGTCACCCAACGCACGAATCAATCATGTGCACCTCTTATTTTGAAATCATTAAGTGGTAAAAACAATTCCACTTAGGCCTACAACAGAAACAGGTTGTGTATCAACTATCGATACGAATTTAGAATGGTTAATTGAGAAATTATAAAATCATATGTAAAGATGTAAACTAAAGAATGTAAATGTAATCCGATGACATGACACCTTGACACCTTGCCATCAAAATGTCATACGTCATCTTGGAGAATGACTCTCGGTCATTCTTTGTGATTCATTCGGGATCAACTCGTTCAGTCACGAGGAATATTGTTACACTATCCCCCACAGTGTCTGACGGACGATTCCCGATTGCTATTGTTGCTGCTGGTTTGCTGGTCCTCTATATGGAGCGATTTTTTGAATGTTGTATACTTCTTCTATCGCTTCTGATCTCTGTACCTTCACTGTTCCATTGGTGAACACTTGGGTGATCGGGTATGGACCATGCAATCTTTCTTGTAGTTTTGTCAGATCATACGTCTTGATCATGATTCGGTCCCCTACTCAATAGTTGTGATTTACTCTACCCTTGTTGGTTCGTATTAGATTTTGATCGATAAGCTGTTGCCGTTTATTCCTAATGGCTTCCAGATTGGCTATCAGAGGGACATCTATCATCATATCTCTGCCAAACGACAGCGCTCCTGGCGACGTCTGCATGGTGTGGTTGACTGCGCAACGGGTTGCATGCATACAGCTTGCCAATGCATTGTCCACTATTTGCTCAGCTTCTTGTTCGTCATTGGCATGTGTTGTTCTCATGGTAACGCGTACTAGTATATCCCCCATGGTGCGATGCAATCTTTCACAGATCGCGTTGGATTGTGGATTCCTAACCGTTGTCGGCACTGATTGGATCCCGTGCTGGGTCAGTAGGGTTTGGAACTCATGCCCTACGAATTCTCCTCCGTTATCATGTACGCATCAGTTTGGTCTGGGATATCTTGCTAGCCAGCTGTTTGCAAATTGGATGGCTACGTGTTGGCTGGATTTGTTGTCGATTCGGATAATTTCTGCCAGGTTGGTTACTGGATCGATTGTGGTTAATGCTTTGAATTCATCCTGTCGTTCCCCTGCTTGGATTTTCCAGGGGCCTATTAGATCCACACAGACTTCATTCCAGGGGGCTATGGCTGCTTCTCTGGGCGGTAGCAATCCGTATCCTCGGCCGCCTTCTTTGTATTGGTGACAATTGATGGGGCAGGTGTATTGTTTGCATAGCTGTTGTAAGTTCGGTGAATAGAACCTAGCTGAGATGGTGTCGTGTAGACGTTGGATCCCGCAGTGGCCCAATACCACATGATACCAGTGAATGATCTGCTGAATGAGTGATGCGGGTATGACAATTTTCCATTGCTGATTATCTTCTGTTCTTGCAATCACTTGTTGCCCGTTGATGACTATGATAGGGAATTTGTCTGGATCCTCTTGTGAGCCGTTCGACGGTGGATGTCTTGGTTTTGATGGTTCTGAATATTGGTGATGGTGATTGGATTGGGCATTTCCTGTAGCGGGGGCAGATTGAGGAGGCACTCGATTCACTCGTTGTTTTCATCTATGTTGGTGAAGGTTTCGTCTTCAATAAGTATGTCGTCTTTCGGTATTTGGATTGTGTGGAAGTTCACGAGTATGCCTCCTTGTTTGTTCTTACCATCCCCCACAGAGGGTGGCTCCATGCAGGGCAGCCTCGAAAAGCAGTCTGCTAGGACATTCTTTTTACCCTCAATATGGGTGAGGTTGATATCAAACTCGGACATGTAGAGCTTCCAGCAGAGGACTCGCTGGATGGAGAATGTTTTGAATATGAGATTCTTATGGTCTGTGTATACGTGTAGGACGCCGCCAAGTAGGATTTTCCTGTACTCTGTGAGGGTAAGGATGATTGCGAGGAGTTCTTTTTCTGTAGTGGTGTAGTTCTGTTGGGCTTTGGATAGCTTTCTGCTGTAGTATGCGATGACTCGGCCGTCTTGGATGATGACTGCTCCGAGTTGGTAGTCCGATGAGTCTGTGTAGATGTGAAATGGTTTGGTGTAGTCGGGATAAGCGTTCATGGCATCTGCTGCGAGGATAGCTTTCAACTCGTCGAAGGCCTTTTGCTTGTTTGTGTCCGACGTGAAGGTTTTGGCGCCGGTCATTTCAGTGAGTGGGGCTAGCACATGGGCCCTTCGGGGCCAGAAGGATTTGTAGTAGTTGACTGCGCCAATGAGGGCTCGAACATGCGTTATATTGTTTGGTGGTCCGAGGCAGAGGACTGCGTCGATCTTCTTCTTCCATGGCTTGATTCCCTCTGGTGTCATCCAGTGTCCTAAGAAATCTGTCTCTTTTACGAGCCAACTGCATTTGAGTGGGTTGCATTTCATTCCATTGGCTGCGAATCTGCTGAGTATCTCGTCCAGCAGTTGAAGATGGTGTACGAAGGATTTGTTTGTCCATATTCCCACATCGTCAATGTAACAGGTGCAATCGAGTCCTTCCAGCATTTCTGTCATGATGTGTTGAGCAACGTCTCCACTTATCTTCACTCCCATGGGTAATCTTTTGTATCTGAATAGTCCATGTGGTGTCGTGATTGTGCACAGTTTTTGGCTGGCTTCATCCAATTTGAAACAGTAATACTGCATTGAAAGGTCGATTTTGGTGAAGTAGGTGTATTGACCCCTCCGATTCATGATATCCTGTATCCGTGGTAATGGAAAAGGCTTTCTTTTGATCACATTGTTGAGTTCCCTAAAGTCTGACACCCATCGCACCCTATTATCCTTCTTTGGAATTATGAATGTCGGGAATGCCCAGTCTGAGGGCCCACAAGGTTCGAGTACCCCGTCCGCTATGAGACTGGCTAGTTCTTTTCTGAAGGTCTCTTTTCTCTGGTATGCTATTGGATATGGTTTGAGGTGGATTGGTTCGACATTGTTCTTCAACTCGATGTGTATTTCCCTATGTGGGTAGCATCCCAATTCGCCGTCGAACACTATTTCGTGTCTCTCAAGCATTACCTGGAACTGCTGTTTCTCCTCTGTGCTCATGTGATTTTGTTTACTTGCTACCTCGTTGGCTGTAACTCGATGGTAGTTTCTTTCCAGTATTTGTTGTCCATTGTTGTATAGTTCTGCGTCGGCCGCTTCTTCTGCAGTTACCTTGACCATTCCGGGGTTCATTTTCATTGGTACTGTCACATCTATCCAGGTGACGGTATGTGTGTCGAATGACAGGATTATACCTGCCGTTGATAGGAAATCACGCCCTAGTATGATGCCGTATCTGCAACTCGGTGAGTTGAATATGGATGCCATAACTCTGTTGAGTCTTCAGGTAAGCGGAGCTCTTCCAGCTCCACCTCATATGATGTATCGAATGTTCCATTTGTTGTTGTTGTTATTCTTTTGTATCCGGCATGCCGTGGGCGTACCCCAAATGGCATGGATTGTTTGTTTATCATTGTTTTTGTGCTTCCGGAGTCGAGCAGCGCCACGTATGGCCTATCCGCTGCTACTCCTTGTATTCCTCTGATCTTCAGCAACACTGTTGGTGTTGCATCATTCACAGTGGTGGCCCCCGGCCCCTTTGCGTAACTTTCGGTGGCCCTCGGCCCTTCAGTGATTGTTTCATTACTTGTTCTCGTTTTGGCCTCTAGCCTGCTCTTAGTGGCCCGCGGCCCTGTTTCAGTGGCCCTTGGCCCTGATATGGAGCTCTCATACATCTCTTGTCACTCATAGCGAGTTTGGTTTTGACTCGGGTTGGATGTATAGTAACTAGCGTCGCTGGCTGTTATGTTGGAAAATGTTTCTCCCCCTTGATTCTGTTGCTCCCAATTGTGATTGCTTTCACTGTTGAATCTTCCTCCTGATCCTCCGCGGCCTCCTCGGCCTCCAAATTGACCTCTGCCGCCAAATCGTCCCCGTCCTCCGAATCTTCCTCTGCCCCCAAACTGGCTGTTGTTGTTGAATCTGGTGGACGCGTTGCTTCCCGAGTAGGTGCTATTGGCGTCGGATTCCACATACTGTGGATACGGGTTTTGGTTCTTGGGATTGAGATAACATTGGTCCCAGGTGTGGTTCCCTTGTGGATGGTTTCTGCATTTTCCTCCATTTCCTCTTCCAGAACCTCTTCCTCTTCCAGACCCTCTTCCGTTTCCACGTCCGAAACCGTGTTGCTTGTTCTTCTTTTCTTGTTTTCTTGTCTTGTCGGCGCCGTCTTTCTTTCTCGTCATGTAATCTCGTATCTGTAGGATCGAGACCTCTCTGAAATTGACTGCAGTATCCATATATGCATCCTGCCAAGATCTAGGATGGGTCTTGAAGAACATTCTCTTGCGCTGTTGTTCAGTTAGATCGTTGTCATTGTCTCCAAGTAGCATGTTGATGTAATCGAGGATGGTGTCAATTCTGCTGAAATGATCATGTTCAGAGATTCCCATGGGCTTGGCCATGTGTTGATGTTCGAATGCCGCGATCATGGTTCCCTTGGCGTCCGGATCTGGCGTGATTATTGCTATGAATATACGCACGGATGCCTTGAATCCTTCCTTGGTATGTTCTATTGGACCACGCGTTAGCGCTTCATTCCATCTCTTTCTGGGTCCTCTTGCTAGGCACTGTCCCCATTGGGTGTGCCATCTATTGGTTGGCATTCCTAAATCGTTGCACGCATCTACAAATAAATCATACGTATACAGCACCTCTTCTATTTCCAAATTCTGGACTCGCCTAATATTTTTCTTACCGGCTGATCGATTGGTGTTCCTGGCATAATCTACCACCAGTTTGTGGTTGTCATGGTCTTCGGTTACGTCGAAGGTCCTCTTGTATTGGATGCACGGTTGGTATTGAGTGTTCATCGTTTGATAGTCTTAATGTAATTACAGTGTATCAACTATCGATACGAATTTAGAATGGTTAATTGAGAAATTATAAAATCATATGTAAAGATGTAAACTGAAGAATGTAAATGTAATCCGATGACATGACACCTTGACACCTTGCCATCAAAATGTCATACGTCATCTTGGAGAATGACCCTCGGTCATTCCATGTGATTCATTCGGGATCGACTCGTTCAGTCACGAGGAATATTGTTACAGGTTGAACTATTTGAACCAAGGCATCATTAAAGACCGGATCGATAAGTAAACACTTGGAACCCATATGTGCATTCAAAAGAGTACATCTGAAATGGGCCTCATTTATTCCATATATCACGATCAAGCAAAAGGCCAATGGAATAAAATACTTAACCTCGCCGGCCAGCCTTGCTTGCCAAAAGAGGCAGGTAGGTGGCGCGGGTAGTGATTAAACAGACAGATTCCGAATTCCAAATTTGCTCGCTTTGCATAGTTAATAAAAAATATTCGTGTGTAGAATCTATTTAATCTATTTTCTATTACTTTGGTCTTTTATTACTTTATTATTGGTGGGAATCACTCAATAAAACAAAAAATCGTAAGAACAAACTAATCAAAGTACGCAAATGATTGAAAACCGATCGAATCGAACGAACGAGAGGTTAATTACTTGTCGTTTGCAGGCATATTACTGTGTAATTAGTGCTTTGCAGGGGCCCTGTGGAGTTGTTGAGTACGTAGTTATTGTATGTATTGTAAGTATGTGTCAGTAAAGTTATGGTAAGAAGTACTCATACAATAACGCGTACAATTTCTACTAGTACTAGTGTGCATCAAGTCAGATCAGAATTACCAAAGGTGTTCTGATCTGTACCAATTCTTACCAGTACCAATTCTACCATTAGCCAACCAACCAAATTCATGTGTAAGCTATCAGCAAGGTCTCTACATTCATAAGGTTGGGGTTAGATTTGAACAAGCAAGCTTTACGAGCTACCGTTAATTACGAGTTACCAGATCTACAAGCAAGCTACCTACCTTCATATTGATCAAACTAATTGATCTATACTACCAATCAAGTGACGTCATTCGCGTGAGTTTTATTTTAAATTGGAGCAAGCAAGATGTACCAGCTAACAGTAATAACGAGGTACCAGATCTACAAGCAAGCTATCTACCTTCATATTGATCATACCAATTGACCGTGCAAATCCTGCCAATTCCAAACCAAAATATAACTCAGTCATAAACCCAAAAATCCACCAGATTTGAACACAGTGCAAATCCTGCCAATTACCAACCAAAATATAACTCAGTCATCAACCCAAAAACCCACAAAATTTGAGCACATTGTAAATCCTGCCGATCCCCCACCAAAATATAACTCAGTCATAAACCCAAAAACCAACCAGATTTGAACAAAGGGCAAATCTTTCCAGTCCCCAACCGAAATATAACTCAGTCATCAAGCCAAAAACACACCAGATTTTAGCACAGTGCAAATCCTGCCGATCCCCCACCAAAATATAACTCAGTCATAAACCCCAAAACCCACCAGATTTGAACACAGTGCAAATTTTGCCCATCCCCCACCAAAATATAACTCAGTCATCAACCCAAAAACCCACAAGATTTGGACACAGTGCAAATCTTGCCAATCCCCCACCAAAATATAACTCAGTCATCAACCCAAAAACCCACCAGATTTGAACACAGTGCAAATCCTGCCGATCCCCCACCAAAATATAACTCAGTCATGAACCCAAAAACCCACCAGATTTGAACACAGTGCAATTTTTGCCAATCCCCACCAAAATATAACTCAGTCATCAACCCAAAAACCCACCATATTTGGACACAGTGCAAATCTTGCCAATCCCCCACCAAAATATAACTCAGTCATCAACCCAAAAACCCACCAGATTTTAGCACAGTGCAAATCCTGCTGATCCCCCACCAAAATATAACTCAGTCATAAACCCCAAAACCCACCAGATTTGAACACAGTGCAAATTTTGCCCATCCCCAACCAAAATATAACTCAGTCATCAACCCAAAAACACACCAGATTTGAACACAGTGCAAATTTTGCCCATCCCCCACCAAACTATAACTCAGTCATCAACCCAAAAACCCACCAGATTTGAACAAAGTGCAAATCTTTCCAGTCCCCAACCGAAACATAACTCAGTCATCAACCCAAAAACTAACCAGATTTGAACACAGTGCAAATCTTTCCAGTCCCCAACCAAAATATAACTCAGTCATCAACCCAAAAACCCACCAGATTTGAACACAGTGCAAATCCTGCCGATCCCCCACCAAAATATAGCTCAGTCATAAACCCAAAAACCCACCAGATTTGAACAAAGTGCAAATTTTGCCCATCCCCCACCAAAATATAACTCAGTCATCAACCCAAAAACCCACCAGATTTGAAAACAGTGCAAGTTTTGCCAATCCCCCACCAAAATATGACTCAGTCATCAACCCAAAAGCCCACCAGATTTGAACACAGTGCAGATCTTTCCAGTCCCCAACCGAAATATAACTCAGTCATCAACCCAAAAACCCACCAGATTTGAACAAAGTGCAAATATTGCCCATCCCCCACCAAAATATAACTGAATCATCAACCCAAAAACCCACCAGATTTGAACACAGTGCAAATTTTGCCCATCCCCCACCAAAATATAACTCAGTCATCAACCCAGAAGCCCACCCGATTTCAACAAAGTGCAAATCTTTCCAGTCCCCCACCAAAATATAACTCAGTCATCAACCCAAAAACCCACCAGATTTGAGCACAGTGCAAATCCTGCCGATCCCCCACCAAAATATAACTCAGTCATAAACCCAAAAACCCACCAGATTTGAACAAAGTGCAAATTTTGCCCATCCCCCACCAAAATATAACTCAGTCATCAACCCAAAAACCCACCAGATTTGAAAACAGTGCAAGTTTTGCCAATCCCCCACCAAAATATGACTCAGTCATCAACCCAAAAGCCCACCAGATTTGAACACAGTGCAGATCTTTCCAGTCCCCAACCGAAATATAACTCAGTCATCAACCCAAAAACCCACCAGATTTGAACAAAGTGCAAATATTGCCCATCCCCCACCAAAATATAACTGAATCATCAACCCAAAAACCCACCAGATTTGAACACAGTGCAAATTTTGCCCATCCCCCACCAAAATATAACTCAGTCATCAACCCAGAAGCCCACCCAATTTCAACAAAGTGCAAATCTTTCCAGTCCCCCACCAAAATATAACTCAGTCATCAACCCAAAAACCCACCAGATTTGAGCACAGTGCAAATCCTGCCGATCCCCCACCAAAATATAACTCAGTCATAAACCCAAAAACCCACCAGATTTGAACAAAGTGCAAATTTTGCCCATCCCCCACCAAAATATAACTCAGTCATCAACCCAAAAACCCACCAGATTTGAAAACAGTGCAAGTTTTGCCAATCCCCCACCAAAATATGACTCAGTCATCAACCCAAAAGCCCACCAGATTTGAACACAGTGCAGATCTTTCCAGTCCCCAACCGAAATATAACTCAGTCATCAACCCAAAAACCCACCAGATTTGAACAAAGTGCAAATATTGCCCATCCCCCACCAAAATATAACTGAATCATCAACCCAAAAACCCACCAGATTTGAACACAGTGCAAATTTTGCCCATCCCCCACCAAAATATAACTCAGTCATCAACCCAGAAGCCCACCCGATTTCAACAAAGTGCAAATCTTTCCAGTCCCCCACCAAAATATAACTCAGTCATCAACCCAAAAACCCACCAGATTTGAGCACAGTGCAAATCCTGCCGATCCCCCACCAAAATATAACTCAGTCAGAAACCCAAAAACCCACCAGATTTGAACAAAGTGCAAATTTTGCCCATCCCCCACCAAAATATAACTCAGTCATCAACCCAAAAACCCACCAGATTTGAAAACAGTGCAAGTTTTGCCAATCCCCCACCAAAATACGACTCAGTCATCAACCCAAAAGCCCACCAGATTTGAACAAAGTGCAGATCTTTCCAGTCCCCAACCGAAATATAACTCAGTCATCAACCCAGAAGCCCACCAGATTTGAACAAAGTGCAAATATTGCCCATCCCCCACCAAAATATAACTGAATCATCAACCCAAAAACCCACCAGATTTGAACACAGTGCAAATTTTGCCCATCCCCCACCAAAATATAACTCAGTCATCAACCCAAAAGCCCACCCGATTTCAACAAAGTGCAAATCTTTCCAGTCCCCCACCAAAATATAACTCAGTCATCAACCCAAAAACCCACCAGATTTGAGCACAGTGCAAATCCTGCCGATCCCCCACCAAAATATAACTCAGTCATGAACCCCAAAACCCACCAGATTTGAACACAGTGCAAATTTTGCCAATCCTCCACCAAAATATAACTCAGTCATCAACCCAAAAACCCACCAGATTTGAACACAGTGCAAATTTTGCCAATCCCCCACCAAAATATAACTCAGTCATCAACCCAAAAACCCACCAGATTTTAGCACAGTGCAAATCCTGCCAATCCCCCACCAAAATATAACTCAGTCATCAACCCAAAATATTATTTTCCTTCTGAATCCGATTCGTTGAGAGTCTGATTCAAGGGCTTCTGACGTACAGCAATGCTGTGTTAGTATGTTAGTAGACGAACGATTGTGCTCTACGCGTGACAATTGTGGTTGGATACTTTCGGCAACGGATAATCGGACTACAGGCGAGACTAGGGAAACGCCAGATCTCCTCTTGCTGTGACTTATTCAGATTGCAGCGAGACAGACCTTAGTATGTAGATTACAGGTAGTTGGTAGCAACTAGTGTGAATTTTGGGATATAAATCAGTTGAATGTTAAAAGTATGAGATAAAGTGAAATCTTGCCGAAATGCAAGATATCTCTTTTATTGAGATGAATACGTTGCAACTGCTGTTGCGTAATGCTGAGATTACTCGCTGATTATTTCCGTGCATGTATTAGTCGTTGACCATATATATTTGTATGCATGTATATGTATTGTGTGAGAATCACATGCCAACGGTTTTCTTCTCTTGTTCCGTTAAGAAGACTCCATGAAATGTTTATCATTAAGGTCAGGAATTGCTCCCGTAGCTCGTGTGATATTTTATGAAATCAGAGTTTGCTCACCGGAGAACAATGGCAATATCGTAAGACAGGGATTGCTCACCGTTTATGCGCGGTGGGAATCGATGCGCCGTGGGAACCGATATTTAGATGAATACGGGACTCATTGATTCATGCGCATAGGAAATCTACCCTTTGGTAGCTTTGGTACTTCTGGTCACGAAAGGAATTTAATACAAAAACCCACCAGATTTGAACACAGTGCAAATTTTGCCAATCCCCCACCAAAATATAACTCAGTCATCAACCCAAAAATCCACCAGATTTGAGCACAGTGCAAATCCTGCCGATCCCCCACCAAAATATAACTCAGTCATGAACCCAAAAACCCACCAGATTTGAACACAGTGCAAATTTTGCCAATCCCCCACCAAAATATAACTCAGTCATCAACCCAAAAACCCACCAGATTTGAACACAGTGCAAATCTTGCCAATCCCCCACCAAAATATAACTCAGTCATGAACCCAAAAACCCACCAGATTTGAACACAGTGCAAATATTGCCAATCCTCCACCAAAATATAACTCAGTCATCAACCCAAAAACCCACCAGATTTGAACACAGTTCAAATTTTGCCAATCCCCCACCAAAATATAACTCAGTCACAAACCCAAAAACCCACCAGATTTGAACACAGTGCAAATCTTTCCAGTCCCCAACCGGAATATAACTCAGTCATCAACCGAAAAACCCACCAGATTTGAACACAGTGCAAATCCTGCCAATGCCCCACCAAAATATAACTCAGCCATCAACCCAAAAACCCACCAGATTTGAACACAGTGCAAATTTTGCCAATCCCCCACCAAAATAGTTAGTTTGTGCACTGGACCCTCATTCTAGTATGTATCTAGTACAACAAGCGTGTTGTAATCTACTCGCGTAGAAACCTACTCGGATTCAATACTAGTATGTAACATACGCGGATTCACTACTAGGAATTATCTAGTACAAAAAGCATGTACGAATCTACAGGCGGAGTTCATATCTACCGTACTCGTACTCGTACTCGTACAAATAGGTGCGAATGACGAAGAGACAAAGTAGGGCTACATAGAATTTGTACTGTAAGCAAAACCTTGAATTATGACTGATTCTGCACCTCTTTCAAATGAAAAAATTTCCGAGACGAAAAAACCGTTGTTGCTCTAAAAATTGACCGAAAGGTACTTTACCGTCGTTAATTTTCCATGCAGATTTCGCTGTTTTTCCCGTGTCAAAAATCAAGTTCACAATGCTCAGCAACCAGATGTCCCCTGAAAATGTTAAAATATGCAGCATCTAGCTGAGATCGTGATCTAGATCACCTATTATTTGGCATTGTCAACGGACTTCTCATTGTCTTAGATAGTGAACTTGATTTTGAGAGCCTTAAGTAAATGAACCAAAAAAACTATTTGTTTTTATGCCTACTTAAAATGTGTTCGTGCGAGCGTGCGCAATCGGCTCTGCATGCGCGCGCTTGCGCGCGCAAGCCAGTACCGGATAAAGGGCGGACCATAAAAACAGAAAAGGGGTAAAGGACAGACCATACGAACAGAAAAAGGACAGACCATAAAATCAGAAAAAGGACAGACCATAAAATCGGAAAAAGGACAGACCATAAAGTACCTGCCATGTAGTACAAGTACTACATACTACTATGAATACCAGTACCACATAAACAGTACACACTAATTTGCAATTAGAAAATAGAAAATCTGACATTTAGTGTGATTAGTCCATGAATATTGTTCCTATTATGGATATGATGAATCATGAAAGAAACAGAAGTGAGTTATCTTTGATAGTTTGTGTGTCACCACCTAATAAGTGCAGTTGGGTACTGGATTTGGAGGAAAAATACACACTAATTTGCAATTAAAAATCAGAAAATCAGATATTTTTGGTGTTTAGTTCATGAATATTGTTCCTATTATGGATATGATGAAAGATGAAAGAAACAGAAGTGAGTTATCTTTGAAAGTTTGTGTGTCACCACCTAATAAGTGCATTTGGGTACTGGATTTGGAGGAAAAATACACACTAATTTGCAATTAAAAAATAGAAAATCTGATATTTTGTGTGATTGACCCATGAATATTGTTTGTATTATGGATATGATGAATCATGAAAGAAACAGAAGTGAGTTATCTTTGATAGTTTGTGTGTCACCACCTAATAATTGCAGTTGGGTCCTGGATTTGGAGGAAAAGTACACACTAATTTGCAATTAAAAATCAGAAAATCTGATATTTTGTGTGATTGACCCATGAATATTGTTCCTATTATGGATATGATGAATCATGCAAGAAACAGAAGTGAGTTATCTTTGATAATTTGTGTGTCACCACCTAATAAGTGCATTTGGGTACTGGATTTGGAGGAAAAATACACACTAATGTGCAATTAAAAAATAGAAAATCAGATATTTTGTGTGATTAGTTTATGAATATTGTTCCTATTATGAATATGATGAATCATGAAAGAAACAGAAGTGAGTTATCTTTGATAGTTTGTGTGTCACCACCTAATAAGTGCAGTTGGGTCCTGGATTTGGAGGAAAAATACACACTAATTTGCAATTAAAAAATAGAAAATCAGATATTTTGTGTGATTAGTCCATGAATATTGTTCCTATTATGGATATGATGAATCATGAAAGAAACAGAAGTGAGTTATCTTTGATAGTTTGTGTGTCACCACCTAATAAGTGCAGTTGGGTCCTGGATTTGGAGGAAAAATACGCACTAATTTGCAATTAAAAATCAGAAAATCAGATATTTTGTGTGATTAGTTCATGAATATTGTTCCTATTATGGATATGATGAAAGATGAAAGAAACAGAAGTGAGTTATCTTTGAAAGTTTGTGTGTCACCACCTAATAAGTGCAGTTGGGTACTGGATTTGGAGGAAAAATACACACTAATTTGCAATTAAAAATCAGAAAATCAGATATTTTGTGTGATTAGTCCATGAATATTGTTCCTATTATGGATATGATGAAAGATGAAAGAAACAGAAGTGAGTTATCTTTGATAGTTTGTGTGTCACCACCTAATAAGTGCATTTGGGTACTGGATTTGGAGGAAAAATACACACCAATTTGCAATTAAAAAATAGAAAATCTGATATTTTGTGTGATTGAACCATGAATATTGTTTGTATTATGGATATGATGAATCATGAAAGAAACAGAAGTGAGTTATCTTTGATAGTTTGTGTGTCACCACCTAATAATTGCAGTTGGGTCCTGGATTTGGAGGAAAAGTACACACTAATTTGCAATTAGAAAATAGAAAATCAAATATTTTGTGTGATTAGTTCATGAATATTGTTCCTATTATGGATATGATGAAAGATGAAAGCAACAGAAGTGAGTTATCTTTGATAGTTTGTGTGTCACCACCTAATAAGTGCATTTGGGTACTGGATTTGGAGGAAAAATACACACTAATTTGCAATTAAAAATCAGAAAATCTGATATTTTGTGTGATTAGTTCATGAATATTGTTTGTATTATGGATATGATGAAAGATGAAAGAAACAGAAGTGAGTTATCTTTGATAGTTTGTGTGTCACCACCTAATAAGTGCATTTGGGTCCTTGATTTGGAGGAAAAATACACACTAATTTGCAATTAGAAAATAGAAAATCAGATATTTTTGTGTGATTAGTTCATGAATATTGTTCCTATTATGGATATGATGAATCATGAAAGAAACAGAAGTGAGTTATCTTTGATAGTTTGTGTGTCACCACCTAATAAGTGCAGTTGGGTCCTGGATTTGGAGGAAAAATACACACCAATTTGCAATTAAAAATCAGAAAATCAGATATTTTTGGTGATTAGTTCATGAATATTGTTCCTATTATGGATATGATGAATCATGAAAGAAACAGAAGTGAGTTATCTTTGATAGTTTGTGTGTCACCACCTAATAAGTGCATTTGGGTCCTGGATTTGGAGGAAAAATACGCACTAATTTGCAATTAAAAAATAGAAAATCAGATATTTTGTGTGATTAGTTCATGAATATTGTTTCTGTTATGGATATGATGAATCATGAAAGAAACAGAAGTGAGTTATCTTTGATAGTTTGTGTGTCACCACCTAATAAGTTCATTTGGGTTGTTAATTTCCTTTTGAAACTGGCTGTTGAGCTGATTCATCCAAAGGCAAAGAAGAGCAACGCAATCTGTAGCTGCAGGCCGGTTGAGGTGCCGGTCTGTTGTAATCTAATATTTCTCTGATATCCACTACGATTGAAGGCTCGGCGTTCAACCAGATCTATTCTGACTACCGATGGGCTCAGTCAGTTAGATCTTAGGCTTGTAGTTCTACAGTGGGACGCAGGAACGTCCGATGCAAGGTTTAAGGTTGAATAATCAAATAATCTAAAAGAATAAGCGCGTTAGCTTGCTGGAGAGCAAGTTACCACTTTAAAGCGTGCTGCCGCTAATACAGCACGATACGAGTACTTTATACGGTAAAATACCGTGTGTTACGAGGAAATACTGTGTTGCCGCTAATACAACACGTATTTTGTACAGCAGGAAACAAGTTCGTGAGCAAGCGTCTGAACCTCTGCTGTCTTTTCTTGGAAACAGAACACTTAACAGTAGGTGCCAGATGCCAGTATCTGACACGTGTTCTTTCTCCAATCTCTAAGTATCGAATATTTCGATCGTACGAGTGACGATCACTTGGCTCGCAAGATTGAGCCATTTGGTCAATAATGAGATGCTTGGCTCACAAGATCGAGCCATTTAGTCAAAAATGAGACACTTAGCCCACCAAATTGAGCCATTTGGTCCATAATGTTAAACATCATGATTCACGCGCAACCAGTTTGTACGCGTGGAAGTAAGGAATGAGATACCATTGTACCATTGTCACATACTGATATGCCGAGCATGAAAGGAATTTAATACTCCCCATGTGTCCATGTGAAAGCAGTGACTAAGATCCGATGTAATCGTCCTGTAACAAATCACCTGTGTTCCCACAGTAGTGAAAGATAGGCTTGAGCAATGGATACACCACTGAATATCCCCAATGCTTTGTGAGGATATCAGCACAATTATCCTTGCCTGCAAGATGCTGCATGAAGAGGAAACCCCTTGCGATCATGCTCCTAACATAGTGATATGAAAGAATGTGGTGCCTCTTGTGGAGCCTTGCATATGGAAATGTGGAGGTTTGGATCATCTTTTCATTATCTCCCCATGTGTAGGATGTGTCGTGCACTCTAGTACCAAGGTATCTGAATGACTGGCGAATGTCAACGATTTGCTCGATGCACGTTCTAGCAGATACAAACTCAGCACCAAAGGTGGCTGTTTCGGATGTTGCTTGCTTCTTGGAGAACCACATGATGGGGGTCTTATTGGCAAAATGCAGAATACCAGTTACAGCCTTGCCACTTAGGATGTCATGCATTAAGTTAGCATCGTAAAAATGAGACAGTACAACTACCTTGCCAAGGGGGGTAGGAGCATCACTTGGTAGATCTTCAGAATGCTCCCCATATACGGTATTGGACCAGTCGGTACTATCACCTTCAGTGAGTACAAAATCTGGGGCGCCCACTCGGAATCGGATTTTGAAGTGCCGAAACTTGGAAATGTAGCCATAGATTCGTTTGGCTCTATTGAGATGACCTTCCCTGGGTTGCACTCGGAAGCTTGACAATGTCATGACGGCAGTTTGCACGTCAAAACGTCCAATAGCTATGACCCATTGAAGTGATCCAATCATGCTTTGATACTTTTGGATATCAGTATCACTTAGGAAGGATGTTGAGTCTAGCTCTGGGTGGTCGTTCTCAGCAAGTGGTGAATGGAATCTGGTGGTAGGTTTGCATCCAAACATTTGTACATACGAGGCCTCCATTTTCTCGATGAACTTGATGGGGTTCATGCAGAGCACCCCATGTTCATCTCTTTCGAATCCACATCCCAAATGAAAGTTCATTGGCCCAGAACCCTTTAATTTGAAATTATAAGGTTCAGACTGCAGGATTACCAGAAAGGCTTCAGGATTGGCCATGCATAAGCAAAGGTCATCAACATATGTGCATATGAGCTCATATACTGGCTCCCCATGTTTGTTGTTGCCAGGTTTGATAAAGATTTCAGGCTCTGCCTTGGATCTTTCGAAACCTAGTTCAACGAGGCAGGCAGCAAGTAGATCACCAAAACACTTGCCAGATGATCGAAGTCCATATAGGGCCTTGTAAATCAATAGGAGGTGGCCTTCTAATGGTCCAAATTCAGCGCCAGCCTTGATGCATACTTTCTCACAGGTGACCGCTTCAAGGTACGCATTACCAATGTCAGTTCCCCATGCTTCTAAGCTATTCAGCTCAGCAAGGAATAGGCACATGCGTAGGCCCCGAAGGGAAACAACTCCTGCATATACACTGTGGACGGGAGCTTCAGTGAGATTGCCATTTGCAACTAGCCGTGCTTTGTGTCGACCATCATGCTTGACTGCATAAATCATGTGGACCTTGATTTGTTGGAAACCAATGGGTATATTGCTAGCCTTGTAGATACCTTTGTCAATAAAGGTGTCATATTCTTGAAGCTGCGACATCTCTAGAGCTATGGCATCTTGCCATTTGGTGTTGCCATTTGCAGTATCGAACTGGATGGCTTCTTCATGATTGCGAGGTACTTTGAATCCATACTGGTACTGTGGAGCAGTTCGAAATGAGCGAAGTTTGGCTTGGTGGATTAGCCTGTCTAGCTTCTTGGTTCTTCGGGCAAGGGAAACAATGCGTTTGAGATGTTTCCAACCAGGTTGATCAAGCATGCTGTTGTCCTTTGCATATTTGGCTACAGTAACAGGGTCATCGGCAGCTACATTGGAGAGAGGTTCATAGGTACGCTCCATGTTTTCCCACTCAATCCATAGGTTGTATTTGGAACCTTTGTATTGAGGATGCTTGCTGTCAAGTGGACCTTGATGGCCAAGTATGCGGCAAAATGACCAAAGTTTGCCATCTTCTTGGGTGACATCTCTGTGGATGTAGTTCATGACATCATTGTAGGCGATGATATCTTCAAGTTCATCATCTGTATGCTTGCACTTGAACTTGATGAAGTCCTTGTTTTGCTCAATGCTGTTTTCAACGTCAACAACTGTCATTCTTTTCTGGGTGCCATCAGGGAGGGGCATAAGAAAAGAGCGACCTTGCAAGTCGGCAACAGGGATAGCAGGGATGGTGATGGGTTTGCCATCATCGTCAAATTGGGCGTTGCCTTCTTCATCAGTAACAACTACCTCAGATGGGCCTACAGACGGGATAGCTGGATTGGTGGTTGAAGGTATGGCGTCACTAACATCAAAATATGCTAACTCGGGGGGACCAAAATCATCTTCAGTGACAGGGACACCGGCAGGGGTTTTGCTGAAGATGTGGAGTGTTGGAGGACCATCAAGAATCTCCCCATAGTTGTTAGGGAGAGGAGAAGGTACATAGCTTCGTGTATTAGGAACTTTGGAATAGAGAAAGGTAGGCAAAGATGGCTGTGAAAGAGGGATAGGCGATGGTGATGTTGGAGCTGGATCTGCCGTGGGAGGAGAGTGATGTGAGGGACTGTCACCAAAGGATTGAGGGGTAGAGGAAGCATCTTTAGCGTTGCGCCATGCAATGAAGCCATCATCAGTGAATAATCCAGCACGCTTATTGCGGTGCTCAGGACTTAAAGCAGTGCGTACACCAGATCGATCAAGGAGCTTATTGGTGATTGGGTCCCAGATTGTAAAACAGAGACTATTTCCAACATGCTCAGCGATGCCAACAAAATGACCAAGGCATTCAGTGGGCTGGGAGCCAAACTGGGTGTCAGGGGTTTTGTAATAGACAGGCTCAAACCAAAAGAAACTGAGGTAGGGGCTGATATCACCGAGGATACCAGTGGCAATGAAGAATGGTTGTTTGTCAGAAAGAGTGGGATCAGACAGGTGATTAAGCAGGCGGCCAACATAGGTCATACACAAGAGCCAGAGATGAGGCGGGGTTCCTGTACGGTCCATTATCCTGTTAACAATGCGTTTGAAGGTCTGGTATCGTCACTTGAAGAGGTTTTGGTGCTGATGGTATGGTTCACTTTGCCATAGACCAATCCACATCATCTTGAGGTAGTCAAGGACAGGCTTGCTGGACTGGTAGGATCCATGGTCACAAAGCAGTCTGAGTGGTCTGCCCCATTGACGAACAAAATTTTGTAGGCAAGGGAGGAAATCAGCAGTAGTCCTCATTTCTTCAACATGAATGATATGAGATTTCCGGCCAAAGAAAACTTGAGCTATTTTGGAGCCACCATTGACGGCAGGGGTATCGGAATAGATGACATCAGATAGAACATCATCATTGAAAGGTCGGACATTCATGGCTGGCTGTGGTGATTGAAACCTTTTGAATATGTTACCGTCCGGACTAACAGATAAGGAGCCATACTGTGTGGAATTGCCGAAGGTAGCTTTGATACGATCAAGGGAGATCCATCCAAAGAAGGGCTTCAATGATAGGTAATCCATATCAGTGGGTGATTGGACGTGCGATGCAGCAGTGATCCAGTGAGAAGGGGATCGCAGAGAACACCGGCTGAGGACTTCCTGGTGAATATAGTCAGTAGGACTGAGCCAAAAAGAGGTGTCAGAAGCATCCAATGGCTGAAGGACTGGGGTGGTACTGTCAGACATGAATGATGCGATTGTAGAGGAGGTGCCAAGGTTGACATATCGAAGTGCACCAAATTCATCATAATCTCGATATGGAAGCATAGATGGGAGAGGGGGATATTTCTGAATGAAGGTGTCATCTTGAGGGGTATAAGTGCCATCAAGTACAGATGGGTTCCAATGTTGGTCACTTGTCATGACCACATGTGGAAGCCGCGCGTATTCTTCACTTGTATACTTGCGCATTGCCAGGTATGGTAACCCATGTCGAATACTAAGTGGGAACACGTGTCCATCTGTAGTGGTGATGACCTGCATTCCTCCCACCTTGATGGATATGTCATCAACAATTGAAAAATAAGCTTCCATCTGTGGGGAAGAAAGGATGGATGGGTGTTGTCCTGTGTAGGCACATTCATGAAAGATGATGATGACCGGACCTCGATTGGACACGGAGTAGGCGCCGCATGTTGCAATGGGGATGTTCTGAATCTGATGATTGTTGATCCCAGTAACATTGACAAATCTAGGAGGAATGTCCTTAGAGATGAGACACGCATCATGTCCCATGATACAACCGTTCGCACCTCTGTCAACCATAGCGTAACCAGGCGTGGAGACATTGGTTTTGCTACAGTGATATACATCAGGTGGGGTTGCTGGCAAGGCAGGAGACTCACAGTCTGGCGGGGCCCAATGATGAAAATTTGCAGATAGAGATGACTGGCCAACAGGAACATAGACATTGCCTTCTTTCTTGTAAAGTACATCAGGATTATCAGCAAGGAACCAAGCTGGGTGCGCAGGGGAAACAGACGACTTTAGTGGTCGGTTATCAGCTTGGGAAGATGCCTTGAAAACTCCGAGGGATTCATGGAATGCAGTCCTGGCTGAGGCTTCCTCTGTAGATGTAAGTTCTTGCTCGGCAGTATGGTGTTCATAAGCTCTTCGAGTGATGGGTTTGCTGGAATTGGGGTCTAGAGCAGGTGCTGTATCTAGGAGCTCGGTGCGTAGGCTTGCGACCAGTTTCTTCTTGTCGTCGTCTGTGGTGAAACCAAGCCAATGTTTCATACCATGCTTGGAGAGGACAGACCAAACTGGAGATGGTAACCTGGTGCTTGGGTCTGGTGTGCGTCCAGCTTTGTACACAGCATAATCTTGATAGTCACCATAAAATTCAATAGGAGGCAAACAGGGGGATGTATTGTCTGTGATGCCAGAATATGTTGAATGTGTCATAGAAGAAAGGTCATGTGTATGTGCCTTGACAGAGGCTCGACTGCTTGGCTGTGTGAGTGATGCCTGGGAGTCCAACCGTGTTGCCTCTAGAAGAAGGGTGTTCTTAAGGTCACTGATAGCAATAGCTTCATGTTGTCGAAATCGGATCATATCATGTGATTCAGGCGGATCGCTAACCTTACAGAATTGCTCACTGAGTTGAAAGCTGCTGCTGCATGCTTTGCATAGATGAGTTTTGACAGTATCATAGTCAAGTGGACGCTGCGGGTCCCAAAGTTTGTTGAGATGCTCTAACTGTGCAAACCATTGGGTGATAAATTTCACTTTGGATTCCTTCCATGACCTCAAATTGATATCCAATAGTTGTTGCATTACAAGAGAGGTGTCATATACCTTGGACTTCGATTTGTCGTGTAGAGAGACAAAATCAAAGAAGGCTTGTCGTCCGTCCCTCGTGCCCGTATGGCTCAGCACACATGAGGAGGAGAGGTCACTCTGGAACACATGAAGGACAAGGGTCCAGAAGAACGCGCATTGCTTGTCATGAAGTGCTTTGGTGTATCCTGTGAGGGAGGGGTCAGGCCACTTGGGATCAAGGAACGTAGCAATATCAATGTCTGCTGCTGTTTCCAGTTTGGCCTTAAATTTTACGAGCCAATGTTCGAACCTTGCGTCATTCTGCAGAATAGGGAAAGTGGTTTCGTCCCGAGATTTTCTGATCCAGGATTCGTATCTTAATTGATCCAATGGCTTTGCTGATCGATTAGTTGCGCCATCATCCGGTCTGCGGTCTTCCGTTACCACTCTATCGGCCGTGGAGTCGCGTCTAGCCCTAACCATTCCGCTCCAGTATTCCTTGAAGGCCTCCTTGGTGTAATGGACTCTGTTTTCCCAGTCTAAGCCTTGTTCAGTGAGTAGTCGTCCAAAGTCAACAAATCGCTGTAGTTTTATCTGAACATGTCGAGTAAGGTGTACTCTTGCCCCTCTATCTTGATATGTTAGGTCGTTGATCTCCTCTATGAATAGGAAATTTGACCATGTGGTATATTGGCCAGAAATGAGTGCGCCGCAGAGGGTGCTGTTGGATTCCTTTGGGACGTCGAATGAATCATGCAGGAAAGTGGCTAGTTCTTGGTCAAATGAAGGGAAGAGGTCCGAGATGGGGATGTTGTCCTCGTTGCCTTGTTGACCTGGTGTATCATCCTGTTGACCGGTGGGCATGGTTGCAGGTGGCGTTAAAGGTGATCGGGTTGCTGCGCTACCAGGACGGTGGGAGAGGAAGCGTCCGGTGGTCTTGCTTCTTGTCCTTCCTCCTTGGGGATTGCTCATAGATCGTCGTCGTATCCCTGACGGGTAATCGTTCGATGATCTTCTGTCGGGTCGTCCATTTTGTTGTCTTCTTCTGCAAGCTTCAACAAGCTTGCGACTGTTAATCTGTTATTTTCCTTTTGAAACTGGCTGTTGAGCTGATTCATCCAAAGGCAAAGAAGAGCAACGCAATCTGTAGCTGCAGGCCGGTTGAGGTGCCGGTCTGTTGTAATCTAATATTTCTCTGATATCCACTACGATTGAAGGCTCGGCGTTCAACCAGATCTATTCTGACTACCGATGGGCTCAGTCAGTTAGATCTTAGGCTTGTAGTTCTACAGTGGGACGCAGGAACGTCCGATGCAAGGTTTAAGGTTGAATAATCAAATAATCTAAAAGAATAAGCGCGTTAGCTTGCTGGAGAGCAAGTTACCACTTTAAAGCGTGCTGCCGCTAATACAGCACGATACGAGTACTTTATACGGTAAAATACCGTGTGTTACGAGGAAATACTGTGTTGCCGCTAATACAACACGTATTTTGTACAGCAGGAAACAAGTTCGTGAGCAAGCGTCTGAACCTCTGCTGTCTTTTCTTGGAAACAGAACACTTAACAGTAGGTGCCAGATGCCAGTATCTGACACGTGTTCTTTCTCCGATCTCTAAGTATCGAATATTTCGATCGTACGAGTGACGATCACTTGGCTTGCAAGATTGAGCCATTTGGTCAATAATGAGATGCTTGGCTCACAAGATCGAGCCATTTAGTCAAAAATGAGACACTTAGCCCACCAAATTGAGCCATTTGGTCCATAATGTTAAACATCATGATTCACGCGCAACCAGTTTGTACGCGTGGAAGTAAGGAATGAGATACCATTGTACCATTGTCACATACTGATATGCCGAGCATGAAAGGAATTTAATAGGGTACTGGATTTGGAGGAAAAATACACACTAATTTGCAATTAAAAAATAGAAAATCTGATATTTTGTGTGATTAGTTCATGAATATTGTTCCTATTATGGATATGATGAATCATGAAAGAAACAGAAGTGAGTTCTCTTTGATAGTTTGTGTGTCACCACCTAATAAGTGCAGTTGGGTCCTGGATTTGGAGGAAAAATACACACCAATTTGCAATTAAAAATCAGAAAATCAGATATTTTTGGTGATTAATTCATGAATGTTGTTCCTATTATGGATATGATGAAAGATGAGAGACACAGAAGTGAGTTATCTTTGATAGTTTGTGTGTCACCACCTAATAAGTGCATTTGGGTCCTGGATTTGGAGGAAAAATACACACTAATTTGCAATTAGAAAATAGAAAATCAAATATTTTGTGTGATTAGTCCATGAATATTGTTTGTATTATGGATATGATGAAAGATGAAAGAAACAGAAGTGAGTTATCTTTGATAGTTTGTGTGTGACCACCTAATTAGTGCATTTGGATCCTGGATTTGGAGGAAAAATACGCACTAATTTGCAATTAAAAATCAGAAAATTAGATATTTTTGGTGATTAGTTCATGAATATTGTTCCTATTATGGATATGATGAATCATGAAAGAAACAGAAGTGAGTTACCTGTCATAGTTTGTCTGTCACCACCTAATTAGTGCATTTGAGTACTGGATTTGGAGGGAAAATACACACTAATTTGCAATTAAAAAATAGAAAATCCAATATTTTGTGTGATTGAATGATGAATATTGTTCCTATTATGGATAAGTTGAATCATGAAAGAAACAGAAGTGAGTTATCTTTGATAGTTTGTGTGTCACCACGTAATAAGTGCATTTGGGTACTAAGAATTTTCAACAACACTACAATGTGACATGGGGAGACCAATCTTGCTACTGCCATAACTTTGCTTCCAGAGGGAGTTAGAACATTCCAGAGGTATCAGCGCCCATCTACATGTATTGTAGACGCCGATCGACCTATCTATCGATTCAAACGATGGGCAGGGGGGCTCTCGCTAGAAAAATTCGTGTGAATTATGTAAGAATTGTCAACAACACTACAATGTGACATGGGGAGACCAATCTTGCTACTGCCATAACTTTGCTTCCAGAGGGAGTTAGAACATTCCAGAGGTATCAGCGCCCATCTACATGTATTGTAGACGCCGATCGACCTATCTATCGATTCAAACGATGGGCAGGGGGGATCTCGCTAGAAAAATTCGTGTAAATTATGTAAGAATTTTCAACAACACTACAATGTGGTGACATGGGGAGACCAATCTTGCTACTGCCATAACTTTGCTTCCAGAGGGAGTTAGAACATTCTACAGGTACCAGCGCCCATCTACATGCATCGTAGACGACGATCGAGCTATCTATCGATTCAAACGATTGGCAGGGGGGCTCTCGCTAGAAAAGTTCGTGTAAATTAAGTAAGAATTTACAACACCAAAAAGGTTACATGGGGAGACCAATCTTGCTACTGCCATAACTTTGCTTCCAGAGGGAGTTAGAACATTCTACAGGTATCAGCGCCCATCTACTTGCATTGTAGATGCCGATCGACCTATCAATCGATTTAGCGAACCGGCAGGGGGGCGCTCGCTACCCCGTTTCGTGTACATTATGTAAGAATTTTCAAGAACAAAATCTTACACAGTGAGAGAAATCTTGCTACTGCCATAACTTTGCTTCCAGAGGGAGTTAGAACATTCTACAGGTATCAGCGCCCATCTACATGCATTGTAGATGCCTATCGACCTATCTATCGATTCAACGAACCGGCAGGGGGGCGCTAGCTACCCCGTTTCGTGTACATTATGTAAGAGTTTTCAAGAACAAAATCTTACATTGTGAGAGAAATCTTGCTACTGCCATAACTTTGCTTCCAGAGGGAGTTAGAACATTCTAGAGGTACCAGCGCCCATCTACATGCATTGTAGATGCCGATCGACCTATGTATTGATTCAATCGTCCATCAGGTTGTCGTCGTTGTCGTCGTTGTCGTCGTCGTCGTCGAAAGGGGCGAAAGAACAAGAAAGGGCGAACGACGACAACGGAAAAATTCGAATGTACCGTAGTCGGACTCATTCATGTACAAATTGTACCAAATCTAAAAAGTCCGATTGTATATTCACCAACTCTCTCATCTGGCAAAGATGACGATGACGACAAGGACTAACTTCATCCAAGACAGATTTTAATCGTTTTCAATATGTTCAGGTTAAATCTTATGGTTACTTGCAACCAAAAAAATGAGAGTTTGCTACCATAAAAATGAACGCGCGCCACTAGATATTACTATTGCTTTTAGAAGAAGCATCTCATTTCCGTAAATAATTATTTGGGTACTGGTTTTAACGATTTTTAGTCGTAGCGTTTGTACCAAGTCTACTTGTTAAAAACAGATTTTTAAAATATTTCTACGTATTTTCCCCCCCCCCAAACCCCCCCCACATAAACTCCGTCTAGAAGGTTACGTTGTCAACTCTTAGGGTTAGTGTTAAACGTTCAACTAACAACTCCACCAATTAGTGCTTTGCAGGGGCCCTGTGGAGTTGTTGAGTACGTAGTTATTGTATGTATTGTAAGTATGTGTCAGTAAAGTTATGGTAAGAAGTACTCATACAATAACGCGTACAATTTCTACTAGTACTAGTGTGCATCAAGTCATGTTCTGATCTGTACCAATTCTTACCAGTACCAATTCTACCATTAGCCAACCAACCAAATTCATGTGTAAGCTATCAGCAAGGTCTCTACATTCATAAGGTTGGGGTTAGATTTGAACAAGCAAGCTTTACGAGCTACCGTTAATTACGAGTTACCAGATCTACAAGCAAGCTACCTACCTTCATATTGATCAAACTAATTGATCTATACTACCAATCAAGTGACGTCATTCGCGCGAGTTTTATTTTAAATTGGAGCAAGCAAGATGTACCAGCTAACAGTAATAACGAGGTACCAGATCTACAAGCAAGCTATCTACCTTCATATTGATCATACCAATTGACCGTGCAAATCCTGCCAATTCCAAACCAAAATATAACTCAGTCATAAACCCAAAAATCCACCAGATTTGAACACAGTGCAAATCCTGCCAATTACCAACCAAAATATAACTCAGTCATCAACCCAAAAACCCACGAAATTTTAGCACATTGTAAATCCTGCCGATCCCCCACCAAAATATAACTCAGTCATAAACCCAAAAACCAACCAGATTTGAACAAAGGGCAAATCTTTCCGGTCCCCAACCGAAATATAACTCAGTCATCAACCCAAAAACCCACCAGATTTTAGCACAGTGCAAATCCTGCCGATCCCCCACCAAAATATAACTCAGTCATAAACCCCAAAACCCACCAGATTTGAACACAGTGCAAATTTTGCCCATCCCCAACCAAAATATAACTCAGTCATCAACCCAAAAACCCACCAGATTTGAACACAGTGCAAATTTTGCCCATCCCCCACCAAACTATAACTCAGTCATCAACCCAAAAACCCACCAGATTTGAACAAAGTGCAAATCTTTCCAGTCCCGTTCATAGGGTTGGGGTTAGATTTGAACAAGCAAGCTGTACAAGCTACCGGTAATTACAAGCTACCAGATCTACAAGCAAGCTACCTACCTTCATACCGATCATACCAATCGATTTATATTACTATTCAAGTGACGTCATTCGCGCAAGTTCTTTTTTAAATTCGAACAAGCAAGCTGTACGAGCTACCGGTAATTACGAGCTACCAGATCTACAAGCAAGCTACCTACTACCTTCATATTGATCATACCAATTGATCTCTACTACCAATCAAGTGAGTCATTCGCGCAAGTTTTATTTTAAATTGGAGCAAGCAAGCTGTACAAGCTACCGGTAATTACAAGGTACCAGAATTACAAGCAAGCTACCTACCTTCATATTGATCATACCAATTGATCTATACTACCAATCAAGTGAGTCATTCGCGCAAGTTTTATTTTAAATTGGAGCAAGCAAGATGTGCGAGCTAACGGTAAATACGAGGTACCAGATCTACAAGCAAGCTACCTACCTTCATATTGATCATACCAATTGATCTATACTACCAATCAAGTGAGTCATTTGCGTGAGTTTTATTTTAAATTGGAGCAAGCAAGATGTACGAGCTAACAGTAACTACGAGGTACCAGATCTACAAGCAAGCTACCTACCTTCATATAGATCATACCAATTGACAGTGCAAATCCTGCCAATTCCCAACCAAAATATAACTCATTCATCAACCCAAAAACCCACCAGATTTGAACACAGTGGAAATTGGTGGAGTTGTTAGTTGAACGTTTAACACTAACCCTAAGAGTTGACAATGTAACCTTGTAGACGGAGTTTATGTGGGGGGGGGGTTTGGGGGGGGGAAATACGTAGAAATATTAAAAAAATCTGTTTTTAACAAGTAGCCTTGGTACAAACGCTACGACTAAAAATCATTAAAAACAGTACCCAAATAATTATTTACGGAAATGAGATGCTTCATCTAAAAGCAATAGTAATATGTAGTGGCGCGCGTTCATTTTTATGGTAGCGAACTCTCATTTTTATGGTTGCAAGTAACCATAAGATTTAACCTGAATAAGGAAAAAATCACACGATTAAAATCTGTCTTAGATCAAGTTGGTCGTCACGTCGTCATCAACCTTGCCAGATGAGAGAGTTGGTGAGAAATAATATCGGACTTGTTAGAATTGGTACAATTTGTACATGAATGAGTCCGACTTGATGTATTTACAGCCATCTACCTACTCTCATACGAATCAAATTTTTCCTGGTGATACCACGAACTTCGATCGATTCCATCGTCCGAGGTGCGAAAAAGATACACATACGGTAACAAACCGAGGCGCGAAATATTGTACCGTACGGTGAGTGGACTTGATGTATTTACAGCCATCTACCGGTACCGTACTCTGAATTCGATCGAAAAAGCCAACAAACCGAGGCGCGAAATATGTTTGAAGTCGATCGAACGAGCGCGCGCTTCACAACAAATGAGACACGAATGAGACGCGACTGAATGAATGAGACACGAATGAGATAAGAATCGATCGTACGATGAATCTTGCTTCTACAGGAATGAACCAACATGAATGGAGATGGGAATGGAAGTGGGAATGAGAATTTACCACTTACCGATCCGGTTCTCCTTCTTACTAAAAATAGACCCTTATGTACCAATTCTACGGGGCGCAAGGTAGATACCTACAGCCCATTGGTACAAGGGCACGTGCAACACATCGGAGTATTAGCGGGTCGATGTGAATATTAGTGATTTAGTGTGTGCATTGGAGTATTAGCGGGCCGATGCACCAACATGGTGATTTTAGTAAAAGAGCAATTTTCTGCTCACAATTTCAAGTAACAATTTCATGTAATAACCAACAAGTTAAACTACCAAATACCGACTGTTTCACCTCCATTTTTCAGAGCCCTCCAAACAAAATATTGTACCGTACGGTGAGTGTACCGGTACAAGATAAAAATACCACAATTAATACCCAGTACCAAAACCATGTAGAAGTCTACAGGAAATAAACATATGTGTGCTCCGCACACCGAAAATCCCTCCAAAAAAAGAACAAGACAAAAGACCCTGAAAACACACCGAAAAACTCACTCCTAAGACAATTTTTTTGATGGGAAGTCCGATCATCGAATTACGAATGTTGGCCCATGATCGACCCTGACCCTTCTGTTTCTCCTTCCATAGAACAGACCATGAAGGTTCACCACTGTACAAATAGCACACTGTGTTCAAAACTGGTGGGTTTTTGGGTTGATAACTGAGCTATGACTGAGTTATAGTTTGGTTGGGGATTGGCAAGATTTGCACTCTCTTCAAATCTGGTGGGTTTTTTGATTGATGATTGAGTTAATTTTCCGTCGGGGATTGGCAGGATTTGAACTGTCTTCAAATCTGGTGGGTTTTTGGGTTGGCGATTGAATTATATTTTGGTTAGGGACTGGAAAGATTTGCACTGTGTTCAAATCTGGTGGGTTTTTGGGTTGATGACTGAGTTATATTTTGGTGGGGGATCGGCAGGATTTGCACTGTCTTCAAAACTGGTGGGATTTTGGGTTGACCATTGAATTATATTTTGGTTAGGGACTGGAAAGATTTGCACTGTGCTCAAATCTGGTGGGTTTTTGGGTTGACGATTGAATTATATTTTGGTTAGGGACTGGGAAGATTTGCACTGTGTTCAAATCTGGTGTGTTTTTGGGTTGATGACTCAGCTATATTTTGGTGGGGGATGGAACAGATTTGCACTGTGTTCAAATCTGGTGGGTTTTTGGGTTCACGATTGAATTATATTATGGTTAGGGACTGGAAAGATTTGCACTGTGTTCAAATCTGGTGGTTTTTTTTGGTTGACGACTGAGTTATATTTTGGTCGGGGACTGGCAGGATTTGCACAGTGTTCAAATATGGTGGGTTTTTGGGTTGATGACTGAGTTATATTTTGGTAGGGGACTGGCAGGATTTGCACTGTCTTCAAATCTGGTGTGTTTTTGGGTTGATGACTCAGCTATATTTTGGTGGGGGATGGAACAGATTTGCACTGTGTTCAAATCTGGTGGGTTTTTGTGTTGGTGACTGAGTTATATTTTGGTTGGGGACTGGCAGGATTTGCACTGTCTTCAAATCTGGTGGGTTTTTGGGTTGACAATTGAATTATATTTTGGTTTGGGACTGGAAAGATTTGCAGTGTGTTCAAATCTGGTGGGTTTTTGGGTTCACGATTGAATTATATTTTGGTAAGGGACTGGAAAGATTTGCACTGTGTTCAAATCTGGTGGGTTTTTGGGTTGATGGCTGAGTTATATTTTGGTAGGGGACTGGCAGGATTTACACTGTCTTCAAATCTGGTGGGTTTTTGGGTTCACGATTGAATTATATTATGGTTAGGGACTGGAAAGATTTGCAGTGTGTTCAAATCTGGTGGGTTTTTGGGTTCACGATTGAATTATATTTTGGTTTGGGACTGGAAAGATTTGCACTGTGTTCAAATCTGGTGGTTTTTTTTGGTTGACGACTGAGTTATATTTTGGTCGGGGACTGGCAGGATTTGCACAGTGTTCAAATATGGTGGGTTTTTGGGTTGATGACTGAGTTATATTTTGGTAGGGGACTGGCAGGATTTGCACTGTCTTCAAATCTGGTGTGTTTTTGGGTTGATGACTCAGCTATATTTTGGTGGGGGATGGAACAGATTTGCACTGTGTTCAAATCTGGTGGGTTTTTGTGTTGGTGACTGAGTTATATTTTGGTTGGGGACTGGCAGGATTTGCACTGTCTTCAAATCTGGTGGGTTTTTGGGTTGACAATTGAATTATATTTTGGTTTGGGACTGGAAAGATTTGCAGTGTGTTCAAATCTGGTGGGTTTTTGGGTTCACGATTGAATTATATTTTGGTAAGGGACTGGAAAGATTTGCACTGTGTTCAAATCTGGTGGGTTTTTGGGTTGATGGCTGAGTTATATTTTGGTCTGGGACTGGCAGGATTTACACTGTGTTCAAATCTGGTGGGTTTTTGGGTTCACGATTGAATTATATTATGGTTAGGGACTGGAAAGATTTGCAGTGTGTTCAAATCTGGTGGGTTTTTGGGTTCACGATTGAATTATATTTTGGTTAGGGACTGGAAAGATTTGCACTGTGTTCAAATCTGGTGGGTTTTCGGGTTGACGATGTTGTCGGCGAAAATTACGGACTTTGTCGGCATCAGATTTGATTGGAAAAGCCGACAAACGAAACAAATCGAGACGACGACCGATGTACGTAAGATTAACACACAGATACAAATACTCCAATGATCAAGCATTAGAATCAAACGCACCTCCGTTACATGAAATCCCTAAGTGGTAAAAACGATATCACCTAAGGCTACAAACAAAAGAGGATAATCAGTTAGAAACAAGAAATATCCAAAGACCTGAACAGTAAGTAAACACTTGGAATCCTTAAGTATGTTCAAAAGAATATACTTAATATCCCGTGAGGAAATTACTTATTGCAATCAAGAAAATGAATACCGATTCCGAATGGGCCTCATCTATCTCAAATACCACGAACAAGCATACGCCCTATCGGATAAAACACTTAACCTCGTATACGACAAAATGACCGATACAGTAAGACCGATACACGACACTAATACAGCAACAGCAACAGCAGTATCGGTACAATGAAGATAACAGTAACAGATAACCGGGAAAGATCTCTACCATGTAAAATACAGAGAGCCCCAATACAGTGAAATACACAGTAAAAATGAGAGCGTCTCTCCGAGCTCACATCTCTTTAAATTTCAATTATCCAATACCTTACGGTCCATTTTTAGAGTGACAACAGACAATTCAATTATATTTTGGTGGGGGATGGAAAGATTTGCACTGTGTTCAAATCTGGTGGGTTTTTGGATTGATGACTGAATTATATTTTGGTTAGGGACTGGAAAGATTTGCACTGTGTTCAAATCTGGTGGTTTTTTTTGGTTGATGACTGAGTTATATTTTGGTAGGGGACTGGCAGGATTTGCACAGTGTTCAAATATGGTGGGTTTTGGGGTTGATGACTGAGTTATATTTTGGTTAGGGATTGGCAGGATTTGCACTGTGCTCAAATCTGGTGGGTTTTCGGGTTGATGACTGAGTTATATTTTGGTCAGGTATTGGCATGATTTGCACTGTCTTCAAATCTGGTGGGTTTTTTGGTTGATGATTGAGTTTATTTTAGGTTGGGGATGGGCAAGATTTGCACTGTCTTCAAATCTGGTGAGTTTTTGAGTTAGTGACTGAGTTATAGTTTGGTTCGGGATTGGCATGATTTGCACTGTCTTCAAATCTGGTGGGTTTTTGGGTTGATGACTGAGTTATAGTGTGGTCGGGCATTGGCAGGGTTTGCACTGTGCTCAAATCTGGTGGGTTTTTGGGTTGATGACTGAGTTATATTTTGGTAAGGGATTGGCAGGATTTGCACTGTCTTCAAATCTGGTGTGTTTTTTGGTTGATGATTGAGTTAATTTTAGGTTGGGGATGGGCAGGATTTGCACTGTCTTCAAGTTTGGTGGGTTTTTGGGTTGATGACTGAGATATATTTTGGTCGGGGATTGGCAAGATTTGCACTGTCTTCAAATCTGGTTAGTTTTTTGGTTGATGAATGAGTTAAATTTGGTCGGGGATTGGCAGGTTTTCCACTGTATTCAAGTTTGGTGAGTTTATGGATTGATTACTGACTTATATTTTGGTCAGGGATTGGCAGGATTTGCACTGTCTTCAAAACTGGTGAGTTTTTGGGTTGATGACTGACTTATATTTTGGTCGCGGATTGGCAGGATTTGCACTGTCTTCAAATCTGGTGAGTTTTTGGGTTGATGACTGAGTTATAGTTTGGTCAGGTATTGGCATGATTTGCACTGTCTTCAAATCTGGTGAGTTTTTGGATTGATGACTGACTTATATTTTGGTCAGGGATTGGCAAGCTTTGCACTGTCTTCAAAACTGGTGAGTTTTTGGGTTGATGACTGACTTATATTTTGGTCGCGGATTGGCAAGATTTGCTCTGTCTTCAAATCTGGTGAGTTTTTGGATTGATGACTGACTTATATTTTGGTCAGGGATTGGCAAGATTTGCACTGTCTTCAGAACTGGTGAGTTTTTGGGTTGATTACTGAGTTATAGTTTGGTCAGGTATTGGCATGATTTGCACTGTCTTCAAATCTGGTGTGTTTTTTGGTTGATAATTGAGTTTATTTTAGGTTGGGGATGGGCAGGATTTGCACTGTCTTCAAATCTGGTGGGTTTATGGGTTGATTACTGAGTTATAGTTTGGTCAGGGATTGGCAAAATTTCCACTGACTTCAAGTTTTGTGGTTTTTTGGTTGATGACTGAGTTATAGTTTGGTCAGGTATTGGCATGATTTGCACTGTCTTCAAATCTGGTGAGTTTTTGGATTGATGACTGACTTGTATTTTGGTCAGGGATTGGCAAGATTTGCACTGTCTTCAAAACTTGGTGAGTTTTTGTGTTGATGACTGACTTATATGTTGGTCGCAAACTTGCTAAATTTGCACTGTCTTCAAATCTGGTGAATTTTTTGGTTGATGACTGAGATAGTTTGGGCGAGGATTGGCAGAATTTGCACTGTCTTCAAATCTGGTGGGTTTTTGGGTTGATTACTGAGTTATATTTTGGTCCGGGATTGGCAAGATTTGCACTGTCTTCAAATCTGTTTAGTTTTTTGGTTGATGACTGACTTATATTTTGCTTGCGGATTGGCAAGATTTGCACTGTCTTCAAATCTGGTGAGTTTTTGTGTTGATGACTGACTTATATTTTGCTTGTGGTTTGGGAAGATTTGCACTGTCTTCAAATCTGGTGAGTTTTTGGGTTGATGACTGAGATAGTTTGGGCGAGGATTGGCAGAATTTGGACTGTCTTTAAATCTGGTGGGTTTTTGGGTTGATGACTGACTTATATTTTGGTCGCGGATTGGCAAGATTTGCACTGTCTTCAAATCTGGTTAGTTTTTTGGTTGATGAATGAGTTATATTTGGTGGGGGATTGGCAGATTTTCCACTGTCTTCAAGTTTGGTGAGTTTATGGATTGATGACTGAGTTATAGTTTGGTCGGGGATTGGCAGGATTTGCACTGTCTTCAAATCTGGTGGGTTTTTGGGTTGATGACTGAGTTATAGTTTGGTCAGGGATTGGCAAGATTTCCACTGACTTCAAGTTTTGTGAGTTTTTTGGTTGATGACTGAGTTATAGTGTGGTCGGGCATTGGCAGGGTTTGCACTGTCTTCAAATCTGGTGGGTTTTTGGGTTGATGACTGAGTTATAGTTTGGTAAGGGATTGGCAGAATTTGCACTGTCTTCAAATCTGGTGTTTTTTTTGGTTGATGATTGAGTTAATTTTAGGTTGGGGATGGGCAGGATTTGCACTGTCTTCAAGTTTGGTGGGTTTTTGGGTTGATGACTGAGTTATATTTTGGTCAGGTATTGGCATGATTTGCACTGTCTTCAAATCTGGTGGGTTTTTTGGTTGATGATTGAGTTTATTTTAGGTTGGGGATTGGCAGGATTTGCACTGTCTTCAAATCTGTTGGGTTTATGGGTTGATAACTGAGTTATAGTTTGGTCGGGGATTGGCAAGATTTCCACTGACTTCAAGTTTTGTGAGTTTTTTGGTTGATGACTGAGTTATAGTGTGGTCGGGCATTGGCAGGGTTTGCACTGTCTTCAAATCTGGTGGGTTTTTGGGTTGATGACTGAGTTATAGTTTGGTAAGGGATTGGCAGAATTTGCACTCTCTTCAAATCTGGTGTGTTTTTCGGTTGATGATTGAGTTAATTTTAGGTTGGGGATGGGCAGGATTTGCACTGTCTTCAAGTTTGGTGGGTTTTTGGGTTGATGACTGAGTTATAGTTTGGTCGGGGATTGGCAAGATTTGCACTGTCTTCAAATCTGGTTAGTTTTTTGGTTGATGAATGAGTTATATTTGGTCGGGGATTGGCAGATTTTCCACTGTCTTCAAATCTGGTGAGTTTATGGATTGATGACTGAGTTATAGTTTGGTAGGGGATTGGCAGGATTTGCACTGTCTTCAAATCTGGTGGGTTTTTGGGTTGATGACTGAGTTATAGTTTGGTCAGGGATTGGCTAGATTTGCACTGTCTTCAAATCTGGTGAGTTTTTGGAAAGATGACTGAGTTATAGTTTGGTCGGGTATTGGCAGGATTTGCACTGTCTTCAAATCTGGTGGTTTATTTTGTGTTGATGACTGAGTTATAGTTTGGTCGGGGATTGGCGGGATTAAAACTGTCTTCAAATCTGGTGTGTTTTTTGGTTGATGTTTGAGTTCATTTTAGGTTGGGGAAAGGGCAAGATTTGCACTGTCTTCAAATCTGGTGGGTTTATGGGTTGATGACTGAGTTACAGTTTGGTCGGGGATTGGCAAGATTTGCACTGTCTTCAAATCTGGTGAGTTTTTGGATTGATGATTGAGTACATTTTAGGTTGGGGATGGGCAAGGTTTGCACTGTCTTCAGATCTGGTGAGTTTTTAGGTTGATGACTGAGTTATAGTTTGGTAAGGGATTGGCAGAATTTGCACTCTCTTCAAATCTGGTGTGTTTTTTGGTTGATGATTGAGTTAATTTTAGGTTGGGGATGGGCAGGATTTGCACTGTCTTCAAATCTGGTGGGTTTTTGGGTTGATGACTGAGTTATAGTTTGGTCGGGGATTGGCAAGATTTGCACTGTCTTCAAATCTGGTTAGTTGTTCGGTTGATGAATGAGTTATATTTGGTCGGGGATTGGCAGGTTCTCCATTGTCTTCAAGTTTGGTGAGTTTATGGATTGTTGACTGAGTTATATTTGGTCGGGGATTGGCAGGATTTGCACTGTCTTCAAATCTGGTGGGTTTTTGGGTTGATGACTGAGTTATAGTTTGGTCAGGGATTGGCAAGATTTGCACTGTCTTCAAATTTGGTGAGTTTTTCGAAAGATGACTGAGTTATATTTTGGTTGGGGATTGGCAGGATTTGCACTTTCTTCAAATCTGGTGGGTTTTTTTTGTGTTGATGACTGAGTTATAGTTTGGTCGGGGATTGGCGGGATTAAAACTGTCTTCAAATCTGGTGTGTTTTTTGGTTGATGATTGAGTTAATTTTTTTGGGGGAAAGGGCAAGATTTGCACTGTCTTCAAATCTGGTGGGTTTATGGGTTGATGACTGAGTTACAGTTTGGTCGGGGATTGGCAAGATTTGCACTGTCTTCAAATCTGGTGAGTTTTTGGATTGATGATTGAGTTCATTTTAGGTTGGGGATGGGCAGGGTTTGCACTGTCTTCAAATCTGGTGAGTTTTTGGATTGATGACTGAGTTATAGTTTGGTCGGGGATTGGCAGGATTTGCACTGTCTTCAATTCTGGTGGGTTTTTGGGTTGATGACTGAGTTATAGTTTGGTCGGGGATTGGCAGGATTTGCACTGTCTTCAAATCTGGTGTTTTTTTTGGTTGAGGATTGAGTTAATTTTAAAAAAGAGCTTGCGCGAATGACGTCACTTGAATAGTAATATAAATTGATTGGTATGATGGGTATGAACGTAGATAGCTTGCTTGTAGATCTGGTAGCTCGCAATTACCGTTAACTTGTACAGCTTGCTTGCTCCAATTTAAAAAAGAGCTTGTGTGAATGACGTCACTTGAATAATAATATATCAATCGGTATGATTGGTAAGAACATAGATAGCTTGCTTGTAGATCTGGTAGCTCGTAATTACCGGCAGCTCCTACAGCTTTCTTGTTCAAATCTAACCCCATCCCTATGAATGTAGATACCTTGCTGATAGCTTACACGTAAATTTGGTTGGTTGGCTTATTGTAGAATTGGTACTGGTAAGAATTGGTACAGATCAGAACACCTTTGGTAATTCTGATCTCACTTGATGCACACTACTAGTAGAAATTGTACGCGTTATTGTACGAGTACTTCTTACCATAACTTTACTGACACATACTTACAATAGATACGATAACTACGTATTCAACAACTCCACAGGGCCCCTGCAAAGCACTAATCCTGCCAGTCCCGAACCAAAATATAACTCAGTCATCAACCCAAAAACCCACCAGATTTGAGCACAGTGCAAATCCTGCCAATCCCCAACCAAAATATAACTCAGTCATCAACCCAAAAACACACCAGATTTGAACACAGTGCAAATCCTGCCAATCCCCGACCAAAATATAACTCATTCATCAACCCAAAAAACCACCAGATTTGAACACAGTGCAAATCTTTCCAGTCCCTAACCAAAATATAACTCAATCGTCAACCTAAAAACCCACCAGATTTGAACACAGTGCAAATCTTTCCAGTCCTTAACCAGAATATAACTCAATCATCAACCCAAAAACCCACCAGATTTGAACACAGTGCAAATCTTTCCAGTCCCTAACCAAAATATAATTCAATCGTCAACCCAAAAACCCACCATATTTGAACACAGTACAAATCCTGCCAGTCCCCGACCAAAATATAACTCAGTCATCAACCGAAAAACCCACCAGATTTGAACACAGTGCAAATCTTTCCAGTCTCCAACCAAAATATAATTAAATCGTTAACTCAACAACCCACCAGATTTGAACAGGGAGGGGTCAGGCCACTTGGGATCAAGGAACGTAGCAATATCAATGTCTGCTGCTGTTTCCAGTTTGGCCTTAAATTTTATGAGCCAATGTTCGAACCTTGCGTCATTCTGCAGAATAGGGAAAGTGGTTTCGTCCCGAGATTTTCTGATCCAGGATTCGTATCTTAATTGATCCAATGGCTTTGCTGATCGATTAGTTGCGCCATCATCCGGTCTGCGGTCTTCCGTTACCACTCTATCGGCCGTGGAGTCGCGTCTAGCCCTAACCATTCCGCTCCAGTATTCCTTGAAGGCCTCCTTGGTGTAATGGACTCTGTTTTCCCAGTCTAAGCCTTGTTCAGTGAGTAGTCGTCCAAAGTCAACAAATCGCTGTAGTTTTATCTGAACATGTCGAGTAAGGTGTACTCTTGCCCCTCTATCTTGATATGTTAGGTCGTTGATCTCCTCTATGAATAGGAAATTTGACCATGTGGTATATTGGCCAGAAATGAGTGCGCCGCAGAGGGTGCTGTTGGATTCCTTTGGGAGGTCGAATGAATCATGCAGGAAAGTGGCTAGTTCTTGGTCAAATGAAGGGAAGAGGTCCGAGATGGGGATGTTGTCCTCGTCGCCTTGTTGACCTGGTGTATCATCCTGTTGACCGGTGGGCATGGTTGCAGGTGGCGTTAAAGGTGATCGGGTTGCCGCGCTACCAGGACGGAGGGAGAGGAAGCGTCCGGTGGTCTTGCTTCTTGTCCTTCCTCCTCGGGGATTGCTCATAGATCGTCGTCGTATCCCTGACAGGTAATCGTTCGATGATCTTCTGTCGGGTCGTCCGTTTTGTTGTCTTCTTCTGCAAGCTTCAACAAGCTTGCGACTGTTAATCTGTTAATTTCCTTTTGAAACTGGCTGTTGAGCTGATTCATCCAAAGGCAAAGAAGAGCAACGCGATCTGTAGCTGCAGGCCGGTTGAGGTGCCGGTCTGTTGTAATCTAATATTTCTCTGATATCCACTACGATTGAAGGCTCGGCGTTCAACCAGATCTATTCTGACTACCGATGGGCTCAGTCAGTTAGATCTTAGGCTTGTAGTTCTACAGTGGGACGCAGGAACGTCCGATGCAAGGTTTAAGGTTGAATAATCAAATAATCTAAAAGAATAAGCGCGTTAGCTTGCTGGAGAGCAAGTTACCACTTTAAAGCGTGCTGCCGCTAATACAGCACGATACGAGTACTTTATACGGTAAAATACCGTGTGTTACGAGGAAATACTGTGTTGCCGCTAATACAACACGTATTTTGTACAGCAGGAAACAAGTTCGTGAGCAAGCGTCTGAACCTCTGCTGTCTTTTCTTGGAAACAGAACACTTAACAGTAGGTGCCAGATGCCAGTATCTGACACGTGTTCTTTCTCCGATCTCTAAGTATCGAATATTTCGATCGTACGAGTGACGATCACTTGGCTCGCAAGATTGAGCCATTTGGTCAATAATGAGATGCTTGGCTCACAAGATCGAGCCATTTGGTCAAAAATGAGACACTTAGCCCACCAAATTGAGCCATTTGGTCCATAATGTTAAACATCATGATTCACGCGCAACCAGTTTGTACGCGTGGAAGTAAGGAATGAGATACCATTGTACCATTGTCACATACTGATATGCCGAGCATGAAAGGAATTTAATACTCCCCATGTGTCCATGTGAAAGCAGTGACTAAGATCCGATGTAATCGTCCTGTAACAAATCACCTGTGTTCCCACAGTAGTGAAAGATAGGCTTGAGCAATGGATACACCACTGAATATCCCCAATGCTTTGTGAGGATATCAGCACAATTATCCTTGCCTGCAAGATGCTGCATGAAGAGGAAACCCCTCGCAATCATGCTCCTAACATAGTGATATGAAAGAATGTGGTGCCTCTTGTGGAGCCTTGCATATGGAAATGTGGAGGTTTGGATCATCTTTTCATTATCTCCCCATGTGTAGGATGTGTCGTGCATTCTAGTACCAAGGTATCTGAATGACTGGCGAATGTCAACGATTTGCTCGATGCAGGTTCTAGCAGATACAAACTCAGCACCAAAGGTGGCTGTTTCGGATGTTGCTTGCTTCTTGGAGAACCACATGATGGGGGTCTTATTGGCAAAATGCAGAATACCAGTTACAGCCTTGCCACTTAGGATGTCATGCATTAAGTTAGCATCGTAAAAATGAGACAGTACAACTACCTTGCCGAGGGGGGTAGGAGCATCACTTGGTAGATCTTCAGAATGCTCCCCATATACGGTATTGGACCAGTCGGTACTATCACCTTCAGTGAGTACAAAATCTGGGGCGCCCACTCGGAATCGGATTTTGAAGTGCCGAAACTTGGAAATGTAGCCATAGATTCGTTTGGCTCTATTGAGATGACCTTCCCTGGGTTGCACTCGAAAGCTTGACAATGTCATGATGGCAGTTTGCACGTCAAAACGTCCAATAGCTATGACCCATTGAAGTGATCCAATCATGCTTTGATACTTTTGGATATCAGTATCACTTAGGAAGGATGTTGAGTCTAGCTCTGGGTGGTCGTTCTCAGCAAGTGGTGAATGGAATCTGGTGGTAGGTTTGCATCCAAACATTTGTACATACGAGGCCTCCATTTTCTCGATGAACTTGATGGGGTTCATGCAGAGCACCCCATGTTCATCTCTTTCGAATCCACATCCCAAATGAAAGTTCATTGGCCCAGAACCCTTTAATTTGAAATTATAAGGTTCAGACTGCAGGATTACCAGAAAGGCTTCAGGATTGGCCATGCATAAGCAAAGGTCATCAACATATGTGCATATGAGCTCATATACTGGCTCCCCATGTTTGTTGTTGCCAGGTTTGATAAAGATTTCAGGCTCTGCCTTGGATCTTTCGAAACCTAGTTCAACAAGGCAGGCAGCAAGTAGATCACCAAAACACTTGCCAGATGATCGAAGTCCATATAGGGCCTTGTAAATCAATAGGAGGTGGCCTTCTAATGGTCCAAATTCAGCGCCAGCCTTGATGCATACTTTCTCACAGGTGACCGCTTCAAGGTACGCATTACCAATGTCAGTTCCCCATGCTTCTAAGCTATTCAGCTCAGCAAGGAATAGGCACATGCGTAGGCCCCGAAGGGAAACAACTCCTGCATATACACTGTGGACGGGAGCTTCAGTGAGATTGCCATTTGCAACTAGCCGTGCTTTGTGTCGACCATCATGCTTGACTGCATAAATCATGTGGACCTTGATTTGTTGGAAACCAATGGGTATATTGCTAGCCTTGTAGATACCTTTGTCAATAAAGGTGTCATATTCTTGAAGCTGCGACATCTCTAGAGCTATGGCATCTTGCCATTTGGTGTTGCCATTTGCAGTATCGAACTGGATGGCTTCTTCATGATTGCGAGGTACTTTGAATCCATACTGGTACTGTGGAGCAGTTCGAAATGAGCGAAGTTTGGCTTGGTGGATTAGCCTGTCTAGCTTCTTGGTTCTTCGGGCAAGGGAAACAATGCGTTTGAGATGTTTCCAACCAGGTTGATCAAGCATGCTGTTGTCCTTTGCATATTTGGCTACAGTAACAGGGTCGTCGGCAGCTACATTGGAGAGAGGTTCATAGGTACGCTCCATGTTTTCCCACTCAATCCATAGGTTGTATTTGGAACCTTTGTATTGAGGATGCTTGCTGTCAAGTGGACCTTGATGGCCAAGTATGCGGCGAAATGACCAAAGTTTGCCATCTTCTTGGGTGACATCTCTGTGGATGTAGTTCATGACATCATTGTAGGCGATGATATCTTCAAGTTCATCATCTGTATGCTTGCACTTGAACTTGATGAAGTCCTTGTTTTGCTCAATGCTGTTTTCAACGTCAACAACTGTCATTCTTTTCTGGGTGCCATCAGGGAGGGGCATAAGAAAAGAGCGACCTTGCAAGTCGGCAACAGGGATAGCAGGGATGGTGATGGGTTTGCCATCATCGTCAAATTGGGCGTTGCCTTCTTCATCAGTAACAACTACCTCAGATGGGCCTACAGACGGGATAGCCGGATTGGTGGTTGAAGGTATGGCGTCACTAACATCAAAATATGCTAACTCGGGGGGACCAAAATCATCTTCAGTGACAGGGACACCGGCAGGGGTTTTGCTGAAGATGTGGAGTGTTGGAGGACCATCAAGAATCTCCCCATAGTTGTTAGGGAGAGGAGAAGGTACATAGCTTCGTGTATTAGGAACTTTGGAATAGAGAAAGGTAGGCAAAGATGGCTGTGAAAGAGGGATAGGCGATGGTGATGTTGGAGCTGGATCTGCCGTGGGAGGAGAGTGATGTGAGGGACTGTCACCAAAGGATTGAGGGGTAGAGGAAGCATCTTTAGCGTTGCGCCATGCAATGAAGCCATCATCAGTGAATAATCCAGCACGCTTATTGCGGTGCTCAGGACTTAAAGCAGTGCGTACACCAGATCGATCAAGGAGCTTATTGGTGATTGGGTCCCAGATTGTAAAACAGAGACTATTTCCAACATGCTCAGCGATGCCAACAAAATGACCAAGGCATTCAGTGGGCTGAGAGCCAAACTGGGTGTCAGGGGTTTTGTAATAGACAGGCTCAAACCAAAAGAAACTGAGGTAGGGGCTGATATCACCGAGGATACCAGTGGCAATGAAGAATGGTTGTTTGTCAGAAAGAGTGGGATCAGACAGGTGATTAAGCAGGCGGCCAACATAGGTCATACACAAGAGCCAGAGATGAGGCGGGGTTCCTGTACGGTCCATTATCCTGTTAACAATGCGTTTGAAGGTCTGGTATCGTCACTTGAAGAGGTTTTGGTGCTGATGGTATGGTTCACTTTGCCATAGACCAATCCACATCATCTTGAGGTAGTCAAGGACAGGCTTGCTGGACTGGTAGGATCCATGGTCACAAAGCAGTCTGAGTGGTCTGCCCCATTGACGAACAAAATTTTGTAGGCAAGGGAGGAAATCAGCAGTAGTCCTCATTTCTTCAACATGAATGATATGAGATTTCCGGCCAAAGAAAACTTGAGCTATTTTGGAGCCACCATTGACGGCAGGGGTATCGGAATAGATGACATCAGATAGAACATCATCATTGAAAGGTCGGACATTCATGGCTGGCTGTGGTGATTGAAACCTTTTGAATATGTTACCGTCCGGACTAACAGATAAGGAGCCATACTGTGTGGAATTGCCGAAGGTAGCTTTGATACGATCAAGGGAGATCCATCCAAAGAAGGGCTTCAATGATAGGTAATCCATATCAGTGGGTGATTGGACGTGCGATGCAGCAGTGATCCAGTGAGAAGGGGATCGCAGAGAACACCGGCTGAGGACTTCCTGGTGAATATAGTCAGTAGGACTGAGCCAAAAAGAGGTGTCAGAAGCATCCAATGGCTGAAGGACTGGGGTGGTACTGTCAGACATGAATGATGCGATTGTAGAGGAGGTGCCAAGGTTGACATATCGAAGTGCACCAAATTCATCATAATCTCGATATGGAAGCATAGATGGGAGAGGGGGATATTTCTGAATGAAGGTGTCATCTTGAGGGGTATAAGTGCCATCAAGTACAGATGGGTTCCAATGTTGGTCACTTGTCATGACCACATGTGGAAGCCGCGCGTATTCTTCACTTGTATACTTGCGCATTGCCAGGTATGGTAACCCATGTCGAATACTAAGTGGGAACACGTGTCCATCTGTAGTGGTGATGACCTGCATTCCTCCCACCTTGATGGATATGTCATCAACAATTGAAAAATAAGCTTCCATCTGTGGGGAAGAAAGGATGGATGGGTGTTGTCCTGTGTAGGCACATTCATGAAAGATGATGATGACCGGACCTCGATTGGACACGGAGTAGGCGCCGCATGTTGCAATGGGGATGTTCTGAATCTGATGATTGTTGATCCCAGTAACATTGACAAATCTAGGAGGAATGTCCTTAGAGATGAGACACGCATCATGTCCCATGATACAACCGTTCGCACCTCTGTCAACCATAGCGTAACCAGGCGTGGAGACATTGGTTTTGCTACAGTGATATACATCAGGTGGGGTTGCTGGCAAGGCAGGAGACTCACAGTCTGGCGGGGCCCAATGATGAAAATTTGCAGATAGAGATGACTGGCCAACAGGAACATAGACATTGCCTTCTTTCTTGTAAAGTACATCAGGATTATCAGCAAGGAACCAAGCTGGGTGCGCAGGGGAAACAGACGACTTTAGTGGTCGGTTATCAGCTTGGGAAGATGCCTTGAAAACTCTGAGGGATTCATGGAATGCAGTCCTGGCTGAGGCTTCCTCTGTAGATGTAAGTTCTTGCTCGGCAGTATGGTGTTCATAAGCTCTTCGAGTGATGGGTTTGCTGGAATTGGGGTCTAGAGCAGGTGCTGTATCTAGGAGCTCGGTGCGTAGGCTTGCGACCAGTTTCTTCTTGTCGTCGTCTGTGGTGAAACCAAGCCAATGTTTCATACCATGCTTGGAGAGGACAGACCAAACTGGAGATGGTAACCTGGTGCTTGGGTCTGGTGTGCGTCCAGCTTTGTACACAGCATAATCTTGATAGTCACCATAAAATTCAATAGGAGGCAAACAGGGGATGTATCGTCTGTGATGCCGGAATATGTTGAATGTGTCATAGAAGAAAGGTCATGTGTATGTGCCTTGACAGAGGCTCGACTGCTTGGCTGTGTGAGTGATGCCTGGGAGTCCAACCGTGTTGCCTCTAGAAGAAGGGTGTTCTTAAGGTCACTGATAGCAATAGCTTCATGTTGTCGAAATCGGATCATATCATGTGATTCAGGCGGATCGCTAACCTTACAGAATTGCTCACTGAGTTGAAAGCTGCTGCTGCATGCTTTGCATAGATGAGTTTTGACAGTATCATAGTCAAGTGGACGCTGCGGGTCCCAAAGTTTGTTGAGATGCTCTAACTGTGCAAACCATTGGGTGATAAATTTCACTTTGGATTCCTTCCATGACCTCAAATTGATATCCAATAGTTGTTGCATTACAAGAGAGGTGTCATATACCTTGGACTTCGATTTGTCGTGTAGAGAGACAAAATCAAAGAAGGCTTGTCGTCCGTCCCTCGTGCCCGTATGGCTCAGCACACATGAGGAGGAGAGGTCACTCTGGAACACATGAAGGACAAGGGTCCAGAAGAACGCGCATTGCTTGTCATGAAGTGCTTTGGTGTATCCTGTGAGGGAGGGGTCAGGCCACTTGGGATCAAGGAACGTAGCAATATCAATGTCTGCTGCTGTTTCCAGTTTGGCCTTAAATTTTATGAGCCAATGTTCGAACCTTGCGTCATTCTGCAGAATAGGGAAAGTGGTTTCGTCCCGAGATTTTCTGATCCAGGATTCGTATCTTAATTGATCCAATGGCTTTGCTGATCGATTAGTTACGCCATCATCCGGTCTGCGGTCTTCCGTTACCACTCTATCGGCCGTGGAGTCGCGTCTAGCCCTAACCATTCCGCTCCAGTATTCCTTGAAGGCCTCCTTGGTGTAATGGACTCTGTTTTCCCAGTCTAAGCCTTGTTCAGTGAGTAGTCGTCCAAAGTCAACAAATCGCTGTAGTTTTATCTGAACATGTCGAGTAAGGTGTACTCTTGCCCCTCTATCTTGATATGTTAGGTCGTTGATCTCCTCTATGAATAGGAAATTTGACCATGTGGTATATTGGCCAGAAATGAGTGCGCCGCAGAGGGTGCTGTTGGATTCCTTTGGGAGGTCGAATGAATCATGCAGGAAAGTGGCTAGTTCTTGGTCAAATGAAGGGAAGAGGTCCGAGATGGGGATGTTGTCCTCATCGCCTTGTTGACCTGGTGTATCATCCTGTTGACCGGTGGGCATGGTTGCAGGTGGCGTTAAAGGTGATCGGGTTGCCGCGCTACCAGGACGGAGGGAGAGGAAGCGTCCGGTGGTCTTGCTTCTTGTCCTTCCTCCTCGGGGATTGCTCATAGATCGTCGTCGTATCCCTGACAGGTAATCGTTCGATGATCTTCTGTCGGGTCGTCCGTTTTGTTGTCTTCTTCTGCAAGCTTCAACAAGCTTGCGACTGTTAATCTGTTAATTTCCTTTTGAAACTGGCTGTTGAGCTGATTCATCCAAAGGCAAAGAAGAGCAACGCAATCTGTAGCTGCAGGCCGGTTGAGGTGCCGGTCTGTTGTAATCTAATATTTCTCTGATATCCACTACGATTGAAGGCTCGGCGTTCAACCAGATCTATTCTGACTACCGATGGGCTCAGTCAGTTAGATCTTAGGCTTGTAGTTCTACAGTGGGACGCAGGAACGTCCGATGCAAGGTTTAAGGTTGAATAATCAAATAATCTAAAAGAATAAGCGCGTTAGCTTGCTGGAGAGCAAGTTACCACTTTAAAGCGTGCTGCCGCTAATACAGCACGATACGAGTACTTTATACGGTAAAATACCGTGTGTTACGAGGAAATACTGTGTTGCCGCTAATACAACACGTATTTTGTACAGCAGGAAACAAGTTCGTGAGCAAGCGTCTGAACCTCTGCTGTCTTTTCTTGGAAACAGAACACTTAACAGTAGGTGCCAGATGCCAGTATCTGACACGTGTTCTTTCTCCGATCTCTAAGTATCGAATATTTCGATCGTACGAGTGACGATCACTTGGCTCGCAAGATTGAGCCATTTGGTCAATAATGAGATGCTTGGCTCACAAGATCGAGCCATTTGGTCAAAAATGAGACACTTAGCCCACCAAATTGAGCCATTTGGTCCATAATGTTAAACATCATGATTCACGCGCAACCAGTTTGTACGCGTGGAAGTAAGGAATGAGATACCATTGTACCATTGTCACATACTGATATGCCGAGCATGAAAGGAATTTAATAAAAACCCACCAGATTTGAACACAGTGCAAATCCTGTCAATCCCTGACCAAAATATAACTCAGTCATCAACCCAAAAACCCACCAGATTTGAACACAGTGCAAATCCTGCCAATCCCCAACCAAAATATAACTTAGTCATCAACCCAAAAACCCACCAGATTTGAACACAGTGCAAATCTTTCCAGTCCCTAACCAAAATATAACTCAGTCATCAACCCAAAAACCCACCAGATTTGAAGACAGTGCAAATCCTGCCAGTCCCCGATCAAAATATAACTCAGTCATCAACCCAAAAAACCACCAGATTTGAACACAGTGCAAATCTTTCCAGTCCCTAACCGCAATATAACTCAGTCATCAACCCAAAACCCACCAGTTTTGAACACAGTGCAAATCTTTCCAGTTCCTAACCAATATATAATTCAATCGTCAACCCAAAAACCCACCAGATTCGAACACAGTGCAAATCCTGACAGTCCCTGACCAAAATATAACTCAGTCATCAACCCAAAAACCCACCAGATTTGAACACAGTGCAAATCCTGCTAGACCCCAACCAAAAATATAACTCAGTCATCAACCCAAAAACCCACCAGATTTTGCTGTCGGTCAAAAATACGCGTACTGTACTTACGTACGTTCTACAGGAATTATATCCATTCTACACTTGAAAAGTTACTTATCCTCCTACAGAGATAAAATGACTTCAAGTATCCAGATATCTATGTCACATCATGTGTTCTCTGTTTTATGATGAATTACACATGATCTACGACCGGTTTAGACATCCCTACATATAACACTAACACAGGGATACCGGTCGAATACAGTAAAATACACAGTAACAGAGCAATCTGACGATATGCTCACATCTCTTTAAATTTCAATTATCCAAAACCTTACGGTCGCTTTTTAGAGTTACAACAGGTTATAGAGCCCTTATACCTTGCACTAGTGGCCTGCAAGAGCACTAGTGTTTACCTTAAGCTACCTATCTCCGCCCGTTCAGCACCTCAACTGTCCGGTTACAGCCAGAGTATACTTGGTACGGGACTCGCCTCGCCGGGCTGTATCAATAGACCTCCCCCTGCTCCTCTCCTTTTTTCCTCCTTGCTCGTGTATCAAGGGGTGTATCTACAGATCATTCTACCAAGAATCTTCTTCTGTAATACACGACCAAGCATCCGTATCAAGGGGTGTATGTACAGATCATTCTACCAAGAATCTCCTTCTGTTTTACACATCTAAGGACGACGATCGAACGCTTACGATTACGTTAATACAAACTAAAGACCACCGCCGTCTTTAATGAAAGCCCAGCATTGCACCAGACACGCTGATTGCAATCACCCATCCATAATTTTCCTTCTGCGTCCATCATCCCCATAAAGGACCATCGACGCCCATTTGATTGTGCTAAGCACCACTTCAAACCACAACAAACTGCAACTCATCCTTCGTTAGTTGCTTTAATACACATCCAAGGCCGTTTCGTTCTTTTGCCGCCGACGCATCAATTCGGCTGTCTTCTCCTACGGTCGATATCTCCTTCGGAACATCACTTCGGTCATCCCTTCAACAAGGCCGCACCTTCGTTTGGTAATACACGGCTACCAATCCTCCTACCGGAATTTTCTTTTCTGCTTACCATCGATTGTTTCCTCGACGAACGCTCTGGACAAGGTTGATTAATTCACCTTTGACTCCTTGTTATCTTTCACAAGATAAGACCACGAGTCGCCACGCCGTCAAACGATCCCACAACTTGGATTGAGCGCAAATACGAGTTCCCTTTTACCTCCACGGCCTACATCTTCAATTGTTTCTCCGACGAACGTTCCATCGGTCCTTTCCTCGGTTCATTCTCTCCTCCGATTCTCCATCGGCTCTTCCTCCGAATCTTCGACTATTATCTTCTTCCTCCATCGAAACATTCCTTTGGTTATTTCTGCACCTTCTCGGATCATTCCAACTACTAGCTACGCCAATTGCCCTGTGCGACGCCCTGCGATTACAAACACCAACCGCTTGATTAGCTGAGCTACCACAATCGAGTCCCTTGATTCGATTATCCCTTGTCGTCGATTCGCTACATCATGCCAGAACCCACCGTCAGCTGGAATGAAGTCCGTGGCATACATTTCTCATTCGGCCACCATTTTGGATGCGGCAATAAACAATGGAAACTCAATGCCGCTTTTGCGCAGACGTTGCCAAATATTGCCTGCCTGTTCATTGTTGACGAGGATGGTGTCGAGACTCTCCGACCAGATCCAATCCCTGTCCTCAAGTCCCTCATTGTCGCAGCCATCGTGGATGAACTTCCTGCGTCTGAAGTATTTAAAGCCCACAAACAACTTATTGCCTTGTTACTCTCCAATTCCGCCATCTTTTGCCATAAGAAAGACCACGGGCGATTCCGAGTTCGAGACACACGTGGACTAGATAAAGCAGCCAGACGCGCAAATAATGGCGACCCAATCGTCAGATTGGTCCTTAGCATCTTCAGTTGGGAATTCCACGAAGATTGGTACCCATATGAATTTCACAAAGTCTACGACCCTGGGTACGGCGTCCCATCAGATGAAGCAATGTTGCAACGCACGACTCCCTTCCACACACAAATAACCAACAAGCTAAAATTCAATAATAAACTCATTGAACAATTCAAACAAGAACGGAATGGTGAAACGGTCCAGCAAGCCCTACCTCCCAAGAGAAAGCGCCCTGAGACTACTCGTCCTGCGGCTGCCATCTCACCTTTCCCTATCAAACCTGTTGACTCTGAGGTCAAACCGACTATCCAAGTTACTGTGGCATATACTTCTGAGTCCCCCAACAGTACCATTTTTCCCGAGTCTGTTCTGATCCCTCGTGCTGGCGCTTCCACGGTCACAGCCAACTTGGGTCCCCTTCAACCAGCAGTTGGTCCCATTGCCAATACTCACTCCGTCAAAGCTCCCCGTTACATCTGGACATGGACTTATTCTCCCAACAGTGAATCGGTCTCCTTCCGCCGCATTCGCTCTGACTCCTTCCTATGTGCCACCTCTTCAAGTCCTCCTGTTCAACGTCAGGACAAGCCTTCCACTGTGACCGCACCATCTGTATCGCCATCTACATTGACTAGATTTGGTCATCATTCTGTCCTACCTTCTGTATCAACTAACTTTGGATGGACATTCAACCCTCAGAATGAAATTGCAACATTCTGGCGCGTGTCAAAGTCTGTTCCCTCACCCCAGCCTTCGTTGTGCATCCCACTACAACCACCTGAGGCCCATGCTGAGGGCACTGACCTTCCAAACGCCGCTCCTGCATACAATCGATCATTGCAATCACCATGCTGCAACCAGATTTGCTCCACGCCACATCTTCAGCCTGTCCTCCTACGACTCTCCAAACGACATCGCGATGCCCTGAAGAAAAAGATGTATCACTTGTATGCTAACATCTTGTCGATGAATTGGTTTTATGATACTGTTGACTGAAAATTGCAACCGACTGCAACTTCTCCAACAAAAGTTAGTTGTCTTAACCCATCCGATTACCTCATCACATCCGACAGTCGCTCACCGGTTACAACCATAGGGCATTGCTGTTGAGCACTGGGCCTTCCCCCCAGCGCAGAGATCGTCGTGAGGCCGCTGTTGAGCGACTCCCTTCCAATCTCCCTCCAAGGTTCCACCGACGACTGATTCACACTTCCTCTCTTCATCGATCTTTGCTTCCTCTGACGTTCCTTGCTCTCTCGCCAGCAACCAACTTGTCATACTAGACCTCTTTGGAATTTTCGCCGCCTCCACTCCGGTCGCTGCACTCGACTCCGGATAACAGGGTGTATACCACAAAACAACACTACAATACCAGAACTCTTCGTTTCGAGCTACACTGCCGTTCAGTGTACATCTACTCGAATATTTCGTTGGCCATCGATTCTACCATCGCTTTCCCTGCCAGGGGCAGTCTACCCTTCGCATCTACGACTCCCTTTGTATCTACAACCATGGAATTCGCCCTACCGTCTTTTATCATTCTCAACCATGGAATTCGATTGAACCATGTCCTTCAATTCCAATCTCCGATTTGTGTTCGATAATGCCCAACGGTTTCGTATCATTTCCAACCCTCGAATTCCATTGAACCATGTAATTCAATTATATAAGTGAGAATCAAGGGGTGTGCATCTGCCTCAAGGGGTGTGCATTGGATAACCACATGACGCTTAATTTGGACGCGTTTAACTTCCAGCATTTTCATCATAAGCCTCTACCACTTTACTTATGCTCCCCACACACTACACGGATCCCACTAACAACAACCTGAAATAAGAACCGACTGATAATTTGCCACTCCTCCACCAAGTGTCAAATCACGGGGTGTGTTGCCGGTTCAGACCTCCTCTAACATCAATCAATCAGCTTCGAATCTTGATTCCCTTGTCAATCAATTCTATCAAAACCTCTTTCCAAGTCTCCACTTCATCTCTACGTTTCTTCTATGATTCGATCCTAACTTTCCTTATCAACCGGATTCTTTGATCTCCCCTCCGTTGAGATCTTCAATTCCTCCTCTCGGACAACTCTTTATCCCATCCGTGATATCCGCCTTCCTCTTCTCCAAGGACACGTCTCTTTGTATTTCTACGGCATCCAATAAATGACACGATCAAGTCTCTATGCGTCAATTCTGATTGCCCAATCTCATCTTCCAAGATATGAATCTCCTACCAATCAACATCCGTCCCCTCCGCCGGCGTTTGATTCTTTGACAGAGTTACGATCCAAAACACATCAATCCTACAAGTGGATCAATACTCAGACGTTTGAGGATCCCCTTCGTCTTATCTTCGACTTCAAACAATAATCAATCCTCGACGTTCGACTTTATCCTACGATAAAATCAATCCTCGACTTCTATGAATCGATTCAGATTCTCCAATCTACGTCAATATTTGATCCCTCGACTGTCGATCCCTTCGTCTACTCCACATTCGAATCGCTTGTCGATGTTCCATTTCTTCCTAAGATCAGCACCAACATTTGATTCTATGGTACAATTGTGAACAACGATTCAGTTCCTCCTCACCGACGACCCGTGGTCATCCCCTCCGTGATACCAAGCATTGTCCAATCTCCTCTCTCATTGATTTACAATTGGTTCAACTCTACGATTCGTTTCACAATCAATTTCTACGATTGATTCCGATTATCCAAAGACTTGATACTGATAGATTTCACTTCCAAGTATCCGGTTCGAATCTCAATCCCTCATGGCTCTCCCCTCCGTTGAGATCCTCAATTGAATCTTCTGCTCCAGTTCAATTGATTCGCCTCATCCCTACCCAACTCATATGATTCATTTCGGCGATTAAATTGAAACTCCGCTCTACATTCGATTTATACTACTATGGTTGATCCCTCCACCGCCGACCATTCCATCACTTCGATTTGTTCATATCTACAATTCGTTCATATCTACAATCACGTCCAATTCCCTCCAAAGATCAGCACAAATATTTGATTCTACGGTACAATTGTGAACGACAAGCCAATTTCTCCTACGAGTTGATGATTCGTTACCCATCCAATCGATTCCAAGGCAATATGACTTTCGCACGACCATCGCATTCTCAACCAGCCTCCACAATTTGGTCCAACCCTTCGATAAAAACAATCCCCAATTTCTACAGTCTTGTCTCTCTTTGATCCACTTGATTCTATTCCACGGTCGAATCAAAACCTCCGATTCCATTCGTTTCTACGACACGTCTCTTTGTGATTCTACAGTTGAATATCGAATCTCCTCTTGAAAGATACAATCTAATCAGGACTACGATTACTTTCAATCTCTCCTCTTTGAATTGATCGCCTTCGATGCTGCTCACTCCCATTCTATGATCAAGTTTATACAAGACGACTCTGATTCCCCAAGCAATCCTAGCCGTTTGATCCCTACTACATTCTCAACGCAACCCATCCACATCCGTTCTGTTTTATCTCTAACAATTTGCTTCAACGATTTGATTTGACTCTATCCAATGTGTGGCATTGATAGATTTCAACATATGTCCCCTCCGTTGACGCTTGATTCTATGGCATGCCCCTTTGTGTTTCTCCTACAAGTCGATCCTAATTCTTCAATTATATCAATTTCTATGACCATTCACTTGTTATCAAATCAATGCTCATGAGAATATTCTACGCTTTATTCTCCAGTCTTCTTCCTGTGATGAACGGTTCCTTCCGTTCAATTCCGCTCTCATCGATTTCACGACCACTACATACTCAAGCACCTCTCCTCTCTCATCGATTTTGTTGTCGGTTAAAAATACAACGACAGAAACACCGTAGGAACGCTACGGTAAACGAAGCAGAGGTACGTACATACACACACACGAATATTCGTGAACGAATCTGGATTAGAATCGAACGCACCTCCACTACTTGGAAATCCTTAAGGGGTAAAAACAATACCACCTAAGGCTACAAACAAAAGAAGATAATCGGTTAGAAACAAGACATATCCAAAGACCTGACCAATAAGTGAACACTTGGAATCCTTAAGTATATTCAAAAGAATATACTTGATATCCCGTGAGGAAACTACATATTGCAATCATGAAAACCAATACCGATTCTGAATGGGCCTCATTTATCTAGCTACTCTACGAACAAGTATACGCCCAATCGAACAAAACACTTAACCTCGTAAGTGCCCAATACCATCGAATGACCGATACAGTAAGACCGACACGCTAATACAGCAACAACAGTATCGGTACGAGAATGGTAACAAATAACCCGGGGAAGATCTCTACCATGTAAAATACAGCAGAGAGCCCCGATACAGTGAAAATACCCAGTAAAAATAAGAGCCTCTCTCTGAGCTCACATCTCTTTAAATTTCAATTATCCTATACCTTTCGGTCGATTTTTAGAGTAACAACAGGTTATAGAGCCCTTATAACTTACACTTGTGTCCCGCAAGAGCACCAGTGTTTACCTTAAGCTACCTATCTCCGGCCGTTCAGCACCTCCACTGTCGGTTAAATCCAGAGGAAATTCTGTGCTTAGCTCCCTGTGCGGCACATTCTCGGCCTCCCCACGTCTCCTTCTTTCTCTCTCTTTTCCTTCACCTCCCTGCTCGTGAATCAAGGGGTGTGATCCAGATCCATCTACAAGAATCTTCTCTTTGTAATTCACGACCAAGCACCGGTTAATACAAGGACCGTTCCGGACATCTGTGACCGGCCCGCACGGTTACTTATCATCGACGACGATCGATTGTTTCCCCGGCGAGCGAACGTTCCGGACACCACCGTCTTTAATGAAAGCCAATTGCATCGGACACGCTGATTGCAATACCCCATATCTTTCTTCCGCGTCCATCGCCCACATACCGGACCATCGACGCTCATTTGATAGTGCTTCAAACCATAACAGACTGCAACTCATCCTACGATAGTTGCTTTATTCACTACCTTTCACACCGACGCTTGTTCCTTTTGTTTCCCCTTCGGAACATTCCTTCAATCATCCCTTCGACCGCCGCACCTTCGCTCGGTCATTTTGTCGGACGCCACCTTTGACGCCGACGATTTTCTTCTTCCTTCATCAGAACAGTCTTTTTCCGAAATCTCGATCACTCGATAATCCATACTTCGGTCGTCCGACGATTATCTTCTTCCTCCATTGGAACATTCCGACGGACTTTTCGGTTATTCCTGCACCTCCGAGGACCGTTCCGACGATTACTTGATACTTCAATATTTCGATCGTTTTTTCTTCCTCCGCGGGTCATCCCATGCACCTACAATCAATCATTTAACCGTCGATACAACTACTTCCCTTCTCACCTCCACGGCCTACCAAACTCCTCTCCAAACACACCAGCCAGGACTATTCCTTATAAACAACTCCTACGCCAATTGCCCTGCGCAATATTTTCTCCCCTACTCCGAATATTTGACAGTCGTCTCCGACGGTTGATATTTCTTTGGTTAATTCCTTCTTCGGAACTTTCCTTTGGTTCCTCCAGTCATTTCTTTCGCCGCGACCGTTCTTTGGTTCCTCCGACAACTCTTCTCCGACTGCACCCATTAACGCCGCCAACGATTGTTCTACCAGAATCTTCTTGGATACTCCAATGGATTAATTATTACGACGACAAGATGCTGACTCCATTTGACTGGACTCCAATCTTTGGGATTGAATTCTGATTTGCAAGTGCTAGCAACCCTACTGCAGCCGCATCCCTTAACAAAGCATATTCTGAAATCATTGGCATAGATGAACTTTCAGAATTCTTTGTGACCCGTGAAGCCGATGCCAAAGAAGATGAAGGACCACTGGAAATAGCACCGGATCCACAGCTCCACATCCTAAATTGCATTGCCAAAGCCATTGCTATCAGCCTCATAGACCCACTGGACGCGGTTACCAAACGACACATTGCCAATCTTCTCAGCAAATGTGTTATCAAACATGTTACAAACAATGGTGTTCCTACCAAGCGAATGCGAGACACAACAGAATTTGATGCAGCGGCCAAGCATGCAATTCAAACCAACACTGATGAAGAACCTACTGTCTTAATTGAACTTACTATCACCCATTGGCGATTCAGGCCAGATTGGAACGCGAGCCTCTTCAATAAAATCTATGAAGATCAATCAGTGATCATTCCTTCATCTCCTGCGACGATTCCTTCCAATACAAGCAAAGACAACGTCCTTCCAAGCTCGTTTCGTACCCTCTTCATGCAAGCCTACACCGGAGATCCACCATCTACCACCGCTAAGTTGCTCCCTGTTCAACCCGCCAAAGCCAATGCCAACGTGATTGTTCCTTCTGGTACCACCGGCCTGGTTCATACCAAAACGATCAATTCCAATAATGTGAAGACCTCCTTGAACTCCACTGCGCCTCGTGCTTCCCTTTACACTTGGACCTGGACTTATTCTCCCAACAGTGACTCCGTCTCCTTTCACCGAGTTCAATCCAACACCATCTCCTTACGACGTGTCGCGTCATCAAGACGTTGTTCTGTCAAACGCCAGGAAAAGTCCACTGTGACCGCACTACCCGTAATGCCACCTACATTGCCCAGTTCAGACCATCATTCTGCTCCACCTTATGTACCAACCAACTTCCAATGGGCATTTAACCCTCAGAGTGAAACTGTGACGTTCCATCGCTTACCAAAGCCAGCTTCTGTCCCTCTCAAGCCATCGTTGCAACTCCCATTGTCCAAGGCAATTCACGAGGGCATTCTTACATATGCAGAACACAGCGCAGATTTATCTCACCTTCGTTGCGAAATATACTTCAGTTCAAATCAACGTGTCTTCTGCACCACCAAACGACATCGCGATGCCCTGAAGATCAAGATGTATCACTTGTATGCTAACATCTTGTCGATGAACCGGTTTTACAATACTATTGACTGAAAATTGCATCCGACTTCAACAACCCCATCCAAAGTTAGTTGCCTTAGGCCATCTTCTTTGCTCGTTCTCCTACTGTATGACGTTCTTTGCTCTCCCACCAGCAAACAGCGAGTCATTACAAGATCTACGTTTGATACGGCGTTCTACAATCTTCTCCACGAATTGCAGGTTGTCTCAACTCCCCAATGCTAGTCATTCAACTTCTACAAGTTGGTGTACGACCAATCCACACTGATCCAATCCGTGCTCAAACGATGGGTAACTCTTCTACGATCAATCAATCGCCTTCTATATCTACGATTCTTTGATTTGATCTACAACCAGACGGCTTCCACGACTTGATGTTTTGTTGGCCAAGCCAATCGATACTCAAGCTATGTATCGAACAATTTCTACGATTCATCCCGCAGTCGATCAATCACACCATCGATTTGTTTCCTACAAATACTTCTTCTTAAATTCCTTGGATCTTGTTGATCATCCCCTTTCCTCTCCCCTGCCTGTGAATCAGGGGGTGTATGTCTACCGCCTTAAGGCTTCTCTGTGTCCAGGAATTATATCCATTCTACGCTTGAAAAGTTACTTATACTCCTCCAGAGATAAAAATGACTTCAAGTATCAAGATATCTACGTCACATCATGTGTTCTCTGTCTTATGATGAATTGCACATGATCTATGACCGGTTTAGACATCCCACCACTCCTCCACCAAGTGTCGAATCAAGGGGTGTGTTGCTGGTTTAGACGTATTCACGGAACTTACGCTCGGGACTAAGGATCAAGACAAAGATATGATTCAAAGCTTAATTGACATGCAAACTAGATGAGATCTCACACAGAAGGAATCTACTAGTCGGCTTTGGACCAGGTTCTTCAATCCCTGTCTTGATATTCCCCTTGTATTCCTTCAGACCAATCCTCTTCTAAGGCATCCAATCATTCCATCCCAACTCTGGAATAAAGTTTGGTTCAAGCAGTTGCAATTCTATGTTTCCTAAGTGATTCAACGTCTTGCAGGGCAGGTGATTCAAGCGGTTGCAATTGCTTCTGAACAATCATATTGATTCCTACAATCTCTCAATCGCATTCCGATCTCCCAATCGTTTTCCACACTCAACCAATTGCTATTTGATTCTGGAATCGATCGATCTTCTTCCTACCAAGTCAGAATGAATCCCCTCCGATTCCATTCGTTTCTATGACAGTCTCTTTGAGATCCTACAACAAGTCAATCGATTCCCTCATCCATCAATTCTCCACCAGCCTCTACAATTTCGTCCACCCCTTTGATACCATCAATCAATCGTCTTCGACGCTGCTCACTTGATGTCTCCAATTTGATTCGATTTCCAATTCCTCCCCTCGGATGACTCTTTATCCCATCCGCGATATCCAATACGCTTCATCCAAGCACATCTCTTCTTCCCTCTGATTTTGGATTCCCCTATGATCGATTCCTTCGACTTAATCGGCACTCAAGCTCAACCAATACACACGGCTTCGACTCCGTGCTGTCCTCCTACGACTCTCCAAACGACATTGCGATGCTCTGAAGATAAAGCTGTACCACTTACATGCGAACATCCTGTCAATGAATTGGTTTTACGATACCCTTGACTGAACGTTACAACCGCCTGCAACTACCCCTCACAAAGTTAGTTGCCTTAACCCATACAATTTCAAAATCGATGGTACCCCAGATCGATTACTTGCCATCTCCTTTGGTCTTCTATGACAAACATTACGTCCTCCACATTTAACACGACGATAGTACCTCCGACTTCTATCTCCTATGATCTATCGGTTGGTATCAAATCCATCGGTTTCTACGCCGCTGTTCGATATCTACGATCGTTTCTTACACGACCTACAATTGATACGTGGCTCTCTGATCACACCATCGATTCGATTCCATGACCACTCGATCCAACGACTCGTTTACATCCACGATTCGTTATACAACCCAACGATTGCATCACGTTCTACGATTTGATCGATCTCTGACCCAATACATGAGACTTCGTTTACATGCCAATGGCTGGCATCAAGAATACCAATGGATTTGATACCGCCTTGATGTCTTCGATGCTTGATCAATTTCTACAATTGGATCTCCGGTTTCTTGATCAGTTCCTACGATTCAACTGTCTTTGATTCAATCAACCTTTCGCATCCCCCCTTTTGTATCATTCAACACCATGGAATTCTCTAGAAACATGACATTCGCCCTAAGGTTTTGGATCCTTCACAACTATGGGGTTTGTTTGAACCACAGAATTATATTCCATAAGTATTGAATCAAGGGGTGTGCATCTGCATCAATGGGTGTGCATTGGATCACTGCATGACGCTTCATTTGCACGCGTTTAACTTCCAGCGTTTTCCTCATAAGCCTCCACCAATCTACTTATGCTCCCCGCACCTTCACTTATGCTCCCTGAATGCAACAAGGATCCCACTGAAACCACATCAATGAACCGACAATTCATTCAACACTCCTTCACTCCGTGTTAACTCAAGGGGTGTGTAGCCGGTTCGTGTCAATCCAACACAAGAGCATTCAAGGCACTTACAACTTCACGTACATAAACATGGCTTAGCGTGCAGCAATATCCGCCGTTGATCTCCTTTCCAAGTCTTCAATCCATGAATGATACCAAGCATTGTCCAATCAATTCTCTCCATCGACGTCGAGAAAATTGCTTTGAGACGAACTACAATTACATTTCGCCGTTACGATCATATTGATTCAATCCCATTTTGGATTCCAGTTCAATCGATCCGATTCGGATTATCCAATCCCTTCTTCCAGTTCAAAGATATGAATCCGTCGCTGTGCTCTTCCATTCACAATGTACGCTTCCATCCTACGACTTGGAGCAGCAATCAATCCTGTTGTTACTCTAAAAATCGACCAAAGGTATATGATGTTAAAATTTAAAGAGATGTGAGCATATCGTGAGATTGCTCTGTTACTGGTATTTTACTGTATCTGACCGGTATCCCTGTGTTAGTGTTGTATGTAGGGATGTCTAAACCGGTCGTCGATCATGTGTAATTTGTCATAAGACAGAGAACACATGATATGACCTAAATGTCTGGATACTTGAAGTCATTTTATCTCTGTAGGAGTATAAGTAACTTTTCAAGTGTAGAATGGATATGATTCCCGTAGAATGTACGTAAGTAGAGTACGTGTATTTTTTTGACCGACAGCACACCCCTTGATTCAACACTTAGTGAAGGAGTGTTGAATTACAAGTCGGTTCTCCATCTTGTAGAACTTTAGAAAACTTAAGTATGGGCTCAGATATCGAATCGGAAGATTGTAATCGTAGAATTGGAAGATTGATATCACGTAACGGAGAAGCATGAGTCATTAATGAGGGAGGAGAGGTGCTTGAGTATGTAGTGGTCGCGAAATCGACAGGAAGTGAGAAGGCTAATAGTAGATTCGCCAGTAGAAGAGTTATCAATCAGAGTTGAAAAGAAGATTAGATCGGGGAATCAAAATCGTCAAAGGATGATAGCACGGAGTCGAAGCCGTGTGTATTGGTTGAGCGTATTGGATATCACGGATGGGATAAAGAGTCGTCCGAGAGGAGGAATTGAAGATCTCAACGAAGGGGAGATCAATGAGGTGAACAATGAGTGATGGATAGGGACAAATCGATCCAAGGAGGAGATAATTCAATCGGAGATTGCGGGAATCGATATAGTGAAATCGGATGTAGTCTTGGCTCAATTGATTCGCCTCATTCAATCCAATCGTAGGAACTGGTTGAGTGTGGAATAAAATGGAGAGAACGTAGGAGCCAATATGATCGTAGAATCAAATCGTAAATCGTAATTGAAGAGAAGATTAGATTGAGGAACCAGAATCGTGGAAGGATTAGAAACCATCGATTGGATGGCTAGCGAATCATCAAGTCGTAGGAGGCAGTAGGAATCGATATGATTGGGCAATCTCGTAGAAGGGGGCCATAGACGAAACGAATGAGGCGAATCAATTGAGCCGGAGCGGAAGAGGCAATTGAGGATCTCAACGGAGCGGAGATCCATGAGTGATTGTATTGATGCCAAGTGTAGAGAGTCGAAATAATCCGTCATGGTGGAATCCAAAATGGGAGAGAAGAAGAGGATTGATCTGAAGGAATGCAAGGAGAATATCAAGTCAGGGATTGAAGAACGGGGTCCAAAGCCGACTAGTAGATTCCTTTTGTATTAGATCTCATCTAGCTCGCATGTTCATTAAGCTTTTGAATCATCTCTGTGTCTTAAGTAAGTTCCTCCGTGAATTCGTCGGAACCGGCAACACACCCCTTGATTCGGCACGGAGTGGAGGAGTGGTGAATTATCAGTCGGTTCGTGGATTTGGTTTCAGTGGGATCGTTAGCCTGTGCGCGCGATGGTAAGTAAATTTGTCGAGGTTTATGAGGAAAAAAGGCTGGAAGTTAAACGCGTGCAAGTTAAGCGCCATGCGGTGATCCAATGCACACCCCTTGATGCAGATGCACGCCTCTTGATTCAACACTTATTAAGCGTCATGCAATGATCCAATGCACACCCCTTGATTCAGATGCACACCCCTTGATGCACACTTAAAGAAGAAAATTCCATGGTTGAATAGAATTTTGTAGATGATACAAAAAACGGTGGGCATGATCGCGATGTTCAGTCAAGAGTATCGTAAAACCAATTCATTGAGAGGATGTTGGCATGCAAGTGATACATCATTATCTTCAGGGCATCACGGTGTTGTCTGGAGAGTCGAAGGACAGGCTGAACATGTGGCGTGGAGCAAAGCTGTTTGCAGCATGGTGATTGCAGTGATCGATTGTATGCAGGAGCGGCGTTTGGAAGGTTAGTGCCCTCAGCATGGGCCTCAGGTGGTTGTCGTGTGATGCACGACAAAGGCTGGGGTGAGGGAACAGATTTTGGCAAGCGGCGGAATGTTGCGATTTCATGCTGAGGATTGAATGTCCATCCAAAATTGGCTGGGACAGAAGGTGGAACATGATGATGACCAACTCTAGTCAATGCAGATGGCAAGACAGATGGTGTCGTCACAATGGAAGACTTCTCCTGACATTGAACAGGAGGACTTGAAGAAGTGGCACATAGGAAGGAGTCAGAGCGGATGCGGCGGAAGGAGACCGATTCACTGTTGGGAGAATAAGTCCATGTCCAGATGGAACGGGGAGCTTTGACGGAGTGAGTATTGGCAATGGGACCAACTGCTGGTTGAAGGGAACCCACAGTTGGCTGTGACCGTGGAAGCGCCAGCACGAGGGATGAGAGCAGACTCGGGAAAAATGGTACTGTTGGGGGACTCAGGAGTATATGCCACAGCAACTTGGATCGTGGGTTTGACCTCAGAGTCGACGGGTTTGATGGGGGCAGTCAAGATGGGATTGGAAACAGGAAGCTTCTCGCTAACTACAGGAGCAGTAGGCTTGGTGCGATGCTTCCTTTTGGGAGGAAGTGTATCGGTCGTTGTATTTTTGTCAAATACTGCTTGTAGGTAGTGTGTAAGTAGAATCTGCTCACATTTGTTTTTGTTGACCAATCGTGATCGGGAAGGCGGTTTGACAGACGATCCTGTTTCGTCTGATGGAATGCCAGTTGTAGTGGTATAAACCTTGTGGAATTCATATGGGTACCAATCTTTGTGAAATTTCCAATGCATGGTATGCAGTACCAAGTTTATGATTGGGTGTCCCCGTTGTACACGTTTAGCGGCTATATCTAACACTTGTTTGTCTCTAACTCGTATTCTCCCCCCGATGGCTTTTGAATGCCAAAAAATTGTGGTGTTGGCAATTAAGGAGGAGATATGGCGTTTGTGCGCTTTAGATACTTCCGAGGGTGGAAGCGCATCCATGATGGCTGCTCCAATGAGAGACTTGAGGACAGGGATTGGGTCCGGGCGGAGAGTCTCGACACCATCATCGTCAACAAGGAAGAGGCTTGCAATATTAGGCAATATCCGGGAAAAGACTGCGTTGAGGTCGCTTTGTCTGTTGTTGGCTGTGAAGTTGGGGCCAAAGGAGAAGTGTATTCCCCGGACTTCATTCCAGCTGACTGCAGTTTGTGTCATGATGGTGGTAAATCAAGGACAGATTTTCGGAGAAGACAGTAGACGATTCGAAGTAAGAACCGATGGGTTATGAATGTTCCGAAGAAGGAAGAAGAATTAGCCGGAGACGAAGAGCGATGACCGGAAAGACAGAAATAACCGGGCGTCGGTGTTCTTGTAGCTCGTTTGTCCGGAGACGGTGATAATTAACCTTGCGGGCCGGTCACAGATGTCCGGAACGATCGTTGGGGATGAGACTAATGACCGAGGGCGGGATCGCCGAGGAAGGAGTTAACCGGCGGAACCAACGAAGTGTCGGAGGGACGACCGAAGGAATTAATCAAAGAGATAACAACCGTCGGAGAAGAATTGTTATGGGATTGGAAGTGAAACGGTGTTGTAGGCCGTCGGAATGATCCGCGAAGGTGCGGAAATAACCGAAAAGACCGTCGGAATGTTTCCCGGGAAAATAATCGTATTGTCCGGAGAAACCGAAAAGAAAGAACCGGTGTAGTTACAGAGGGAGATTCTTGGTAGAAGGATCTGTAGATACAGTAGGTCGGGGATCGAAATATTGAAATGACCGAACGAAGGTGCGGTCGTGTCAAAAGGGAAGACCAAAGGAATGTTCAAAGGAACAAACGGCGGTGTGAAATGTAGTGAATTAAGCAACTATCGTAGGATGAGTTGCAGTCTGTTAGTTTGTTTCTGTTAGCTTGTTTGAAGTGGCGCTTAGCACAATCAAATGGGCGTCGATGGTCCTTTATGGGGATGATGGACACGGAAGAAAAGGATGGGGATTGCAATCGGCGTGTCCGGTGCAATGGGCTTTCATTAAAGACGGCGGTGGTCTTTAGTTTGTAATTGTAACTGTAATCCAGAGAGCTGGTTGTGGGTTACAAGGCTTGTGATAGCGAGTACACCCCCTGATCCACAAGCAGGGAACAGAAGGAAGATGTACATCGAGGGGAGGCCGAGAATGTGCCGCACAGGGAGCTAAGCACACAATTTCCTCTGGAGTGAACCGACAGTGGAGGTGCTGAACGGCCGGAGACAGATAGCTTAAGGGAGACACGATCCTACGGATGGGCAGCAATCGTGTGAGTTATAAGGGCTCTATAACCTGTTGTTACTCTAAAAATCGACCAAAGGTATATGATGTTAAAATTTAAAGAGATGTGAGCATATCGTGAGATTGCTCTGTTACTGGTATTTTACTGTATCTGACCGGTATCCCTGTGTTAGTGTTGTATGTAGGGATGTCTAAACCGGTCGTCGATCATGTGTAATTTGTCATAAGACAGAGAACACATGATATGACCTAAATGTCTGGATACTTGAAGTCATTTTATCTCTGTAGGAGTATAAGTAACTTTTCAAGTGTAGAATGGATATGATTCCCGTAGAATGTACGTAAGTAGAGTACGTGTATTTTTTTGACCGACAGCAAATCCATCTCATCAGTAATCGACTCATTTGATTCTATTCGACGATTGAATTGAACCTACGACTACAGCCGATTGCATTCTTTCCTACGCTTGATATGGCAGGAACTCTACGATTCGTTTCACAATCAATTTCTACAATTGATTTTGATTATCCCATAACTCGATACTGATAGATATCACTTCCAAGTATCCGGTTAGAATCTCACGATCTCCCCTCCGTTAAAGATCTTCAATGGAGCCTTCTGTTCCAGTGATCAAGTTTCAAAGCGTTTGATTCTACAATCCCTCGATTACGATTGGTAACTCTTCCACGATCAATCATCTCTCTCCGTCGACGATCTCAAACTCCAATCTAATCAGTACTACGATTACTTTCAATCCCTTGGTCATCCCCTCCGTGATATCCAAGCCAATCTCATCTTTGCAGACATAACTCCCTTCTGTTGAGATCCACCATCAAGCCTTCCATTCCACTCCATTATCAATCAACCGTCTTTAATGCTTCTCAATCGAATGCTATGATCATATCTCCTCCTTGGATCGATTCCTTCCCTTGCATTCCCTCAATGCAACTTCTACCTGACGTTCGATTCAAACATCTTTCTGTCTCGATCCATCTTTCCTACTAAGTTGGATCCAATCTCCTCTTCAAGGATACGCATCAATGTTCCGTTCTATCTACAACAATTTGATTCCACTCAATACTCCGTCTGTGTCCTCAACCATTTGAGCCATTGTTCTCGATCAACTTACGATTCATCTTACGAGTCAATCTGGATTCTCCAATCTCCGTTGATATTCGATCTTTACTGTTGATGTCCCCTCCCAATTCATCCTACGACACCCTTTGTTGACGAGTTGATGTCCCCTCTTGATTAATCCCTACGCGCAGTCCTCTTCAATAGTCTGAAGCGATTTGCCATCGGAACCAACAGATCTCCCTTCCAAGTCTGATTCCTTATCCCCTCAGTGATATTCATCAGACATACACGACGATCTGCTTCACCCAAGAACGGTCCTCTGTTATGATTCGTCAAGCTTGTTGTTATCCAATCCATGATATCAACCACCCTACTTCCTATATCAGCTATCGAATCACAACTAAGACTCCATTTGGTTACGGTTCATACGTTAGTCGACCCCTCTGTCAACTATTCATATTTCCTGCTCCGCGTAATTGGACTTTCAACAATCCCTTGGTTGACTTGACATCCAGCATAGTCACCCTCTAACAATACACACTCACTCATGAATCTCCCCTCCATTGAGTTCCTCAATAGAGCCTTTTGCTCCAGTGCAATCTATCTATCTTTACGTGTGATCCCAATGTTTCCCTTTATCCTACGTATCATCGATATCTTTTCCACGTCTTCAATCAATGAAATCGATCTTGAACGATCCGCGATATCCCACAAGCATCCTTCATCTCTCCAATTTTGGATTCCACCATGATCGATTATTGCGACTCATAATAGATCTCTCCTCATTGGTCTCCCCTCCATTGAGATTCTCAATAATCAACAATTCCTCTCTTTGATATCATTCCATGAGTGAATCTAAGACCATCTACGATTGATCTTCTATGAATCGATTCTGGTTCCTCAATCTAATCTTCTCTTCAATTACGACTTACGATTTGATTCTACAATCAAATCCATCCCTACGATCTATCAATCGTATTCGATGTCTCCTACGACTTGATGACTCATTAGCCATGCAATCGATTGTCAAGACCAACTCTGATTAACCTTCTCATCAATTTCCCGACCACTGCATGCTTAAGCACCTCTCCTTCCTCATTGATGTCTCATGCTTCTCCGTTTTACAATTCCAATCATTAAATTCTTCCGATTCAACACCCAAGCTCATACTTAAGATCTTAGAGTTCCACAAGATGGAGAACCGACTTGTAATTCAACACTCCTTTCATCAATAAGTGTTGAATCAAGGGGTGTGTTGTCGGTTAAAAATACAACGACAGAAACACCGTAGGAACGCTACGGTAAACGAAGCAGAGGTACGTACATACACACACACGAATATTCGTGAACGAATCTGGATTAGAATCGAACGCACCTCCACTACTTGGAAATCCTTAAGGGGTAAAAACAATACCACCTAAGGCTACAAACAAAAGAAGATAATCGGTTAGAAACAAGACATATCCAAAGACCTGACCAATAAGTGAACACTTGGAATCCTTAAGTATATTCAAAAGAATATACTTGATATCCCGTGAGGAAACTACATATTGCAATCATGAAAACCAATACCGATTCTGAATGGGCCTCATTTATCTAGCTACTCTACGAACAAGTATACGCCCAATCGAACAAAACACTTAACCTCGTAAGTGCCCAATACCATCGAATGACCGATACAGTAAGACCGACACGCTAATACAGCAACAACAGTATCGGTACGAGAATGGTAACAAATAACCCGGGGAAGATCTCTACCATGTAAAATACAGCAGAGAGCCCCGATACAGTGAAAATACCCAGTAAAAATAAGAGCCTCTCTCTGAGCTCACATCTCTTTAAATTTCAATTATCCTATACCTTTCGGTCGATTTTTAGAGTAACAACAGATTTACGATTGGTTTGATTCTACGATTACAATCACCTGATTTGATATCCAAGCCCGTACTTAAGTTTTTAGAGTTCTACAAGATGGAGAACCGACTTGTAATTCAACACTCCTTCACTAAGTGTTGAATCAAGGGGTGTGCTGTCGGTCAAAAATACGCGTACTGTACTTACGTACGTTCTACAGGAATTATATCCATTCTACACTTGAAAAGTTACTTATACTCCTACAGAGATAAAATGACTTCAAGTATCAAGATATCTACGTCACATCATGTGTTCTCTGTCTTATGACAAATTACACATGATCTACGACCGGTTTAGACATCCCTACATACAACACTAACACAGGGATACCAGTCGAATACAGTAAAATACACAGTAACAGAGCAATCTGACGATATGCTCACATCTCTTTGAATTTCAAGTATCCAATACCATACGGTCGATTTTTAGAGTTACAACATATTTGAAAACAATGCAAATCTTTCCAGTCCCTAACCAAAATATAACTCAGTCATCAACCCAAAAACCCACCAGATTTGAACACTGTGCAAATCTTGCCAATCCCCCACCAAAATATAGCTCAGTCATCAACCCAAAAACCCACCAGATTTGAACACAGTGCACATCTTTCCAGTACCTAACAAAAATATAATTCAATCGTCAACCCAAAAACCCACCATATTTGAACACAGTGCAAATCCTGCCAGTCCCGGACCAAAATATAACTCAGTCATCAACCCAAAAACCCACCAGATTAGAACACACTGAAAATCTTTCCAGTCCCCAACCGAAACATAACTCAGTCATCAACCCAAAAACCCATCAGATTTGAACACTGTGCAAATCTTGCCAATCCCCAACCATAATATAACTCAGTCATCAACCCAAAACCCACCAGATTTGAAGACAGTGCAAATCTTTCCAGTCCCTAACTGAAATATAACTCAGTCAGCAACCATAAAACCCACCATATTTGAACACTGTGCATATCCTGCGAGTCCCCGACCAAAATATAACTCAGTCATTAACCCAAAAACACACAAGATTTGAGCACAGTGCACATCTTTCAAGTCCCTAACCAAAATATAATTCAATCATCAACCCAAAAACACACCAGATTTGAACACAGTGCAAATCCTGCCAGTCCCCGACCAAAATATAACTCAGTCGTCAACCCAAAAACCCACCAGATTTGAGCACAGTGCGAATCCTTCCAGTCCCTAACCAAAATATAATTCAATCGTCAACCCAAAAACCAACCAGATTTGAACACAGTGCAAATCCTGCCCATCCCTGACCAAAATATAACTCAGTCATCAACCCAAAAACCCACCAGATTTGAACACAGTGCAAATCTTTCCAGTCCCTAACCAAAATATAATTCAATCGTCAACCCAAAAACCAACCAGATTTGAGCACAGTAAAAATCCTGCCGGTCCCCGACCAAAATATAACTCAGTCATCAACTCAAAAACCCACCAGATTTGAACACAGTGCAAATCTATCCAGTCCCGAACCAAAATATAATTCAATCATCAACCCAAAAACCCACCAGATTTGAGCACAGTGCAACTCCTGCCAGTTCCCAACCAAAATATAATTCAATCCTCAACCCAAAAACCCACCGGATTTGATCACAGTGCAAATCTTTCCAGTCCCCCACCAAAATATAACTCAGTCATCAACCCAAAAACCCACCAGATTATAGCACAGTGTAAATCTTTCCAGTCCCTAACCAAAATATAATTCAATCGTCAACCCAAAAACCCACCATATTTGAACACTGTGCAAATCCTGCCAATCCCCGACCAAAATATAACTCAGTCATCAACCAAAAAACCCACCAGATTTGAATATAGTACAAATCTTTCCAGTCCCCAACCAAACTATAACTCAATCATCAACCCAAAAACCCATCAGATTTGAACACTGTGCAAATCCTGAGAGTCCCCGACCAAAATACAACTAAGTCATCAACCCAAAAACCCACCAGATTTGAACACAGTGCAAATCTTTCCAGTCCCTTACCAAAATATAATTCAATCGTCAACCCAAAAACCCACCAGATTTGAACACAGTGCAAATCCTGCCAGTTCCCGACCAAGATATAACTCAGTCATCAACCCAAAAACACACCAGATTTGAAGACCGTGCAAATCTTGCCAGTCCCTAACCAAAATATAACTCAGTCATCACCCCAAAAACCCACCAGATTTGAACACTGTGCAAATCCTGCCAATCCCCGACCAAAATATAATTCAATTGTCAACCCAAAAATCCACCAGATTTGAACACAGTGCAAATCCTGCCAGCCCTTAACAAAATATAATTCAATTGTCTACCCAAAAACCAACCAGATTTGAACACAGTGCAAATCCTGCCCATCCCAGACCAAAATATAACTCAGTCATCAACCCAAAAACCCACCAGATTTGAACACAGTGCAAATCTTTCCAGTCCCTAACCAAAATATAATTCAATCGTCAACCCAAAAACCAACCAGATTTGAGCACAGTAAAAATCCTGCCGGTCCCCGACCAAAATATAACTCAGTCATCAACTCAAAAACCCACCAGATTTGAACACAGTGCAAATCTATCCAGTCCCGAACCAAAATATAATTCAATCATCAACCCAAAAACCCACCAGATTTGAGCACAGTGCAACTCCTGCCAGTTCCCAACCAAAATATAATTCAATCCTCAACCCAAAAACCCACCGGATTTGATCACAGTGCAAATCTTTCCAGTCCCTAACCAAAATATAACTCAGTCATCAACTCAAAAACCCACCAGATTTGAACACAGTGCAAATCTTTCCAGTCCCCGACCAAAATATAATTCAATCGTCAACCCAAAAACCAACCAGATTTGAGCACAGTGCAAATCTTGCCAATCCCCCACCAAAATATAGCTCAGTCATCAACCCAAAAACCCACCAGATTTGAACACAGTGCACATCTTTCCAGTACCTAACAAAAATATAATTCAATCGTCAACCCAAAAACCCACCATATTTGAACACAGTACAAATCCTGCCAGTCCCTGACCAAAATATAACTCTGTCATCACCCCAAAATATAACTCAGTCATTCTACGAATCAGTTGAGTAATTTCAATTGTTAGTGTTTCAATTGGTTGGATTATAATTGAATTCTACTTGTATGACGAGGATGAGAATTGTATTATTTTTATCTGTATTCAGATTAAATCTTATGGTTACTTACAACCATAAAAATGAGATTTTGCTACCATAAAAATGAACGCGCGCCTCTAAATATTACTATTGCTTTTAGAAGAAGCATCTCATTTCCGTAAATAAATGTTTGTGTACTGTTTTTAACGATTTTTAGTCGTAGCGTTTGTACCAAGTCTACTTGTTAAAAACAGATTTTTTTAAATATTTCTACATATTCCCCCCCCCCCCCCCCCCAAACCCCCCCATAAACTCCGTCTACAAGGTTACGTTGTCAATTCTTAGGGTTAGTGATAAACGTTCAACTAACAACTCCACCAATTTGCCACAGTAATGTTTGCTCGCGTTACCACCGTGTTGCTTGCCCCAAAACCGATAAGACGCGAAACACATGTAAACCAACATCATCGGTCGGTCTTTTACCGTATTTTGCCGTGATATCCTTATCGTGAGATATCACATTTAAAATTTGATGTAGCGAACCGAATGTAAGGAATGGTAGTGCCACGTGGAACGTACGACGTACGAACCAAAGAACACCCTTGAGTATGCAAGATCTCACTGTATCACCAACGTAGGTACGAACTCTACGACTACTCCTCACTGCATACAGCAATTCCACCGTAAGCAGCAAATTACAGGGAAAGTGTTGTCGGTCAAAAATACACGTACCCTACTTACGTACATTCTACGGCAGTTATATCCATTCTACACTTGAAAAGTTACTTATACTCCTCCAGAGATAAAATGACTTCAAGTATCCAGACATTTAGGTCATATCATGTGTTCTCTGTCTTATGACGAATTACACATGATCTACGACGACCGGTTTAGACACCCCCACATACAACACGAATAACACAGGGATACCGGTCTAATACAGTAAAATACAAAGTAAAAATAAGAGCCTCTCTCTGAGCTCACATCTCTTTAAATTTTAACATCATATACCTTTGGTCGATTTTTAGAGTAACAACAGGTTATAGAGCCCTCTATCTCCGCCCGATCAGCACCTCCACTGACGGTTAACACCAGAGGCAATTGTGTGCTTAGCTCCCTGTGCGGCACATTCTAGACCTCCACTCCAGGTTTCGTTTCTTGCGGCGCCTCCCTTCTAAGGGCCGCACCCTGGACTGTACCTCGTCCTTCTGTTCCCAGCTTGTGGATCAGGGGGTGTACTCGCTAACACAAGCCTTGTAACCCACAACCAGCTCTCTGGATTACAGTTACAATTACAAACTAAAGACCACCGCCGTCTTTAATGAAAGCCCATTGCACCGGACACGCCGATTGCAATCACCCATCCATACTTTCCCTTCCGCGTCCATCATCCCCATAAAGGACCATCGACGCCCATTTGATTGCTACAATCACCATTTTCGATCTTTCGATCCCCGACCTACTGTATTTACAGATCATTCTATCAAGAATCTCCTTCTGTGATACACATCCAAGGACGACGATCGAACCACCGCAATTACATCGATCGTTCTACGACGCCGTCCTTTCGTTTCTGCCTACCGACAATTGCTTCCCCGAAGAACGATCCAAGATTAATCCAACAGACCGCAACTTATCCTTTGGTGATAGTTGCTTTAACAACCACCTCGATAAATCAAACAACAACCTCTATCCCTTTTACCTCCACGGCCTAACCAACAACTCCTACGCCAATTGCTTAGCACCACGCCTTGCAATTGTGACCGATCCCGTTCTTCGGCCCTCTCTCCCGCACCTTTGCGGATCGTTCCGACGATCACTCGAAAATCCAACCTCCGATCTATTCCAATTGTTCCTCCGACACTCGGTTACTCCCTTCACGCTTCTCCGGCAATCAATTATCTCATTGCCGGCTACTTACCCGCGGTTAATTATTGTCATCGCTCTCGTCAACAAACGGCCACCAAGGCTAATCATCGTAATCGCTCTTGTCGCCATAACGCGGACGGTACTGATTGAACACCTCTGTGACTAACGACGACAAAACGATTCGATCAGCGACAACGATTGATCGACAGTTCACACTTCCACATCCCAACTCTGACGGTCTTTTCGGTTATTTCTGCACCTCCGAGGATCGTCCCGACAATCAATCGTAATCGACAATTCGACGATTGCTCCTCAACGGTTCCCCCCCGAAACGGCAATCCCGCACTCGGTCTCTTCCTGGTGTCCCTTCCTGCAAACGCTACGGACATCTGTGAACAACGAACATTCCGACGGTCTTTCGGTAATTTCTTTTGACGGCAATACGTCCATATTTCCCTGTCTCACCATCGAACAATTGAGTGCAAATTTCCCACTCCACCTTTCCTTCGGCTCCTCCGTTCTCTCCATTCCGCCATGAGGCTACAACTCACCGACTGGAACTATGTCAACGCCATACAGTTCTCGTTCATAGACGCTGACGAGATTGCCACCCAAAACTACCTGAATGCGGCGTACGCAAAAAAAAAAATTGACTGATCTCACCAGCCTCATATCCTACAAATACGGCACTGCGACCCTCAGACCAGGCGCAATTCCCAACATCAAATCCCTCATCGCTGAATCCATCACAAAAGATCTCCCTGACTCAGAGATATCTGCCAAATACAAAGAACACATTCAACTGCTTCTTGACAAGACTAACATTTGGTACGTTGACAACCACGGCATGAGACAACTGGTTCAAGATGAACAAGTACTGGCTATCGCGGCACGCACGGCGAGATACAACTATGATGGGAATAAGGATCCTACCATCCAGTTGGAACTCAGCATCCAACATTGGGGATTCCGCAGCGGATGGTACCCATACAAATTTGCCAAGGTCTATGACAAAAACGGTGGAGCAGCAGCATTTGAGACATCTCAGTCTCTGGAGCCAATGCCTACGGCTATGTCATATGACAATCGCGTGGCAAATATCCTACAATTCTCCAGGAGAATCATCTCCTGTGAAAATGAATTTTGCCTTGACCTACCAGATCCCTATTTTGAATACATTGCGTTTAAACAAATTTATCGCATGGCCTTTCCTCCGAGTTACACATGGACATGGAAATACTCCCCCAACAGTGACTCTGTCTCCTTCCACCGAGTCCAATCCAACTCCATCTCCTTCCAACGCTCCACTTCCTCTTCAAGTTCCCGTGTACGAGGTCAGGAGAAGTCCAATACGGCTCCAACCCAATGCCAGGACAAGTCCACTGTGACTGCGTCGCATGAAACCCCATCTACAATAACCAATTCGGATCATCATTCTGCCCCAACTTTGGCGCCTACTCACTTCAGTTGGACCTTCAATCCACAGAATGAAATTGCAACATTCCGCCGCCTGCCAAAATCAACTCCCTCACCCTCACCACATCCTTCGACACTTGCTGAGGGCACTGACCTTCCAAACGCCGCTCCTGCATACATCCGATCATTGCAATCTCCATGCCTTAATCCAATTTCCTCCAGACCGAATCATTTGCCTGCCCTTCGACTCTCGAGACGCCATCGGGATGCCCTCAAGGTCAATCTGTATCATCTATATGCCAACATCTTGTCGATGAATTGGTTCTATGATACTCTTGATTGATTGATTACAACCGACTGCAACTTCCCGATCATCGGTTCGTTGCCTTACCCCATCACACTCTCCTACGACGTTCTTTGCTCTCCCACCAGCAAATACCTAGTCATACCAAGATCTATAATTCTACGATTCGAAAAGGCAGTTGCTTTACTCCACCCAATTACCTTCCTCGTCGCCATGTCGTCTTTCCGACAATCTTGCAGGGGCATTTTCTTCTGTACAAGTCAGCCATCATGACTATTTGCAATTTCACATTGGTCCCCACAAATCGATTACCAATCCCCCACGCATTGATTATGTATCAGTGTATCGGTTCCATCTACTGTTCCACTGTCGAATCTATGTTTCGTCTACGACCCAGATCCATCATCTGCTATGTATCACAGAAAGTCAGTTCCGATGGCTGTTGGTTGATCTATGCGAAATCGATGCAATTGAATTCCTTGATCAAGCTTTGGGTTACGATCCACGGTATGATCAATCGATCTCTACGATTCGCTCTTCATCTTTGATCTGATACTTAATCGATCTCTACGATTGATCCAAAATCTACGTTTGATACGAATATACAATTGGTCCAAGTTTTCTGTTCAACACTTGATTTCAAGGTTCAATCTACGATTCAAGATCTACAACCCGATGTGTATCCACATTGTATTTGGTCAATCGCATCCTCCGATTCGATCCTCCGGTTCAAGCATCGGTTATGATTGTATGTTGATCAATGGTAGCGATTCGATTTCTACGATGCTTCCATCTACGATCAATCGTTTTTTTTTCGGCTTGATACATGGGCAATATACGATCCATCCATTCCAGCCAATGCCATCCGCTCCGGGTCACAGGATGTCTACTTGTGCATCAGGGGGTGTATCTCCTCCGCCCTCAAGCTTCTCACTCTACAATGTTCTCTGCCGGTTGTCTTTGATTCTGATTACGTCCAGCTTTCGCATCCTCCCGTTTTATCTTCTTGCCAACCTTGGAATTCTATTGAACCGTGGAATTATCTTCCTTACGTGTGCATCCAGGGGTGTGTATCTACCTCGAGGGGTGTGCATCAAAATCCAGGGATTACATTGGATGACTGCATGGCGCTCAATTAGAACGTGCACGTGCACAAATTCCGGAATTTTCCTTGATACACTTAAAGACACTTATTTCTGTCTCCGGGCATTTCCAGTCTCGCGATCCCACTGACATCAATGTATCATTCACCACCATGGAATTCGATTGAACCATGGAATTCACTCCCATCATGTTGAATCGAGGGGTGTGCATCTGAATCAAGGGGTGTGCATTGGGTCACCACTTAATGCTTCCTTTGGACGCGTCTCCCTTCCGGCGTTCTCCTCGTAAGCCTCAACAAATTTACTTATCATCGCGCGCAAGAGATCCAGATCCCACTGAAAACAAATCAACGAACCAACTGATAATTCGCCACTCCCCCACCAAGTGTCGAATCAAGGGGTGTGTTGCCGGTTCAGAACTTACTTCACGCACTAAACACGATTCTTGTGACTAAGGATCAAGACAAAGATATGATCCAAGCTTAATTAACATACGAGCTAGATGAGACCTCAAACAGAAGAAGTTTGCGAATCGGCTTTGGACACCGATCTTCAATCCTTGCCTTGATATTCTCCTTGCATTCCTTCAGACCAATCCTATTCTACGGCATCACATAATGCTACGATAAGCCAATCTCTCCTTTGCAAATATGACTCCCATCTGTTGAGATCCACAATCAATCCATCTCACCAGTAATCAACTCGTTTGATTCTATTCGACGATTGAATTGTTTGATTCTATTCGACGATTGAATTGAACCTACGACTGACTTCGATTTCGAGCATTCCACTTTGTCCCTACGATTTATGATCCATTCTTCTTGTTTATTATCCCATCCGCGATACCCCACAAGCATTCCTCTTCTCTCCAATTTTGGATTCCACCATGATCGATTATTTCAACTCTCTACACTTGGCATCAATACAATCACTCATGGATCGATTCTCCATCAGTTCTTCCTTCACATATTTCTTTGGTCTTTTCTCCGGTTAATTCTTCGTACCATTCCTACGGTCATCCTTTTGACACTGCTGTCGCACCTTCGCTCAGTCATTTTGTCGACACCGCCGTTTCACCTGAAGAACGTTCCGGACATCTGTGACTGACGCGAACAATTGTTTCTTTGACAATCAATGACGACAACACCTTCAACGATCTAGAGATTAATTCCTTGAATCACCTTCTCCGATTCTGTTCATCCCTTGATCAATTATTCCATAGTCGATATTCCGATATTTCGATAAATTCGATCATCCTCCCCTCCGTCGAGATCCTCAACAGAGCCTTCGGCTCCAGCGCAATTGATATCTTTACCAAGTCAGAATAGATCCCCTCCGCTTCCATTTGTTCCTACGACAAGTCTCTTTGAGATTCTACGATAAGATTCCCCAATCACATCTTCCAAGACATAAATCCCTTTCACGTTTCGTTCTGAGTCTATCCGACACATATCCTTCTTCTCCACGTTTGATTCGAATCTGATCCCTACCACAATCTCAACGTATGATTCCATCCTACGGCTTGGAGCAGCAATCAATCCTCGACGTTTCCATACTTCTTTTGTCATCATTGATCTCCCCTCCGTTAGATCATCAATGAATCCTTCCTCTCCAGTTCCATCAATCCGTCTCATCGCTAATCAACTCGTTTGATTCTATTCAACGATTGAATTGAACCATAGCATTCACTTCCATACGTGGTGAATCGAGGGGTGTGCATCTGCGTCAAGGGGTGTGTATTGGATCATTGCATGACGCTTAATTTGAACGTGTTTAACTTCCTGCGGTTTTATCATAAGCCTCCACCACTTTACTTATGCTCCCCACCCGCGACAAGGATCCCACTGAAACCAATATCCATGAACCGATAAATAATTCAACACTCCCTCCCTCCGTGTTGAATCAAGGGGTGTGTCCCCGGTTCATGTTACCCAACCACAAGCAAATTCACCATTCAATCCACAGATCAAACGATAAATCGATTCTCTTCTTCTCATCAATTGGTCTCCCCTCCGTTGAGATCATCAATCAATCCGTCTCATTGCTAATCAACTCGCTTGATTCTATTACGACATGGACAATCAATCACAACGTTCGATTCTCTGATTCCCCAGTCTCCTTTCCAGGACACAAATCCATATTCCATCTTGTCTCCAGTTTGATTTGACAAGTTTCGTTCGATTGAACTCTTTCCCACGCTGTTTTTGGCATGATCGTTTGATCCAATGCTCTTCTACGATCAATTGATTTCTACGGTTCGTTTTCTACGATAAATCTGACCTCCGATTGAATTCTTTCCTACTTCTCAATCGAATTCTACGGCATCCACCGATCATATTGATTCCGCTATCTCAATCGTATTCCACACTCAACCGATTGCTATTTGATTCTGGAATCGATAGATCTGCTTCCTACCAAGTTGAAATGAATCTACTTATCGAGTTTCTATGCGTCGATTCAAATTTCAGCAATGTACTTGATATCCAGCATCGTCTCCCTACAACCTCTCCTTCCTCATTGATTTACGATCGATTCATTCAATCGGTCCGCCTTCCATCTCTCCAAGGAAATCCACTTCCTCGATGTTTAATCTCTACCACCAACATCGTCGCGTCGCTGTGCTCTTCCATTCGCAACGTACGATTCTATCCAAACCACTTTCCAAGTCTCCTCATTGATCTCCCCTTCGTTGAGATCTTCAATTCCTCCTCTCGGACTACTCTTTATCCCATTCGTGATATCCAAGACGCTTCATCCAAGCACATCTACTCTTCCCTTTGATTTTGGATTCCACCATGATTGATTTCTTCGACTCAATCGGTACTCAAGCTCAACCAATACACACGGCTTCGACTCCGTGGTATCATACTCCGATTAACCTTCCATCGATTTCACGATCTCTACATGATTCTCCAATTCGCTTCGACAAGTTTCATCCGATTTATACCATGGTCGATCCCTTTGTCGACTATCAATCCCTTCGTCGGCATTTGATGATTCATTCTGGAATCGATAGATCTTCTTCCTACCAAGTCAAGAATGAATCCCATCCATTTCCATTCGTTTCTACGACACGTCTCTTTGAGATTCAATTGATCCTCAGCAATTTGAATCATTGGTCTTCCTATGATAATCAATCGCCCCAACTACTGTCATGAGTCTAGATCTAAGACCATCCACCATGATCGAGCTTCTATTGAATACCCCATCACTCGATCACTTGATCAGATCACTTGATCAATGATCAATACTTGGTTTTGTCCTCAACAATTTGAACCATTCTTCTCCTACAATACTCAGGCGTTATGGAGTTCAACCCATCCACATCCGTTCTGTTTTATCTCTAACAGTTCGATTCAACGATTTGATTTGACTCTATCCAATGTGTGGCATTGATGGATTTCAACATACGTCCCTTCCGTTGACGCTTGATTCCACGGCATGCCCCTTTGTGTTTCTTCTACGAGTCGATCCTACTTCTTCAATTATATCAATTTCTACGATCAATCACTCGTCATCAAATCAATGCTCATGCAAATATTCTACGTTTTAATCTCCAGTCTTCTTCCTGTGATGAACGGTTCCTTCCGTTCGTCCGATTGCCTCCTAAGATCAGCAGCGATCTTCGATTCTGGCATCAACAGACCTTCCTACCAATTCTCTTGTTCGATATCTCTTCTTCCCTCCGATTGGTAACTCTTCCACGATCAATCAACTCTCTCCGCAGACGATCTCAAACTCCAATCTAATCAGCACTACGATTACTCTCAATCTCTCCACTTATACGGTTGGATTCTCCAATCATATCGATTCCTGCTGTCTCTTCCGAGTTGATGATTCGTTACCCATCCAATCGATTCCGACTAACCTTCTCATCGGTCTCGCGCGACCATTGCATACTCAAGCACCTCTCCTTCAATGATACTCTGACTCTACGATTCAATATCTAAGCTTATACTTAAGTTTTTAGAGTTCTACAAGATGGAGAACCGACTTGTAATTCAACACTCCTTCACTAAGTGTTGAATCAAGGGGTGTGTTGTCGGTCAAAAATACACGTACCCTACTTACGTACATTCTACGGCAGTTATATCCATTCTACACTTGAAAAGTTACTTATACTCCTCCAGAGATAAAATGACTTCAAGTATCCAGACATTTAGGTCATATCATGTGTTCTCTGTCTTATGACGAATTACACATGATCTATGACGACCGGTTTAGACACCCCCACATACAACACGAATAACACAGGGATACCGGTCTAATACAGTAAAATACAAAGTAAAAATAAGAGCCTCTCTCTGAGCTCACATCTCTTTAAATTTTAACATCATATACCTTTGGTCGATTTTTAGAGTAACAACAGAAAGCACCAACAAGCCGGTAAAGGTTCCCTCCAGCAAGAACCAAGCCTACAGCTCACTCTTTTGCTCCTAAAACGATTAGTAGTAGAATAAAGGCTTATACGTCCAGGTCCAATAGTCTTCCCTATTGTACCCGTACACGCCTACCTTGGTCTGTTCCTCCCCATGTGAGGATCCCCAACGAGGCCCAACGCGCCTCTCCCTTTCCCGGCACCGACACCGGCCCGCCTCTTCGGCACCGACCCCGGCCCCGGCTCTTCCCCCGAACCGACACCTTCCACAAGAGCCGACACCCATACAATCTCGCTAACAATACCACGAGGCCCAGCGCGCCTTATTGTACCCTTCTACACACTACCAAATCGCCTACCAGCTACATCAGAAGGCCCAACGCGCCTATGAGGAGAACATCTCGATCAACACAACAACTACTACCCGAATCCATGAATTATAGGGAGTTCTTCCAAGGGGACGGCCCCTTTGGGGAAGCCCCTGCTAGGCATGACATCTACCAAGCCATCTACACTCTCTTCAATGAAGCGGACGGGGACTGGCTTCTCCCCCTCCTTCTGGATATCTTCAATGCCCAAGCCATCGGTGGCTTGGGCATCTTCCAAGAAGATGCCGCGGGAGTGGATCGTCTACGGGTGGTCCATGGCCTCCGACGCTACCCAGGGACTATCACTCAGCCCTCAGCCAACCAGGGCCGAGCCTTTGGCTACATTGATGATGTAGAAGGACAAGAGGGGGAGCTGGTGCAGGTGGATGCAGCCCTGCTGTCAAGGGCTGCAGCGAGCCGGGTGTACCTTCTAGCTCACCATGAAGCCAACATATCACAACACCCCAAGAGAGATTACATCCCTGCCATTCCTGAAGGGACTGCCCACACTGAAATGCTCCAGGCTCACAAGGTATGTTTCCTACCCTTTGAGTTCGTCCCACTGGTGTTGTGCAGGGGCCTCACCCCGAAGCAGGCCTTCCAAGTCCTCCAACCTCACATCCACCAGCAAGGGCTGGGGGATATCTGTAAACCATTATTAGACACACTTCGAGCAGTGGGGACACAACCTACCACCCTTCTAGGGGCCATCCGGCTCCTAGAACCGGGACCCTCCTTCAGAGCTGAGGCCAACCTCCGCGCCTACATGAAAAATAATGTCCTCCTTCGAGACCTCCCAGGCCTAGCAGGCGCAGCAACGCCGGCAGACCCTACCCTCACAGCAGCCTTCTCAGCGCTCACCGACCAGCAACTAAGACTGAGTGAGTCTCTGGACCAACGCCAACAAGAATCCTCTAAGCTGCACTCGGTCAGGGAAGTTTGGGGCAACCTCTACACGGAAAGACTGCTTCTACTTTGTGGAAAAGCAACTGAAGCCAATCTCCCCCCCATCTACACCGCCTGGGCTAAGAAGAGCAAACATGAAAAGACCCACATAGTCCTCCAAAGCCAAGTAGCCACAGATGCCTACAACCTTGGCATCCAGGCGCCACTCATCACCACGGCAGTACTGCAACTGTCACTTCCTCAATGAGAGTATATGCCCAGACCCTCTACCACACAACTGGCATCTTCCCTGCAGCAACAATGTCCAGCCTGCAAAAACTATCCACAGGCTGGAACTTCCCGGATCCCCCTCTAGCATTGCTTAACCCACCAACACACCTATGAACTATAAACACTGCACATCCAGTACTACAAGTAGGTAGGCTACTGAGGCTATCACAAACGTAGTGAGTGATAGCTTCATATCATATTGTGTAGAATTAGTACTAGAGTGTACGTAAATTAGGGCATGATAGTGTTTTAGGGTTGTTAATTCTTCAAAGAGTGAGCTGATGGGGAAAATCCCGCTAAGAGGCAATCTGTTGTCGGCGAAAAAAATACGGACGATTGCCGGCATCAAATTCAATTGGAAAAGCCGACAAAACGAAACGACCGAGGTGCAGAATATTAACACGGAGTAACAACAGAGATACAATTATTCCGATGATCATCTCTTAGAATCAAACGCACCTCCACTACATGAAAATCCCTAAGTGGTAAAAAAGATGTCACTTAGGACTACAAACAAAAGAGAGTAATCCGTTAGAAACAAGACATATCCAAAGACCTGACCAATAAGTGAACACTTGGAATCCATAAGTACATTCAAAAGAATATACTTGATATCCCGTGAGGAAATTACTTATTGCAATCAAGAAAATCAATACCAATTCCAGATGGGTCTCATATCTAGCATATATACCACGAACAAGCATACGCCCCATCAAACAGATTACTTCACAACATACATGACCGATACCATCAAATGACCAATACAGTAAGACCGACACGACGCTAATACAGCAACCGCAACAGCAACAGCAACAGCAACAACAGTATCGGTACCAGAATGGTAACAAATAACCGGGGAAGATCTCTACCATGTAAAATACAGCAGAGAGTCCCGATACAGTGAAAATACATAGTAAAAACAAGAGCCTCTCTCTGAGCTCACAATCTCTTTAAATTTTAACATCATATACCTTTGGTCAATTTTTAGAGTAACAACAGGTTATAGAGCCCTTATACCTTCCACTAACAAGTGGATACCTTAAGCTACCTATCTCCGCCCCGTACAGCACCTCCACTGTCGGTTACAGCCAGAGTATACTTGGTACGGGACTCGGCGACGGGCTGTATCAATAGACCTCCCCCCGCCTCTCTTTCTTCCTTCTCCTCCTTACTCGCGTATCAAGGGGTGTATCTACAGATCCTTCTACCAAGAATCTTCTTCTGTAATACACGACCAAGAAGCGTACGTATCAAGGGGCGTATCTACAGAACATTCTACCAAGAATCTCCTTCTGTAATACACATCGCCGTTTCGACGATTCAACGATTGTTTCGTTTCGCCCATTACGATCGAACGATTTTACCCAGATAAATCTTCCCGATTATCTTCTTCCTTCATCGGAACATTCCTTCGGTTCTTCCTGCACCTTCGCGGATCATTCCATCGGCCTTTTTCGAAATCTCGATATCTCGATAAGACGCCGTTCCCGAAACTCACATCACCTACAAGTACGATTGGACGATCCAATTCGACGATCAAACGATTCCTCCAAACATCACCGGTTAATCGCATCACAAGAATTTTCCGTGGTTAAATCAACAGACCAACAACAATTGTTCCACCGACAATTGTTCTACGAGAATCTTCTCTAATTCCCCACGATCGATCACGACGACGACGACGACCATGCCGCCAGCTCCATTTGACTGGAATCAGATCCGGGACATTAAAATCCAATTTGGATCATTCCATACCAAGGGGAACGCAGACAAACACGTCGAACTCAACAAATCATTCTCTCACTATCTAGAGGACACAGATGGCCTATTCATCACAGATGAGGATGCCGAAGGACCCATGACATTGGCCCCAGACCCGGCAACCATGCTCAAGGAAATCATTGTCAACGCAATCATGGATATCATCCCCGCCCGAGAACAAACAGAAATTAACAAGGGACACATATCCACTCTCTTTGCTGATGCCACCTTCTGGTATGCCGATACGAATCAAACAGCAAGATGACTCAGGAACAAGAATGCAATGGATAGGGCAGGCGAACAAGCTATCTCAAATGGACAGGACACCTTCCTCATAGAAATCAGAGTAACTCACTGGGGTTTTAAACCAGATTGGTGGGATCCATTACACTTTGATGAGGTTTATAACGCCAACATCTACAACTTCCCTGAACCGAATGATGAAGTGACTACAATCCCAGCACCAGTGACAACAGGCACCGACATGCAACAATTGACCACTCTACTCCAGCAACTGGTCAACAACGGCAACACCAATAACAACACCAACAACAACACCGGCGCCAACCACCAAGCTCTTGACCTCCCATGGAATCCAGCCACCTTACCACCAAACGTTAAGGAGCGGTACTATAGAAAAGAAGAATTCCTCACCAGAGATGATATGAAAGACTTCCCAATCACCTACACCGACTCATCGGGAAATGAAACCATTGTCAGACAAAACTACTACCTACACAATCTAGGCAGTGGGAGAAATGACCAGCGCCTGATCACCAGAAGTGGTGACTGTTTTGATCTAACCAGAGCTTCTGACAAGTCCAAGGAAGCAGCTAGAGACAAACTATTTCTCTCAGGATTTCCACAACTAAAGGATGACATCCACCCTCAGGTCAGAAAGTGGTACAGAGAGATTACTGCACATGCACAGCAGCATCATATTTACATCCACCTGTACTACCTCTACAGACGCGAAGCTGACCATCTTAGGGGATTTACAATTGGTGATGGTCTACCACATGACCTACCTGCAAGATATGAATTGGCAATTCACGAATGGGGTAACCTCATCTACACTGCACTCAGAACTGATAAGATCATCCCTGACTCATGTGATAGAATGAAGTCCACAATTCAAAGCTTTGAAGGGGGACAAGGTTACGAAGCTCTGTACACAGTAATTGCTCAGACACATCCCAACTCAAAAAGACAATCCAATGCAGCCAGAATGGTCAGGAATCCTCCCAATCAAGAAGCAAATGAATCACTTGAAGAATACTACTTCTGGTACAAGGATTACCTGCGCCTTAGAGTCTTCCTCCAAAATCAACCCGGCACCATGAGCTCAACGGAAGAAGTTAGCAATCTCATTGCAGGAACCACCCTCTGCCATGAACTATTTGAGAAAACAGAAGATGAACGCGACTCAGATGATCAATTCAAACGGGACAAATACAAAGCAGGCAGGCTCCTACAGACTCTGCAAACATATGAGCAAGAGATAAAAGCTAAGAAGAAGTACAAGGACAAGATTTCCAAACCAAGTCTGTCCAAGCAACTGACCTTCACAGGCAACAAACCAGGTCCCCGTCGCAATGATAGGTTGTTTCAAAAGCGTGCTGGCACCAATACTGTTAGAACGCCTTCTACTTTGACTTCTCACTCAATCAGCCTGATTGATTCACTTGGATACCCTGAGATGGACAAAGAACCTGATAATCCCTTCCTCCATCAAGCATACTGTAACGCCATCACTGCATTTGACAAAGAGCCTAGTCTGTTTGACACCTCAAGGCAGTGTATTGTCTGTCATACCTCTGGGCATAACTTTGACAACTGTCCTGCACTGCAAGATGTTGAGTCACTTAGGAAACATAGGATTGCCACCGCCGTTTATATCAGCAAAAACATGAGGGAAACCAAAAAGCTCTTGGATTCTACCCAACGTATCTCTCAAATCCACATTGGAGATGAAGATCAAGATGAGGCCTCACCCAATGATGCAGTAGAAGACCAAAATTTTTGCAACGGCCAAGAATAGAAAGTCTTTCTTGCAGCCACCATACGACATCACCTCAAGATGATTCTCAAGGATTTGACAACGCCGCAGCGCCCCAAGTGAACAGCTTATGCCCTTCCTTGGACTCCAGCAGTGTCAGCTCCTATGCATCTGTCAAAATCAGTGCTGTCAATCTCCTTCCTAGGGACAGCCTCCAGTCTTCAATCCCAATTGATGTCTACTGTGATATGGAATCACTTGAGGCTACGACCCCTACGTTGGAATCACGCCTGGAAATCAATGAGGATCCCAACTTTGATAGGGACAACCCTACATCAGTTGATACCAATACTGTGCAATCCCTGGTCCCTCCAGACCCTATTGCAGCTACAACCTACTTCCAACATGGCATCCGAGCTCAGATCGACACCGGTGCAAAAGTTTCATGTACGAACCTAAAACATATCCTACATGGCTATAAACCTTACACGAAGCTGAGAAAATGCCCTGTCAGGCTCACGGCAGCGATTGGAGGAAAAGCGGCAACCTGCATTCCTGAAGGATCTGGCTACTTGCATATCCCAGCACCAAACCACATCGGATATATCAAAGTCTTCTTCTATTATTCTCCATCTCTTTCAACCACACTTCTGAGTGAGAATGACCTTTGTGGAATGACATCTCACATGAGACATCAGTTCAGTGGACAGTCCATTCACAAAGTCTTCACTGACAACCATGACTCATCTCTTCAGCAAAATGGAAACCTCACCATTATTTGCCATCACAAGCAGAACACTGCCAAAAGTATCGTCCTCCATGGAAGCATTATGGATGGTCAATGTTACACTCACCCAACACTGATCCCGGACATTGATTCTACATCCCCATATGCCAACTGTGCAACATCTTTGGCCTACGCTTTGGCAACCGACGTACAGTTCGAGACAGCTTGCGAACTGGCCTCTGACAAAGCCATTAGCGCCCTTCGGTGTGATACCTACATGAATCTTGTTACATTACAGAAATGCGCTGAAACTGCCAGAACACAACCTGCTACCAGCAACACTCCTCTTTTTGATGCCAAATTGTTCTTCACCAACATTGTGGACAAACACATCCCCATTCAAGCCATCAGAGCAAAGACATCGAAACTTCTTTGGCACCAAAGATTAGGACACCCATGTGATGACTTCCTATATCAAGCTCATAATTACATCATTGGAGTACCAAAGTTCAAGCGTCAAACCAGCATTCTTGATCAATGTCCTACTTGCATCCAATGTAAGCAAACAAAAACCCCAGCCAGTTCACATTCCACACGAAAGGCCACGCAACCTTTCCAGGGTTTGTCTGTTGACTTTGCTTTTTCAGGTACCAAATCATCCAACAGTAAACGGAAGCGGGATTACGAAGGCATCCATGGTGAGACCGCTTGGATTCTCATTACAGACCACTACACTGGCATGAAATATGGAGATACCAGGATTTCCAAAGCAGCACCGCTACATTGGTTGGAACATTTCTTTTCCCAGCACAACCCAGCTTGCGCCAACAAATACATCATCGTTGATCAAGGTGGAGAACTCTACCACAACCCTGATATCAGAAACCTCTTCTCTGCTTTTGGATATTCAATTTTTCCAACTGGTGCTGATGCTTCTCACCAAAATGGTACAGTTGAACGCGCACATCAAACTTTGGCTAATTCAATTCAAACCATGCTATCTGGTGCAAATTTGCCCATCAAGTTTTGGCCATTTGCTTTTTACCATGCCCTACGGTTGTCCAATGCATTCCCTGAAGGCAACCAGCCACATTCACCCTTAGAATTGGCAACCGGCCACAAGGAAAATCTCGCGGACTTCAGGACCTTTGGATGCCGAGTTTGGGTTCGACCTCCAGGCAAACGCTCAATCAAGCTCAGACCGAATGCGCGCAAAGGCATATTCCTGGGCTTTGTCCCATATACTACCAGAAACATCCTTTGGTATGATACTGAGACACACCGGGTCAAGATTGCCACTCATGTCCGGTTTGATGAAGGGATGAATGACTTACCCCTTGCAGATCTTCCACCAAATGTCAAGCACCTGCTCCGGACCGCTGATAACATTCCTCTTCCAGCAGAGCCACATGAGGTGTCATCCAGTATATTCACCTTTTCCATCTCACCTTTTGCAGATCTCACAAATCTCAGGCTCCCTTTTTTCCCCTCCTATACAGATCCAGCATTTGGTCTCAAATATGCCAATGATTCACTCCTTGGCAGAGCTTACATCACCGATATCCTTCCAAAAAGCCCTGCCTCCAGGCTTTTCTCCTCCCATAAGAAGTCTCTCTCCACGCTCAGAGGCGCTTATATTGTATCTATCAATCAGGCCCGTGTATTCTCTGCTGCTGATGTTACCACAGCCTTGCATGCCTCCCACGATCGAGGGGTGAGGGATTTGACAGATACACCCATTACCTTTGCACTTGAAGCCAAATTATCTATGAAGGAGGTCAGGAAACACTCCAATGAATATGGTTTATTTGCTCCCAATACCCCCTGGAAAGAATCCACTGATGAAGAAGATCCACCTTTTTTGGACCAGATTTCCTCCATCAAGACTATCAAGCGCATTGGTACCAAATACAAGCAGCTGATACAATCAAGACTCAACCAGATCAATAGCACTGAAACACTCCATGCCAACATCCAAAAACACTTGGTCCCAATCGAAGATGACATGGAGGTTGTCATTCCCACCATTGACATTGCATCGCTCAGAGCCATCACCAAGCTTGATAAATCAGGAAATCTTGCATTACCCCTAGATGCAGACTCACTACCAAATGAAGCAATTGAACTCTTAATCAAGGCTATCAATTCCAAAGCAACTACATCTGAAGAACAAGCACTTGGACACTTTACTTGAAGGAATCTCAAGTCATTATCCACATGGACTGAATGGGAATCTGGAGAGCGTAAACAACTTGATCAGTTTGAAGACTTAGAAATGTTTGGATCACCCATTCCATATCCTAAGGACCCAGCTGCCATTATTCTCAGACCCCATTGGCAGTACAGTGTCAAGAGGAATGGTGTCCGCCGCGCAAGACAGTGTTGTAATGGAAGCAAATACGCAGCTCCAACCCTGCATGCTATTGCCATGTCATACTCTTCATGTGTTGAACATCCTATCCAAAGATTGTTCTTTGCCATTGCAGCAAGCCTCAATCTCAAAGTCTACGGAGCAGATGCCCAAGATGCTTTTGGACACAGTCCGGGACCTGAAATTCCAACCTTCATGACTGTAGATGATGCATATGCAGACTGGTACAGACACAAACACGGCAAAGACATCGACAGAAGGATGGTGCTCCCGGTTCTCCGAGCACTACAAGGCCACCCAGAATCAGGTAGACTATGGGAGACGCACATCAACAAGATCTTGAAAGGTCCTGATCTCAACTTCAAGACCACCACTCATGACAGAACAATCTACTCGACATTTTTTGAAGGTGAAACAGTCTACATGCTGATACAGGTTGACGATTTTGCATTGGCTTGCTCATCAGAATCCATATCTGACAAGATCTATGACATCATAGGCGAAAAACTGAAGCTCCCGAAAGAAGATGTAATCCCCTTCACAAAAATGGGATTGCTTGAAGACTTCAATGGAATTGATGTCAAACAGACAACTGTCTACATTGAACTGTCCTGTGCAAATAACATTGTCAGAATCATGACATCCCATGGTTGGGAAACTGAATCTAAGATGAAACCTCATTCTAAGCCATCTGCGCCATTATCAACTGAAGTACTGAGCCAACTACAATCACATACTGATGGACCATTAGAAGGCACCAAGGAACATGCTGAATTGCAATCCACATCTGGTTTCTCCTACAGGACACTCTTAGGGGAAATGATGTTTGCATATGTGAGTTGCCGGCCAGACATAGGCTATGCAGTGACTCTCATGTCAAAATACAGTTCCAATCCCACTGCATTCCACTATTCCAGTCTGAAGAATATAGCCCACTATCTCAGAACAACCAGATCTTGGGGTATTAGGTTCTACAGACCAAATGCTGAGCCATCTTTGCTATCAGGAGAACCATACACCGACGTAGTCCAAGATGCATCACTCCCAAAATTCCCTGAAAATATCAAGCAAGCCAAACTGATGTGCTTTGTTGATGCCGCGTATGGCAATGACCCGAAACATCGTAGGTCCACCACAGGATATGTTTTCACTTATGCTGGTGGAGCCATTGTTTATCGATCCAAAGCTCAGTCACTTACTGCACAGAGTTCTACAGAAGCTGAGTTCATTGCTGCCGTCACAGCAGCCAAAACAGCCAGATATCTCAGGTCTATACTCAAGGAATTAGGATTCGCCCAAGTTGGTCCAACTCCGATCTATGAAGACAATGCATCAGCAATTGAGATCATCAATGCCCAGAAGCCGACTGAAAGAACCAGGCATATTGAAATCAGGTTCTTTGCCATTCAAGCATGGAAGGAAAATGGTGAAATCAAGATGATTCATATTCCCAGAGTTATCAACCCAGCTGATGATCTAACCAAACCATTGGGATGGATCTTGCACGCCCAACACGCAAGATACATTATGGGACACCACGCAGGTTAAATCATTCAATCATTCGTAATTCGATGATCCTATTCTTCGGATCAAACATTGTCCTCTGTCGGTTCAACGATACGATACGATTCGATCCGAATGTTCAATCTATCAATCAATACAACTCAAGATAATATACTCCGGCAGTAATCCAATACCACAATGGTAGAGTATTGGATCAAGGGGTGTGTTGTCGGCGAAAAAAATACGGACGATTGTCGGCATCAAATTCAATTGGAAAAGCCGACAAAACGAAACGACCGAGGTGCAGAATATTAACACGGAGTAACAACAGAGATACAATTATTCCGATGATCATCTCTTAGAATCAAACGCACCTCCACTACATGAAAATCCCTAAGTGGTAAAAAAGATGTCACTTAGGACTACAAACAAAAGAGAGTAATCCGTTAGAAACAAGACATATCCAAAGACCTGACCAATAAGTGAACACTTGGAATCCATAAGTACATTCAAAAGAATATACTTGATATCCCGTGAGGAAATTACTTATTGCAATCAAGAAAATCAATACCAATTCCAGATGGGTCTCATATCTAGCATATATACCACGAACAAGCATACGCCCCATCAAACAGATTACTTCACAACATACATGACCGATACCATCAAATGACCAATACAGTAAGACCGACACGACGCTAATACAGCAACCGCAACAGCAACAGCAACAGCAACAACAGTATCGGTACCAGAATGGTAACAAATAACCGGGGAAGATCTCTACCATGTAAAATACAGCAGAGAGTCCCGATACAGTGAAAATACATAGTAAAAACAAGAGCCTCTCTCTGAGCTCACAATCTCTTTAAATTTTAACATCATATACCTTTGGTCAATTTTTAGAGTAACAACAGGTTATAGAGCCCTTATACCTTCCACTAACAAGTGGATACCTTAAGCTACCTATCTCCGCCCCGTACAGCACCTCCACTGTCGGTTACAGCCAGAGTATACTTGGTACGGGACTCGGCGACGGGCTGTATCAATAGACCTCCCCCCGCCTCTCTTTCTTCCTTCTCCTCCTTACTCGCGTATCAAGGGGTGTATCTACAGATCCTTCTACCAAGAATCTTCTTCTGTAATACACGACCAAGAAGCGTACGTATCAAGGGGCGTATCTACAGAACATTCTACCAAGAATCTCCTTCTGTAATACACATCGCCGTTTCGACGATTCAACGATTGTTTCGTTTCGCCCATTACGATCGAACGATTTTACCCAGATAAATCTTCCCGATTATCTTCTTCCTTCATCGGAACATTCCTTCGGTTCTTCCTGCACCTTCGCGGATCATTCCATCGGCCTTTTTCGAAATCTCGATATCTCGATAAGACGCCGTTCCCGAAACTCACATCACCTACAAGTACGATTGGACGATCCAATTCGACGATCAAACGATTCCTCCAAACATCACCGGTTAATCGCATCACAAGAATTTTCCGTGGTTAAATCAACAGACCAACAACAATTGTTCCACCGACAATTGTTCTACGAGAATCTTCTCTAATTCCCCACGATCGATCACGACGACGACGACGACCATGCCGCCAGCTCCATTTGACTGGAATCAGATCCGGGACATTAAAATCCAATTTGGATCATTCCATACCAAGGGGAACGCAGACAAACACGTCGAACTCAACAAATCATTCTCTCACTATCTAGAGGACACAGATGGCCTATTCATCACAGATGAGGATGCCGAAGGACCCATGACATTGGCCCCAGACCCGGCAACCATGCTCAAGGAAATCATTGTCAACGCAATCATGGATATCATCCCCGCCCGAGAACAAACAGAAATTAACAAGGGACACATATCCACTCTCTTTGCTGATGCCACCTTCTGGTATGCCGATACGAATCAAACAGCAAGATGACTCAGGAACAAGAATGCAATGGATAGGGCAGGCGAACAAGCTATCTCAAATGGACAGGACACCTTCCTCATAGAAATCAGAGTAACTCACTGGGGTTTTAAACCAGATTGGTGGGATCCATTACACTTTGATGAGGTTTATAACGCCAACATCTACAACTTCCCTGAACCGAATGATGAAGTGACTACAATCCCAGCACCAGTGACAACAGGCACCGACATGCAACAATTGACCACTCTACTCCAGCAACTGGTCAACAACGGCAACACCAATAACAACACCAACAACAACACCGGCGCCAACCACCAAGCTCTTGACCTCCCATGGAATCCAGCCACCTTACCACCAAACGTTAAGGAGCGGTACTATAGAAAAGAAGAATTCCTCACCAGAGATGATATGAAAGACTTCCCAATCACCTACACCGACTCATCGGGAAATGAAACCATTGTCAGACAAAACTACTACCTACACAATCTAGGCAGTGGGAGAAATGACCAGCGCCTGATCACCAGAAGTGGTGACTGTTTTGATCTAACCAGAGCTTCTGACAAGTCCAAGGAAGCAGCTAGAGACAAACTATTTCTCTCAGGATTTCCACAACTAAAGGATGACATCCACCCTCAGGTCAGAAAGTGGTACAGAGAGATTACTGCACATGCACAGCAGCATCATATTTACATCCACCTGTACTACCTCTACAGACGCGAAGCTGACCATCTTAGGGGATTTACAATTGGTGATGGTCTACCACATGACCTACCTGCAAGATATGAATTGGCAATTCACGAATGGGGTAACCTCATCTACACTGCACTCAGAACTGATAAGATCATCCCTGACTCATGTGATAGAATGAAGTCCACAATTCAAAGCTTTGAAGGGGGACAAGGTTACGAAGCTCTGTACACAGTAATTGCTCAGACACATCCCAACTCAAAAAGACAATCCAATGCAGCCAGAATGGTCAGGAATCCTCCCAATCAAGAAGCAAATGAATCACTTGAAGAATACTACTTCTGGTACAAGGATTACCTGCGCCTTAGAGTCTTCCTCCAAAATCAACCCGGCACCATGAGCTCAACGGAAGAAGTTAGCAATCTCATTGCAGGAACCACCCTCTGCCATGAACTATTTGAGAAAACAGAAGATGAACGCGACTCAGATGATCAATTCAAACGGGACAAATACAAAGCAGGCAGGCTCCTACAGACTCTGCAAACATATGAGCAAGAGATAAAAGCTAAGAAGAAGTACAAGGACAAGATTTCCAAACCAAGTCTGTCCAAGCAACTGACCTTCACAGGCAACAAACCAGGTCCCCGTCGCAATGATAGGTTGTTTCAAAAGCGTGCTGGCACCAATACTGTTAGAACGCCTTCTACTTTGACTTCTCACTCAATCAGCCTGATTGATTCACTTGGATACCCTGAGATGGACAAAGAACCTGATAATCCCTTCCTCCATCAAGCATACTGTAACGCCATCACTGCATTTGACAAAGAGCCTAGTCTGTTTGACACCTCAAGGCAGTGTATTGTCTGTCATACCTCTGGGCATAACTTTGACAACTGTCCTGCACTGCAAGATGTTGAGTCACTTAGGAAACATAGGATTGCCACCGCCGTTTATATCAGCAAAAACATGAGGGAAACCAAAAAGCTCTTGGATTCTACCCAACGTATCTCTCAAATCCACATTGGAGATGAAGATCAAGATGAGGCCTCACCCAATGATGCAGTAGAAGACCAAAATTTTTGCAACGGCCAAGAATAGAAAGTCTTTCTTGCAGCCACCATACGACATCACCTCAAGATGATTCTCAAGGATTTGACAACGCCGCAGCGCCCCAAGTGAACAGCTTATGCCCTTCCTTGGACTCCAGCAGTGTCAGCTCCTATGCATCTGTCAAAATCAGTGCTGTCAATCTCCTTCCTAGGGACAGCCTCCAGTCTTCAATCCCAATTGATGTCTACTGTGATATGGAATCACTTGAGGCTACGACCCCTACGTTGGAATCACGCCTGGAAATCAATGAGGATCCCAACTTTGATAGGGACAACCCTACATCAGTTGATACCAATACTGTGCAATCCCTGGTCCCTCCAGACCCTATTGCAGCTACAACCTACTTCCAACATGGCATCCGAGCTCAGATCGACACCGGTGCAAAAGTTTCATGTACGAACCTAAAACATATCCTACATGGCTATAAACCTTACACGAAGCTGAGAAAATGCCCTGTCAGGCTCACGGCAGCGATTGGAGGAAAAGCGGCAACCTGCATTCCTGAAGGATCTGGCTACTTGCATATCCCAGCACCAAACCACATCGGATATATCAAAGTCTTCTTCTATTATTCTCCATCTCTTTCAACCACACTTCTGAGTGAGAATGACCTTTGTGGAATGACATCTCACATGAGACATCAGTTCAGTGGACAGTCCATTCACAAAGTCTTCACTGACAACCATGACTCATCTCTTCAGCAAAATGGAAACCTCACCATTATTTGCCATCACAAGCAGAACACTGCCAAAAGTATCGTCCTCCATGGAAGCATTATGGATGGTCAATGTTACACTCACCCAACACTGATCCCGGACATTGATTCTACATCCCCATATGCCAACTGTGCAACATCTTTGGCCTACGCTTTGGCAACCGACGTACAGTTCGAGACAGCTTGCGAACTGGCCTCTGACAAAGCCATTAGCGCCCTTCGGTGTGATACCTACATGAATCTTGTTACATTACAGAAATGCGCTGAAACTGCCAGAACACAACCTGCTACCAGCAACACTCCTCTTTTTGATGCCAAATTGTTCTTCACCAACATTGTGGACAAACACATCCCCATTCAAGCCATCAGAGCAAAGACATCGAAACTTCTTTGGCACCAAAGATTAGGACACCCATGTGATGACTTCCTATATCAAGCTCATAATTACATCATTGGAGTACCAAAGTTCAAGCGTCAAACCAGCATTCTTGATCAATGTCCTACTTGCATCCAATGTAAGCAAACAAAAACCCCAGCCAGTTCACATTCCACACGAAAGGCCACGCAACCTTTCCAGGGTTTGTCTGTTGACTTTGCTTTTTCAGGTACCAAATCATCCAACAGTAAACGGAAGCGGGATTACGAAGGCATCCATGGTGAGACCGCTTGGATTCTCATTACAGACCACTACACTGGCATGAAATATGGAGATACCAGGATTTCCAAAGCAGCACCGCTACATTGGTTGGAACATTTCTTTTCCCAGCACAACCCAGCTTGCGCCAACAAATACATCATCGTTGATCAAGGTGGAGAACTCTACCACAACCCTGATATCAGAAACCTCTTCTCTGCTTTTGGATATTCAATTTTTCCAACTGGTGCTGATGCTTCTCACCAAAATGGTACAGTTGAACGCGCACATCAAACTTTGGCTAATTCAATTCAAACCATGCTATCTGGTGCAAATTTGCCCATCAAGTTTTGGCCATTTGCTTTTTACCATGCCCTACGGTTGTCCAATGCATTCCCTGAAGGCAACCAGCCACATTCACCCTTAGAATTGGCAACCGGCCACAAGGAAAATCTCGCGGACTTCAGGACCTTTGGATGCCGAGTTTGGGTTCGACCTCCAGGCAAACGCTCAATCAAGCTCAGACCGAATGCGCGCAAAGGCATATTCCTGGGCTTTGTCCCATATACTACCAGAAACATCCTTTGGTATGATACTGAGACACACCGGGTCAAGATTGCCACTCATGTCCGGTTTGATGAAGGGATGAATGACTTACCCCTTGCAGATCTTCCACCAAATGTCAAGCACCTGCTCCGGACCGCTGATAACATTCCTCTTCCAGCAGAGCCACATGAGGTGTCATCCAGTATATTCACCTTTTCCATCTCACCTTTTGCAGATCTCACAAATCTCAGGCTCCCTTTTTTCCCCTCCTATACAGATCCAGCATTTGGTCTCAAATATGCCAATGATTCACTCCTTGGCAGAGCTTACATCACCGATATCCTTCCAAAAAGCCCTGCCTCCAGGCTTTTCTCCTCCCATAAGAAGTCTCTCTCCACGCTCAGAGGCGCTTATATTGTATCTATCAATCAGGCCCGTGTATTCTCTGCTGCTGATGTTACCACAGCCTTGCATGCCTCCCACGATCGAGGGGTGAGGGATTTGACAGATACACCCATTACCTTTGCACTTGAAGCCAAATTATCTATGAAGGAGGTCAGGAAACACTCCAATGAATATGGTTTATTTGCTCCCAATACCCCCTGGAAAGAATCCACTGATGAAGAAGATCCACCTTTTTTGGACCAGATTTCCTCCATCAAGACTATCAAGCGCATTGGTACCAAATACAAGCAGCTGATACAATCAAGACTCAACCAGATCAATAGCACTGAAACACTCCATGCCAACATCCAAAAACACTTGGTCCCAATCGAAGATGACATGGAGGTTGTCATTCCCACCATTGACATTGCATCGCTCAGAGCCATCACCAAGCTTGATAAATCAGGAAATCTTGCATTACCCCTAGATGCAGACTCACTACCAAATGAAGCAATTGAACTCTTAATCAAGGCTATCAATTCCAAAGCAACTACATCTGAAGAACAAGCACTTGGACACTTTACTTGAAGGAATCTCAAGTCATTATCCACATGGACTGAATGGGAATCTGGAGAGCGTAAACAACTTGATCAGTTTGAAGACTTAGAAATGTTTGGATCACCCATTCCATATCCTAAGGACCCAGCTGCCATTATTCTCAGACCCCATTGGCAGTACAGTGTCAAGAGGAATGGTGTCCGCCGCGCAAGACAGTGTTGTAATGGAAGCAAATACGCAGCTCCAACCCTGCATGCTATTGCCATGTCATACTCTTCATGTGTTGAACATCCTATCCAAAGATTGTTCTTTGCCATTGCAGCAAGCCTCAATCTCAAAGTCTACGGAGCAGATGCCCAAGATGCTTTTGGACACAGTCCGGGACCTGAAATTCCAACCTTCATGACTGTAGATGATGCATATGCAGACTGGTACAGACACAAACACGGCAAAGACATCGACAGAAGGATGGTGCTCCCGGTTCTCCGAGCACTACAAGGCCACCCAGAATCAGGTAGACTATGGGAGACGCACATCAACAAGATCTTGAAAGGTCCTGATCTCAACTTCAAGACCACCACTCATGACAGAACAATCTACTCGACATTTTTTGAAGGTGAAACAGTCTACATGCTGATACAGGTTGACGATTTTGCATTGGCTTGCTCATCAGAATCCATATCTGACAAGATCTATGACATCATAGGCGAAAAACTGAAGCTCCCGAAAGAAGATGTAATCCCCTTCACAAAAATGGGATTGCTTGAAGACTTCAATGGAATTGATGTCAAACAGACAACTGTCTACATTGAACTGTCCTGTGCAAATAACATTGTCAGAATCATGACATCCCATGGTTGGGAAACTGAATCTAAGATGAAACCTCATTCTAAGCCATCTGCGCCATTATCAACTGAAGTACTGAGCCAACTACAATCACATACTGATGGACCATTAGAAGGCACCAAGGAACATGCTGAATTGCAATCCACATCTGGTTTCTCCTACAGGACACTCTTAGGGGAAATGATGTTTGCATATGTGAGTTGCCGGCCAGACATAGGCTATGCAGTGACTCTCATGTCAAAATACAGTTCCAATCCCACTGCATTCCACTATTCCAGTCTGAAGAATATAGCCCACTATCTCAGAACAACCAGATCTTGGGGTATTAGGTTCTACAGACCAAATGCTGAGCCATCTTTGCTATCAGGAGAACCATACACCGACGTAGTCCAAGATGCATCACTCCCAAAATTCCCTGAAAATATCAAGCAAGCCAAACTGATGTGCTTTGTTGATGCCGCGTATGGCAATGACCCGAAACATCGTAGGTCCACCACAGGATATGTTTTCACTTATGCTGGTGGAGCCATTGTTTATCGATCCAAAGCTCAGTCACTTACTGCACAGAGTTCTACAGAAGCTGAGTTCATTGCTGCCGTCACAGCAGCCAAAACAGCCAGATATCTCAGGTCTATACTCAAGGAATTAGGATTCGCCCAAGTTGGTCCAACTCCGATCTATGAAGACAATGCATCAGCAATTGAGATCATCAATGCCCAGAAGCCGACTGAAAGAACCAGGCATATTGAAATCAGGTTCTTTGCCATTCAAGCATGGAAGGAAAATGGTGAAATCAAGATGATTCATATTCCCAGAGTTATCAACCCAGCTGATGATCTAACCAAACCATTGGGATGGATCTTGCACGCCCAACACGCAAGATACATTATGGGACACCACGCAGGTTAAATCATTCAATCATTCGTAATTCGATGATCCTATTCTTCGGATCAAACATTGTCCTCTGTCGGTTCAACGATACGATACGATTCGATCCGAATGTTCAATCTATCAATCAATACAACTCAAGATAATATACTCCGGCAGTAATCCAATACCACAATGGTAGAGTATTGGATCAAGGGGTGTGTTGTCGGCAAAAAAAATACGGACGATTGTCGGCATCAAATTCGATTGGAAAAGCCGACAAAACGAAACGACCGAGGTGCAGAATATTAACACGGAGTAACAACAGAGATACAATTATTCCGATGATCATCTCTTAGAATCAAACGCACCTCCACTACATGAAAATCCCTAAGTGGTAAAAAAGATGTCACTTAGGACTACAAACAAAAGAGAGTAATCCGTTAGAAACAAGACATATCCAAAGACCTGACCAAAAATAAGTGAACACTTGGAATCCATAAGTACATTCAAAAGAATATACTTGATATCCCGTGAGGAAATTACTTATTGCAATCAAGAAAATCAATACCGATTCGAGATGGGTCTCATATCTAGCATATATACCACGAACAAGCATACGCCCCATCAAACAGATTACTTCACAACATACATGACCGATACCATCAAATGACCAATACAGTAAGACCGACACGACGCTAATACAGCAACCGCAACAGCAACAGCAACAACAGTATCGGTACCAGAATGGTAACAAATAACCGGGGAAGATCTCTACCATGTAAAATACAGCAGAGAGTCCCGATACAGTGAAAATACGTAGTAAAAATAAGAGCCTCTCTCTGAGCTCACTTCTCTTTAAGTTTTAACATCATATACCTTTGGTCAATTTTTAGAGTAACAACACAATCCACATGATCGAAGCGCCGACGATTATTCACTCAGGTTAAATAACCTTACGAATAAGGTTATTTGCCTTCATGACTCTTCGTACGCGCGTTTACACGGTGAATTCTTTTTTTGAATGCAGTAGTTCCTTCCGTTTCTCGAGCGGTACCGGTAGGGAAATTCGTAATTACGAGTATCATACCGTACCGGTACGTACTCATCCCGATAACGATTACTAAAACCCAAAATCACGATTACCGGCTATTATTTCGTCCCACGAAAACTTTGGTGGTCGCGAGCGACGTCGGTAAAGAATAGAAAATTGGCAATATAGCGTCTACCCGTCAGTCGACAATGATACGAGAAGCACCGGTTGAGGGGTTGCCGGTGCTCGGATTCATTTGAAAAACTGACGGTAATATGAATCGACGGAGGGACCCTTTATATATCATTGCTAAGAGCAATTAGAACCGCGGTTTGGAATTCCCCTTTTCAATCAATCCCAGAAATCAGCAAGGAATCGTGAATTTTTTCGTAAGACTTACGAGAACTATCCTTTAATCAATGGGTCATGAAAGAGCCCGCAGATCCCCGTTTGATACAAGCACGCACATGAACGCACCGTCCGGGTATGAGTATGATACAGGTATATAGAATACGTACTCGTAAAATTACCGTTAGATCGTACGGTGCGTTTCGGGTTTTTACTCGTACGGGATCGTATCAACAACCGGTTCGTGTTCGTGTTCGTGTCCGTGTCCGTGTCTGCGGTTCGTGTCCACCACACGAACCTCCACGAAACGAAACGTACCGGTAGTACATACATAATGTGTGTGTTTTGTTTGATGGATGGGTAAATTACTGTACGATGATACTTGCACCGTACGGTACGGTGGGGGTAAGTAATTACCATAATCTTACGGTTCGCAAGGCTTTTTTCGCGACGTTTTTGATTGATGGATTTGGGCCGGGAATCTCATCCTGGTTGATTTTTGGCCAGATTCGATTCGCTCCGATTCGTTCATTCCTTTCGCATCGCATTCCTGGTTTGCGACGAATACACGACACTGCTCCAATACTCACTCTACTCTTCGTAATTCCTCGACCGCAACACCGCAAATACGGGGGTACACAAGAAGTAATTAGCAATAATACTTGCAATAATTACGGTTTCGGTCCGTGTGTGTACTATTATTATCATTATTATTGATATTATTTATCGCACTACTACGAATACGGTACAATACTCCAACTCCAAATCACTGCATTCGTACGTATTTCGATACGGTTACACAACGGACCGGACGGTGCATCACAGAAGGCTCTATCATTATAGAAGTAATTTATTTCCAAGGCTTCAGCCAGCTCTGGGCCCTGTGTGTTCCCGGCCATTGGTGAAAAAATAAAATAAGAACGGTGCTGTTGTCATAATAATATCTGTCATACGGTATCCATAGATTCCTTCCTTCCTTCCTTCCTTCCTTCAACACGAGGACAGCAAAAAACCCGACGCAACTCCAACGCAACTCCAACGCAACGCAATACACCAACAAACACAAACTCAAAACTAAACACTTTGCTTCTTTTCTTCCATATTGCAGTTACGGTTGTACGGCAAAAGTTTCCTCCAAGATCGTCCCACACCCACACCCGCACCCGCACACGCACCCGCACACGCACAACCGAATCGAATCGAATCGAATCGAATCCTTCGATAATAATATGACGATGCGACGCTGCAACGGCAACAGCAACGGCAACGCTCCCGCGACATCTGTCGCTCCCCTGTCGCTCTTGTCCGAGTTGTTTGCCGTGCACCAAAATTCCGAGTCCTCCAAGGTACACAAGATCAAGACGAATACTAATACCAATACCAATACCAATACCACCAAGATCAAGATCGAGACCAATACGAAGACGAAGACGAAGACGAATAGTACTATGAATGCGAACACCGCCAAGGGGGACTGTAACAGTAATAGCAATAGCAATAGTAATAGTAATAGTAACAGTGACAACGGCTGTTGGTATCCGTGCGATCGACGCTCGTTCGCCGATACAACGGCTGCCACCCTGTCGCCCTTGTCCCCCGATTCCTGGAGTTCCTCCCCGCTGTGGATCCCGTCGCCGGCTCGAGCGGTGGATTCTCGTCGGACGATGGCAATGCCAATGGCAATGACAATGCCTCCGTCCGTGTCCGTGCCACGATTCCCGTCTCCGGAACCGAACAACAACAACAACAACATCGGCAACGTTGGCATCAAGAACAAGAAGAAGAACAACATTCTCGCTCTCCGGCCCCGCACCACGAATGCTACGTTGTCGGATGCCGATACTTCTGTCAATGGTAATGCTGTTGATGCTGTTGATGCTGTTGATGCTGTTGATGCTGTTGATGCTGTTGATGCGTTTGCCCCGAACAAGCAGCCCCGCAAGCGCAGCCAGCCGAGGGGCGTCCGCGTGCTCCAGCCACTGCCCGCGGCCCGTTTGGAATTGCGGCTGCAACTGCGGCTAACGCGGCTCTCTCCCGCGTCCCGGGCACACCGGTCCCTCGACGAGGAGGACAACTACGACTACGAGCGGGACACGCAGCGGATGCTCCGGAGGATCCAGGACTCCCGGAAACAGCAACCGCAACCGCAAAAGCAACCCGCGGGTGGTACCCGTACCGGCAACAACGGTTGGGCGGGGGGCGAAAACGAGAGCGAGGACGAGGACCGAGCAGCGGGGGAGGAAAACGAGACGGCCGGTGCTCGTTCCGAAGACTACTGCAGCGGGGCAGCACCAACACCTTGGGGGGAAGACGGCGTTGACGACAACGTCGATGATGAGGAGGACGATTGCGAGGACGACCAGGGAGACATTTTTGATCTCGAACTCTAACTAGTAGACCACGTGTTTTGTTTTGGCTTGTTTTGCCTTGGCTTTGCCTTGCCCTTGCTTTGTGATTCTCTTTGCCAAGCAGAGATGCCAACCGCTGCGTGCCGTGCGAATCTCGCAGGGAAGGAATCCACTGCACGCACCGTACCGTACCGGTATTGACCGCGTCTCGTGACCGAAGCAATTCGAAACAAGCCAGCCAGCCAGCCAGCCAGCTAGCCATTTTGCAAGAAGGAACAAGAAAAAAGGAATGCATCACGCACGATGCACGACGCAATCGAGCACAAGCAAGCAAGCAAGCAAGCAAGGAAACAAACAAACAAACACGGCATTTGCTATGCCGCTGCAAACTCCGATAGACTATACACATACTGCATCATATCATATCCCATCCCATCGAATCCATTAGAATACACTGCCGATTTCATTTCATCTAGGTTCCGTGCGAGTGCCACCATTCAATCCCACATGGCTTTCATCGCATCGCATCGCATCGCATCGCATCGCACGGCCCTTGGATGGAGACTTGGGACGACTTCACCCTCTAGAGATCGCATACCTACGTACCCCATTACAACAAGGATGGATCCGGGAACAAATTATACTACACTAAACTACACTACACTACACTACACTAAACTGAACTAAAACTCCAACATTTTTTGAGATGATCAACAGCAATACAATACAATACAATGTAGTCACGTGGTTTTTCTGTTTGTCCTTTTTAGATAGGAATCAATCCTTTCGATGGATTGTGTGTGTCTAGTGTCAAGTGTCAAGTGCCAAGTGTTACGGTTGGCTCGCAGTGCTCCACTCCGGGTCGTCCCACAAGACCCGGTTGGCTTTGTTAGCTCAGCTCTCGAGATGAAATACCATAATATTATACGAAGTAGTACGGTAGTTGGTCACTGTCACTGTATTGCTGCGCGAAAGGGCATTCCTACCGGTACTACTCGTATGGTACCTATGACATCACACGTTGTCGGGAAACGAAACCAGGAGAACGACCGACTCCCCGATTGTGGACACGAAAACACACAAACCAGGAAAAATGAACCCCCCCAAAAAACTATGCTCTTGTTGTTTGTTTCACTGCTCTATATGGAACTTGGGTCGGTCCGGTCCGGTCCGGTCCTGTCCTGTCCTGCGTTGCTTTCTCAACCCGGTCAATGCAGAATGCAGGGTACTATACTGTATGCCCAAGAACCGACTACGTACGAGTACAAACCCATGTGTGCGTGCGTTCGGGAATGCTTCGCCGGTTCGGTTCACGGATTGTCGTTCTGTCACGTTCGTTCGTATGTTGGTTCGTTCTTTCTCTTTTGGTGCCCGTCTTTCATAAATGGTTTGGTACGTACCGGATGGTCACTATTTCGATTTCCATTTCGATTTCCAATCGACTCTATTCCATCCCGCTCCATTTCCGATTCATACTATTATCGTTCCACTCTATCCCATGCCGCCCCATTTTCGTTTCCGTTTCCGTTTCCGTTCTATTTCGTCGCTATTGGATCGCACAGGACGAACACATCCCGACGTGGCCCCCGTTGGCAACCCCCCGACGGAGCATCCCCTCGTTGGCTCCCATGAAGGATCCCACCCGGGCTCCGTCCTTGAAAAAGTAGAACGAGGGCATGGCGAACACATTGAGAATGCCCTTGATGGAGGGAACCTTATCGACGTCGACCTTCAGAAAGAGAATCTCCGGGTGTTCCCGTGCCAGGGCCTCGACCACCGGTGCGATCTGTCGGCACGGGGGGCACCTGTAGATTGTGTGTTGATTGTGTGTTGTTGTTGTTGTTGTTGTTGTTGTTGTGGAGAATGAATGAATAGCGAGCGAGGCAACGAGACAACAACAGCACAATAGGCGTGCGTGCGGGCGGGTGGGCGAGCGAGTGAGTGGTTAGTGGAAATTGGCACCCCCGAGCGATTTCGAAATGCTCGGATTCGCTTCGTGTCGGATTCGTAAGTGGTGACAACGCAACAACAAAAACAAAAGCAAAAGCGAATCCGAACCAGGACGGAGAATGAATAGCACAGCATAGCACAGCACAGCACAGCACAGCACACAAACAGAACAACCCCCCGTTCCTCGTTTCGTCAACTGAGCTACAGCATAAGGCGGCAGCTACCGATACAATCGTTGTTGGGTTCTACCGATCGCATTCGATCGCATTCGGTCCCACGCCCACGCCCACGCCCACGCCCACACCAACAACACGCACTTTCACTACCACCACAAACACACTCACCATTCGGCAAAACAATCCACTACCACCAATCTGCTCCCCGCCGACTCGAGTGCTTGGAAGTAGTCTTGCTCGCTACAACAATGCACTACTCGCATCTCTGCGCTGTTGCTGTTGCCGTTGTTGTCCGTCGTGATCATCGTTGCCTACCGTATCGGAATGCAAGGGTAATGGTTGTAACGTTGTACTTATTATTTTTACCAGAATCGACTCCAAGTCAGACTCCCTGACTGACTTGCGCACATGCAATTTTTGACTTGAGTATATAATAACTGACTTATTAATACTGTACCGAATTAATAACAAGTCAGCGTAGGTTTAGTACTGGACTCTTATTTTAGTACCGCGAGACACTACTTATTTCATTTTACTCAAGTCAGCGTAGGTTTTGTACTGGACACCACTTATTTTAGTAGACTAGTACTGCACCTCTTCTATCCAACGGACGAAACCCGAACTCGAAAGGGAAGAGTGTTCTCCACTTTAGTTCTCCACTTTAGTTTTTAACTCACCGGCCGAGGTGAATCCCAAAACATTATCGCAAATTATTTCAGTTCTTCGATACTCACCGCGTTGTTCAATACTCAAGGAAATGGGAACGATTCCACTATCGGTTGAGATTGGTTGGAGTGATTTGCAAAAGGAAGAAATTCTAATTTCTTGCAATTTGCACGTGATTCTACTACGTACACGCGATATTACTAGATAACAAGTGATTCCACTTCATAATTTCTACTTTTGCAACAAAGAGCTCATAATTTCAAATTTGGAACTAAACTCTGCATCTTTTTTGGCTCTGCTAACAAACTTGGCTAAGCGGAATCATCTTGGAAATGAATCGACCATGGGATTGTTCATCCTAAACTGATGCTAAGGAAGACAACCTCCGAACCTCCAAATCGAATCGACCATGGGATTCTTCCTCCACCAATCAACAATCGACTTGCTCTTCTCTCCAATCAACAATCAACTCTCCTCTCCAATCAACAATCGACTTGCTCTTCTCTCCAATCAACAATCGATTCGGCTCTCCTCCTCCTCCTCTCCAATAGAATTGACTCCTCCTCTCCTCCTCCTCTCCAATCCGCGGCTCTCCCCCTCTCCAATCCACGGCTCTCCCCCTCTCCAATCTGCGACCTCTCCCCATCTCCAATCAACAATCGACTCTCCTCTCCTCTCCAATCAACAATCAACTCTCCTCTCCTCTCCAATCCGCGGCTCTCTCCCTCTCCACCAATCAACAATCGAGTCTCCTCCTCTCCAATCGACTCTCCTCTCCTCTCCAATCCGCGGCCCCCCCCCCTCTCCAATCCACAGCTCTCCCCCTCTCCAATCTGCGGCTCTCCCCCAATCAAATCGATCGAGTCTCCTCCCTTCCTCTCCAATCGAATCGATCGAGTCTCCTCCCTTCCTCTCCAATCGAATCGATCAAGTCTCCCCCCTTCCTCTCCAATCGAATCGATCGAGTCTCCTCCTCTCCAATCCGCGGCTCTCCTCCCCCTCTCCAATCCGCGGCTCTCCCCCAATCGAATTGATCGAGTCTCCTCCTCTCCAATCCGCGGCTCTCCTCCCCCTCTCCAATCCGCGGCTCTCCCCCAATCGAATCGATCGAGTCTCCTCCTCTCCAATCCGCGGCTCTCCTCCCCCTCTCCAATCCACGGCTCTCCCCCAATCAAATCGATCAAGTCTCCTCCTCTCCAATCGAATCGATCGAGTCTCCTCCTCTCCAATCCATGGCTCTCCTCCCCCTCTCCAATCCGCGGCTCTCCCCCAATCGAATCGATCAAGTCTCCTCCTCTCCAATCAAATCGATCAAGTCCTCTCCAATCGAATCGGCTCTCCCTCTCTCCAATCAAATCGATCGATCGAGTCCAATCAATCAACAATCTACAAGCCGATCAAGTCCTCTCCAATCGAATCGGCTCTCCCTCTCTCCAATCAAATCAATCGATCGAGTCCAATCAATCAACAATCTACAAGTGGATCTATCAAACCGTTCGCAAAGCGGGATCGATTATCGATTGGGATTGGGATGCTGGAATAACAAGTCGAAACGACTTAGCCTTCCGGACATGGTTGTGGAGTGACGTCAGCGTGGTCTTTGCCTTCATTAAGGCATCACCTTCCTCCAGAAGTACCTCTAAGGATTCACCAGAATGAACTCTATCCTTGATGAACTCTATAATACACTTGAGTCGCGAGAACTGCTTCTGCTCGGCCGCACTATAATGCTTCCTCCAACAATTGCCGAATGTCTTTTCAAGCTCTTCAATCCCTCCAGGGAAGTCATCTTCTTTGAAGTCCTCAAGTCCGAACCACTCCTTCCACATCGACGACACCGCGGAATGCTGTCGAATCAAGTTTTTTTGGGGAATAAGGTTAGTACCTCGTGCCCCGGCAGTTGTTGTTGTTGTTCCGTCTGCTTCTGTTGGGAGACGAAAGGCCGCCATGTGCTGCAGGTAATGGTGTATTTGTCTGTTGATCGCATCTTGTTTCTGTTCAAATTTGCTAACTTTATCGTCTATCTGTGTAACATCCTTTGAAACATTATGGACTTCGGTATGAATATTGTGAAGTCGGTTGCGAAACCCCGGAAGTGCCACGTCCATACTTCGTTGGATTGCGGTAGTACTACCTCCTCTCTCCTCGTCGAGTCCTGCTCCCATAACCTTTTCAATGACTTGTGCTTGATAAGCCTGGAACAATTCCGAGTTGAAAACAGGCAAGGAGAAGAGGCAATTCGGTCTCCCGTTGTGTATCAAGACCGCAGCATCCTGCAGTACGACACATTGCAAATTCAAGAGGAGCTCAAAGAATGCTTGAGCAGTTGGCTTGTCGGGGGTGGCACGATTCGCAATCGTGTCCATTGCCTTGTCAAGGAACGGGAATACTTGCCGACGGAGCTCTGGAGGTGGGTCGGTGGTACCACGGGGTAAGGAGAAGCTGCCTTTCTCTTGTGCGTGTCCAGCCAAGACCCGCATCGCCTTCAGTGGGAGTTTTGAGGAATACCGATCTTCTTGGACATCAAGGTTCCAATTTCTGATCATCTTGATGTATTGGGGATCCACTTCTTGCATCTCCAACGCAACTGCACCTGATCCACGGCCAAAGTGAACGAAATGCTTCGATGCGACGCCCAACGCCGTGCATGCTTTCTGCATCGTTTTTGCATACGCTTGGTCTGTTATTGGACGGTGGTTCTGCGAGTGATTACAATCGGTGAGTAATTTGACTTCGAACCATGACGCATTCTCTGCAAAGACGTACCACGCAAGTTCTCCGGTTGCATGGAATTGCGCCATTAAGTAGAAGCCCAAAGCGCCAATGGGACACATGTTGACGTTGCGGTGCCTGATGACACGACTGTACAAAGTTCGCTGACCGTTTCTTTTCCCTGTAATTATTTGCATGATAAAGATCAGGCAGGAGTGTACGCCTTCGTCAGCTTTGATGATGCTGCACAGATCTGACAACGTGCATTTGAACAAGGACTCCCCGCGGAGAACACCACAATGGGTCATAAGGAAACAGAACCGATCCCTCAAGGCAGCGATGTGGTAGTTGTGTTTGGTACAATGCTTGTAGAACAAGAAGGCCTTGATTCGCTCGATGCTTGACACGGTCATGTAGGCGGACAACGCGTGATCGATTTTCTCGTCGTGTCGAATCAGCTTGATCCGTTTCTTTCTTACTTGGACAACGCAGAGCAACTGTGTAACCCTGTCACTTCGAAGGTGTTCCTTTGTAAGAGTGTTGGCATTCTGACTTCTCTGATGCCGCAATATTTTGAGGATGGAACAAAAGTACTGATTCACTGTATCATAACCTACAGGGTCTGTCTCTGTCTCCAGCATCGACTCGCAAGAAGCGCCGGCATGATTGGTGTTGTTGTATTTGGCCATCACGGCGTGGTAGTCGGCTGGGTCGAAAATTTGCGTTCGCGATTGCCCCTTCTTACGGCGCCCTCTTGTCCTCCGTGTCCAATAGGCCTGATAGAAGAGGAAGCCAAAGACTTTTTCTTCAGTCACTATTTGAGTGGAGTAACCAAGGGAAGAAAACACACTGGTGCAATACTGAAGGAATTCCTCCCCTTTTCGACCGTAGGCAAGTTGAGTATTCATTGGAATACCATCATTGTCATCATGTTGGACTTGCCGTGCTGCTCTGGCAAATATTCCACTTGTGTAAGACATTTTTCTTGCTGGAGACCGAGGGGGGTATTTTGTTGAGGATAGTGGTGTTATTTCGGGTGGATATTGTAAGCGTTTTGGCTGTTTTGTTCTTGTTTTCGTTGCTTCGTCGTTTTGTCGTTTTCGTCGTTTTTTGTGTCTTTATGTTTGTCTGTTGGAATCGAAGTGTATGTGTTTGTTGTGTTTGTCGACGACTTAGTAGCCTTCTGATGTTTCTTGTGGATTGGTGCCGGCTGGCGCCATAGCCTTGTTCTACGTTCATGTCACATGTTCGCTTTCATGTGTTCGCTTTCCTATTAGTATGTGTTCATCTCATTGGTTGGAATTTCTGAAATGATTGAATTTGATTGGTTGAAATTTCTGACATGGTTGAATTTGATTGGTTAGAATTGCAAAAAGTGGTTATTCGACCAAGTCAGAGGAAATTGCCGTTAACCATTAAACTGCGCACAATCCTACAGACCGAGGTCTGACTGATCTCTGACTTAGTATAAATAATCTCTTATTATTTTTACCAGAATCGGTCCCAAGTCAGACTCCCTGACTGACTATCACTCACATACGTTTGTGATAGCCTCAGTAGCCTACCTACTTGTAGTACTGGATGTGCAGTGTTTATAGTTCATACGTGTGTTGGTGGGTTAAGCAATGCTAGAGGGGGATCCGGGAAGTGCCAGCCTGTTGCTAGTTTTTGCAGGCTGGTCCGGTCCCGAGTTGCTTTGCCCACACACCGGCGCACAGCTTTGGCTGTTAAGCCTTTTCTGCCAATGGGCCATATGGCCACAGGGTGGGAGGTGGCTGGAGACGAACCTGGATGGGGCTTGGAGGACAGCGAGGGTGGGTGAATAATCATGGAGGATTCATAGATGGAGGAGTCCCTGGAGGGGGATCAGAGAGAGCTGCCCAGGGAAGTGGGGGCCGCAGCCGGCACCCATTCCTCTGGCAGGAAGGAGTATGTTCCATTGTTGAACATGACGGAGGCAAGGTTCTTGAAAATGGGGAGGGACTGTTGATGGAGGTACGGCATCATGCAATCACTGTGCCATCTCGCAAGGAGCTTGATGACGTTAGAATCACATTTGCCTTGGAGCAGGGCCATAGCCCCTCCTGCACGAAGGGAACGGGCTGAGATTGCCGCAGGGGAGATGCCAGTTGTGTGGTAGAGGGTCTGGGCATAGACTTGCATGGAGGAAGTGACCGTTGCTGCTCGGACCAGGGTGAGGACCCCATTGTCAAAGTAACTGGCCAGCTTGAGGGATGGGCTGAAGGGAGAGCTGGGAGAGCAACAGCGTCTGAGATGGAGCAGTTGTCGTGAGCAAGCTTGACGCGCACAGGCTGCCACAGGGCAGCAGAGGGGGTCGCCACTGCGGGCATGAGCCACTACTTCACCCTTGTCTCCATTCTTCTGTGTGGTGAAGGTGAGGGTGACAGAGGTGGCGGCGAGAAGCTCGTGAGCTTGGCTATTATGGTGGACCATGTTGGAGCCCAGGTAGAAGGAGACCTCTTTCAGGTGGAAGGCTTGATCATCCGTGGTAGTACCGGTGTACTCACCAGGTCTGAGGCAGAAGAAGAAGGCTATGCAGATCATGTTGGCAATAGCCTGCCTGGAAGGGGAAGGGTAGTCATGGTATGCAAAGCGGAGCGCATGCATGACAAGGGTGATTGGGACTGGTTTGACCCGGCAAGGGGCCGGGTCAAGTTTGGCATAGGCCTTGAACTGGGCAGTCAGCCTGAAGTCAAGACTGCCGGTTGAGTTGGTTCTGGGGTCTTTGGCCCCCACGCGGGCCAGCGTCTGGCCCACTGACCTGAGGGTGTCCGATACTGTGCGAGATCTGATGGGCTTGCGGCTACAGGAGAGCCTGCCATCATGGAGGCGCTCGGCAAAGACTTGGAGGATGGGGATTGGATCTGTAACAGAGTGGAGGGTTGGTTCAAAGCCTTGAGACAAACAGAATTGAACCCATTGATTCCAATGGGCATCCTTGCGCTTGGCATAGAGCTCAGTGACTGAAGCGTGCATGGTCTTCTGGATAGAGCCAAGGTCAGAGCAGAATGCATGGGAGGCCTCAGGGGACATAAGATCCAGGGCAAGTCCTGGGGGTAGGTGGTGTTGAAATGATGTAGAAGGGCAGTGTCAGAGAGGTCAGAGCGAGAGAGCAAATCCGCTAGGTGATTCACAGGTCCCGGGATGTAATCCCTGAGGGGGGCATATTGGTGGAGTCGTTGGTGCAGGGACTGAATTCTGAGGAGGTAGGCCGCAGGGCCTGTGGTAGTGGTGGCGCCTTTCCTTTGCCAGTAGACCGCCGCGGTGTTGTCGTAGCAGTTGTGGGTGGTTCTGGATTGGACACAGGCAGCTTGGGCAAGGATGTTGTTGTGGGCAATGGAGCCAGCGAGCTCCAGGTCTCTGTTGTTGATGGTGCCATTGGGGTTGTCAAAGGTGACTAGTTGGGAGGAGACCCACTTGGGGAAGGCCTGTCGCCACATGATGGGCTGTACTGCGCCATTTGGAAGGGGGACAAAATGAATGCCCCCCATGCCAGCCCCAGAGGCATCACAAGCGCCCATGGTGGCAGGGAAGGTGTCGGGCACTAGTTCTGCAATGGACGTAGGCCTGTTGGATAGATCATTGGCGAGCCATTGGAAGTCTTGAAGAAAGCTATGGACCCGCTTGGTGAGCCGTATGCGCTGCCTGCTTGGATCCTGGTGTCGGAAGGCTTCTTGGAGGATGGAGAAGAGGCCAATGGCGCCAGGGATAGCCAGAGACATCAAGCGTAGTTCCCCTAGAAGCTTGTGCCAATGTTGGATGGAGACTATGGCGTTGGTGGGGGGAGATTGAATGAAGAATCTCTTGTAGGCGGTCTACTCGATGGGGAGGAAGGCTGATGGTTTTGTTGATGGAATCAATGAGCCAGCCAAGGATAACTTTCTTGGTGGTCCAAGTGGCGTCCCCTTGGATCATTTTCTTGAGGGAAGCTGGTTCCTGTCTGAAGGGCGTGTCCGTGGCATCAAGGGGCCTGAAGACTTTGTCCAGGGATTGGAAGAGCACCCTCTTGATGGCGCGTCTGGTCCACTTGGTTGCCCTGAGCCAGGCCACAGAAGTCATCCACGTAGACATGCCAGTATCGAAGCGGCGTCTTGCTGGGAGAGGTACTATGAGGAGTGGGTAGAGGAGGCGCCGTAGGCGTATCCGGTGGGGCTGGAAGCGCGTCGGGCGTGGCTTCAGAGGGGAGATCCATTCGATGGTGTGTGTGCCTGGCCTCTGCTAGCCCTGTGGAGAGAGTGGCATTGACCATGTCTGCAATGGTTTCTGTAAAGGCACAGAAGTTTGGTGGGGTGGATTTCCACCCCATGGGGTTGGTGAGGGGGATCCCAATGAGGGGTGGTTTGCCTTTCCTGGAAGGGAACAGCACTCTGAGCTTCATGGTGTCTTCTGGTTTCAACCGGACCCGGTAGAATCCATCAGCTAGGTCGATCTTGGACATGTACACTGGACCGAACCGGTCATTGGCGCGGTGCAGCTTGGTGAGGAGTCTGGGAAGGGTGTGGCCAAATTGCATGGCCTCTGCTGGGGCTAGGGGGATGGTGTGTTGGTTGACCTCAGAGTAGGTGTAGTCAGAGATCATCCAGGGTCGTTGGCCTCGTTGCGGGACTAGCCCCAGTGGGCTAAGCCTGAGGTTGGGGAGGGCGTGAATGAGGCTGGCTGGGAGGACAGTCCATTGCTGCTTGTCCATCATGTCGGCATATTCGTCCCGGAGGAAGGCAATGCCCTGGTGGGAAGATTGGTGGGGCCCCCGGGAGAGGGCTTGGGCAATCTTGTCAGGGGTCCAAGGGGGGCCGGTCATGGCAGCCGGGGTGCCCTCTCGCCCAAAGTGGTGTAAGAGGCGGCCGGCTGGATGGGGGATGGTGCTCACCGCAGGGTGGACGTCGCCTTGTCCTCTGATGGTGTGGATGAAGTCTCCCCAGCTAGTGCTGTTGTTGTAGACCTTGATAGCATGGTTGACGTGCACGTCGAGCCGGTCGATGGGGTAGTCGTTGGGGGTTGGTGGAGGAGGCCCTAGCACGTCGCTGGGAAAGCCTGGCGTGGTGCTGGGAGGGGGAGAGCCCAGGTCGGTGCTGGGTGGGGGAGAGCCCAGGTCGGTGCTGGGTTGAGGAGAGCCCAGGTTGGTGCTGGGAGGGGGAGAGCCCAGGACGGTGCTGGGTGGTGGAGAGTCTCGCGCGTTGGTGGGTGGAGATGGAGAGTCCCGCGCGTTGGTGGGTGGAGATGGAGAGTCCCGCGCGTTGGTGGGTGGAGATGGAGAGTCCGGCACGGCGCGGGGTGGAGATGGAGGGTCGGGCACGGCACTGGGTGGAGAATCCAGCCTGTCGCGGGACAGAAGTGCCAGCATTGCGCTGGGTGGATCACTGGGTGGCTGGAGAGGAGGGGCTAGGTGAGGATCAACGAGTGCGGAGGGCTTACCTAGATCGTGGGGCAGGCACGGGATGGAGGAGGAGGCGGCTGCGGAGGCTGCCGACTCCGCGCCGCTAAGAGGAAGGGGCGCAGCGCGGAGGGGAAGGCGCGGAAGGGGCTCAGCGCGGAGGGGAAGGTGCCAAGTTGGAGACGGGGTGCTAGTGGCCCCCGTGGCAAATCGAGTGAAAGGGGAGGGCTCGGCGCCGCTGCGGTGGGGGCGCTTGCCAGGGGATCAGGCTGAATAGGCCTCTTAGCACCATTCCCAGAGCCGGTCTTGCTCCCGGGATGTGATGGGTGAGTGGTCAGACAGGTGTCTGCAGCCAGTGAAGCAGTTGCCCCCGATGTGCCAGGAGTGGCACCTTTCCCGGCCGTCAGGGTCGCTTGATGGGGGGTTTGCCTTTGGCTTTCATGGAGGTTATGACAGATCGCATGGTTCTGTTCTTGATTCTGGTGCTGATGGGATTGGATGGATCGGAGAGGCGGGAATCTCTGCTGGGATTGTAAAGCTGATCATCGCGAGGGCGAGGGGTCCCACCCCCTCCCCCTCCTCCTGTAGGTTGGGCTGGAGGGGCTCCCGCCGGAGGGGAGATTGGCAGCTTGAGGGCGCGTAAGGCATCGACATTGGACACATTTGGGAGCCAGTTGAGGTTCTGTGTCATTCGGAACCGGTGGATGTCTTCCCCAAAGTCTGGGGAAGGGAGGGGGGTGTCTGATTCCCATTGCTCTTCTAGCCAGCCCCGTACGCGTACTTGGAAGTAGTACACTACTATGGCCGGAGTGATTCTTTCTCCAACCTTGTCTGCGATGGCCCTTCTGAGGGACATCTGTTGCCACTCTAGCCGGGAGAGGCCGCGTTGGTACCCCTTCACCACAGCATGTGTGGCGCCGAGGAGGGTGGCTAGGACAGCCAAATAGCTTTTCAGCTGGGTGGTGGCTTTGGTCCAATCAAGTGGAATGTAGGCCTTGGTCTTTTGCAATTCCAGGGAATCCTTGAGTGAGAGGGAATTGCCTTGGGTGGAGATCATGGTATCATATGCCGCCACATTGGCAGCCTCCTCATGTTCCCTTTTCAGGGTGGCTGCTGAGCCCCCTGGCGGCGTGAATGCTAGGGGGAGGATTCCATCCACGACATCGAAGGGGTCGGTTCCATAGAAATTACAGTCTTGGAATCTCTTGAGGACAGCTGTGGTGATGAGTGGCGCCTGGATACCAAGGTTGTAGGCATCTGTGGCCACTTTGCTTTGGAGAATCATGTGGGTTTTTTCATGTTTGCTCTTTTTGGCCCAGGCTGTGTAGATGGGGAGGAGATCTGCTTCCGTAGTTTGTCCACAGAGTAGTAGGAGCCTTTCAGTGTAAAGGTTGCCCCACACTTCTCTGACAGAGTGCAATTTGGAGGATTCTTGGCGTCTTTGGTCCAAAGACTCACTAAGTCATAGTTGCTGGTCGGTGAGCGCTGAGAAGGCTGCAGTGAGGGTAGGGTCTGCAGGCGCTGCTAAGCCTGCGAGGCCTGGGAGGTCTCGGAGGAGAACGTTCTTTTTCATGTAGGCCCGGAGGTTGGCCTCCGATTGGAAGGAGGGCCCTGGTTCTAGGAGCCGGATGGCCCCCAGAAGGGTGGTAGGTTGTGTTCCCACTGCCCGAAGGGTGTCCAGTAGAGGTTTGCAGATATCCTCCAGCCCTTGCTGGTAGATGTGAGGTTGGAGGACTTGGAAGGCCTGCTTTGGGGTGAGGCCTCTGCATAACACCAGAGGGATGAATTCAAAGGGGAGGAAACACACCTTGTGAGCCCGGAGCATCTCGGTGTGGGCGGTCCCTTCAGGGATGGCAGGGATGTAATCTGTATCGGGGTGTTGGGATAGGACAGCCTCATGATGGGCCATAAGATACACCCAACTGGCTGAAGCCCTGGAAAGAAGGGTTGCATCCACCTGCACCAGCTCGCCCTCTTCTCCTTCTACATCATCGATGTAGCCAAAGGCTCGGCCCCGGTTGGCGGAGGGCTGGGTGATGGTGCCTGGATAGCGTCGGAGGCCATGGATGACCTGGAGCCGGTCCACCCCAGCTGCATCTTCTTGGAAGATGCCCAAGCCCCCAATGGCTTGTGCGTTGAAGATGTCCAGAAGGAGGGGGAGGAGACGATCCCCGTCAGCTTCTGTAAAGAGGGTGTATATGGCCTGGTAAACATCGTGCCTGGCCGGGGCTTCCCCAAAGCCCCCCCCCTTGGAAGTACTCCCTGTAGTTCATTGTTGTGTCGTGTCGGTTCCGGGAGAGCCGGTGTTGCAAGGGAAGAAGCGGGCCAGTACCGGTGCCCGGAAAGGGGGAGACGCGTTGGGCCTCGTTGGTGATCCTCACGTGGGGAAGCGAGCAAGGTAGGCTTGTACGGGTACAATAGGGAAGACTATTGGACCTGGACGTATAAGCCTTTACTTATTCTACTACGAATCGTTTTAGGAGCAAAGATATTATTTTCCTTCTGAATCCGATTCGTTGAGAGTCTGATTCAAAGGCTTCTGAAGAACAGCAACGCTGCGTTAGTGTGTTAGTAGGCGAACGACTGTACTCTACGCGTGACAATTGTGTTTGGATACTTTCAGCAACGGATAATCAGACTACAGGCGAAGCTAGGGAAACGCCGGATCTCTTCTTGCTGTGACTTATTCAGATTGCAGCGAGACAGACCTTAGTATGTAGATTACAAGTAGTTGGTAGCAACTAGTGTGAATTTTGGGATATAAATCAGTTGAATGTTAAAAGTATGAGATAAAGTGAAATCTTGCCGAAATGCAAGATATCTCTTTTATTGAGATGAATACGTTGCAACTGCTGTTGCGTAGTGATGAGATTACTCGCTGATTATTTCCGTACATGTATTGGTCGTTGACCATATATATCTGTATGCATGTATATGTATTGTGTGAGAATCACACGCCAACGGTTTTCTTCCCTTGTTCCGTTAGGAAGACTCCATGGATAGTTTATCATTAAGGTCAGGAATTGCTCCCGTAGCTTGTGTGATATTTTATGAAGTCAGAGTTTGCTCACCGAAGAACGATGGCAATACTGCAAAACAGGGATTGCTCACCGTTGATGCGCGATGGGAATCGATGCACCGTGGGAATCGATATGCCGTGGGAATCGATTACTTTGATTGATACGGGACTCATGGATTCGTACGAATAAGGTATCTACCATCTGGTAGCTTTGGTACTTCTGGTCACTGAAAGGAATTTAATACTCCCCATGTCTCCTTGTGAAGGGTCATCACGCTCTACATGATGCTTCCATCATCTTGGAGAAGGTCGCCGGTATTGCCACAGAAGTGGAAGATGGGCCTGAGCAGTGGATACACAACTGAGTGTCCCCAATGCTTGGTGAGAATGTCTGCACAGTTATCCTTACCTGGGATGTGCATCATTAAAATGAAACCTCTTGCTATCATGCTTTGTACGTAGTGAAACGATAGAATGTTATGACACTTGTGCAACCTTGCGTAAGGGAAGGTTGACGTTTGGATCATCTTTTCGTTGTCACCCCAAGAGTAGGAGATATCATGGACTCGTGTTCCTAGGTATCGGAATGAGTGGCGTAAATCGACGATCTGTTTGATGCAAGTCCTTCCTGCAACAAATTCAGCTCCAAAGGTGGCTGTTTCCGTAGTAGACTGCTTCTTCGAGAACCACATCATGGGAGTCTTGTTCGCGAAATGTAGAATGCCGGTTACAGCCTTACCACTGAGAATATCATGCATGAGGTTGGCATCATAGAAATGTGTCAACACTACTGTCTTTCCAAGCGGTGCAGGAGCGTTGTCGGGTAGCTCTTCAGAATGCTCCCCATAGACGGTGTTGGACCAGTCGATGGTGTCTGGTTTAGTCAATATAAAATAGGGTGGTTCCACGCGGAATCTGATTTTAAAATGTCTAAACTTAGAGATATATCCATAGATACGTTTTTCACGTTCGAGATGCCCATCTCGTGGTTGAGCTCTGAAACTCGAGAGTGTCATCACGGCTGTTTGTACGTCGAAACGGCCAATAGCGATGATCCATTGGAGTGAACCGATCATACTTTGGTATTTCTGTATACCAGTTTCTTCGAGAAAGGCTGAGGAGTCCAATTCAGGATGATCGATCTCTGCAATGGGTGATTGGAACCTAGTGCTAGGTTTGCATCTGAACATTTGTTCAGTAAGACGCTTCCATCTTTTTCGATGAACTTTATGGGATTCATACAGAGAACACCATGCGCGTCGCGCTCAAATCCGCAACCTAGGTGAAAGTTCATAGGGTCCGGATCCCTTCAGTTTGAAGTTATATGGTGACAACTGCAATATCTTCAAGAAGGAATTGGGATCTGCCATGCAGAGGCATAGGTCATCGACATATGTGCATATAAGTTCATATACACGTTCACCATGCTTGTTCGTTCCAGGCTTGAGGAATATTTCCGGTTCTGCGCGGGATCTTTCGAAGCCAAGTTCGATGAGACAAGCTGCGAGTAAGTCTCCAAAGCACTTGCCTGAAGACCTGAGGCCATATAGGGCTTTGTAAATGATCAACAGGTGATCTTCCAGCGATCCAAATTCGGGACCTGCCTTGATGCATACTTTCTCGCAGGTAACTGCTTCTAGGTAGGCATTACCTATGTCGGTACCCCATGCTTCCAAGTCGTTCAGTTCAGCTAGGAATAGGCACATACGTAAGCCGCGGAGAGATACGACACCTGCGTAAACACTGTGGATAGGGGCCTCAGTGAGATTACCGTTAGCAACGAGCCGAGCCTTGTGTCTACCGTCGTGCTTGACAGCATATATCATGTGTACCTTGATCTGTTGGAATCCCGTGGGAATGGAGCTTGTCTTGTACACGCCTTTATCAATGAATGTATTGTATTCATTGAGTTGTTCCATTTCTAGAGTGGTGGCATCTTCCCATTTGGTGTTTCCGTTGGCTTGATCAAATCGGAGGGCTTCTTCGTGGTTATAGGAAATCTACCCTTTGGTAGCTTTGGTACTTCCGGTCACGAAAGGAATTTAATAACTTTGAATCCGTATTGGTACTGCGGAGTTGTACGGAAAGAACGTAGTTTGGCTTGGTGCACGAGTTGATCAAGTTTCTTGGTTCGTCGGGCTAGGTTGGTGATTCGCTTGAGGTGTTTCCAACCTGGGAGGTCAAGCAAGTTGTTGTCTTTCCCATATTTAGCAACGGTGACCGGGTCATCAGCCGCAATGTTGGCTAGAGGTTCATATGTGCGTTCCATATTTTCCCATTCAATCCAAAGGTTATACTTGGAACCTTTGTATTGAGGATGCTTGTTATCTAGCGGACCTTGGTGTCCTAGGATGCGGCGAAATGACCAAAGTTTGCCGTCTTCTTGTGTTGAATCACGATGGATGTAATTCATGACATTATTGTATGCAATGATATCATTGAGTTCGTCATCAGAGTGTTTGCACTTAAACTTGATGAAGTCTTTGTTGCGTTCAAGACTGTCTTCAACATCGACGATGGTAAGACGCTTCCGGGTGCCATCTGGATTGGTTACAAGGAAGGATCGTCCTTGTAGATCGGCAATCGGGACCGTAGGAATGGTAATGGGTTTACCATCATCGTCAAATTGTGCGTTACCTTCTTTGTCGGTAACAACTACCTGTGATGGGTCTACTGAAGGAGTAGCGGGGTTGGTGTGTGGAGTTGTGACGTCACTAACATCGAAGTATGCTAATTCCGGTGGATCAAAATCATCTTCAGTAAGGAGAACGCCATCGGATGTCTTGCTGAAGATGTGTGTCGTAGGAGGACCATCAAGACTCTCCCCATAGTTGGTAGGGAGTGGAGAAGGTGACCAGCTTGGGCTGTCATCGACCTTCTTATAGAGGAAGCTCAGTAACGAGGGGTGGGTGGGTGGGTGAAGAATTGGTTGAGTGCCAGATGCGTGGGGCGTAGTATCTGGTTGTGTGTTGGGTACAGATGGGATGGTGTCATCGGCAGTGTCAGAATCAGCGGGTGAAACGCTAGGGGGGATTGAGTTGTTTGGTTTCCTAGACTCGTCAATGGGTTTACTCTGATTGGTATGCTCCCCATGTTTGAATGCTGGAGCTTCTCCAGTGGCGTATAAGCGGGGCAAGGAATCCTTGGCGTTACGCCATTTGATGAAACAATCATCAGTGAATAGGCCTGCGCGTTTGTTACGAGACTCAGGTGTAAGAGCAGAGCGGACACCGGACCGGTCAAGTAACTTGTTGGTAACGGGATCCCAGATTCGGAAGCAGAGTCCATTGCCAACATGTTCAGCGATGCTGACGAAGTGACCGAGGCGTTCGGTAGACTGGGTGCCAAAAGGGGAGTCGTTGGTTTTGAAATACACAGGTTCAAACCAGAAGAAACTGGTGTATGCGCTGATGTCGCCAAGTGTACCAGTAGCAATGAAGACCGGTTGTTTATCTGACAGCGTAGGATCAGAAATAACATTGAGGAGACCTGCGACGTATGTCATGCACAGTAGCCATAGATGTGGTGGTGTGCCTGTACGATCCATGACGCGATTGACAATGCGCTTGAACATTTGGTATCGACGTTCGAATTGATTCTGGTGTTGGTGATAAGGTTCACTTTGCCAGAGTCCAATCCATAGCATTTTGAGGTAATTGACGACCTTCTTACTAGATTGATAGTTACCATGGTCGCAAAGGAGGGGAATGGGCCTACCCCATTTTCGAACAAAGTTCTGGAAGCAAGATAGAAAATCGCCGGTGGTACGCATTTCTTCAACGTGTATAATATGTGACTTGCGGCCGAAAAAGATCTGAGCAATCTTGGAGCCACCATCAATTGCTGGGACATCCGAATAGACAGCATCGGACATCACATCGTCATTGAAGGGTCGAACGTTCATGGCCGGTTGCGGGGAATGAAAACGTTTGAAAATGTTTCCATCAGGGCTAACCGCTAAGGAACCATATTGGGTTGAGTTTTCAAACGTGGCCTTGATGCGATCGGTGGAAACCCAACAAAAGAAAGGTTTCAGGGATAGGTAGTCATGTTTGTTGGGGTATCTCTCGCGGGGCGTAGCCGCAATACGTGTAGTATCACTGGCAGTGCAATCCGTCAGAAACGCAGTGACTGTCCCAGAGGCTTCAGGTAAAGTGCAGCATGCGAGGCGTTCTTGATGAATGTAGTCGGTGGAAGTAAGCCAAAAGGAGGGATCGTTGGTTCTATGATCATCAATAGGAAGGAAGGGAGATCGAGTGGATTGGCTGGAATATGAACTGAGGGACGTGACCGTGGAGGAGTCGGGGGATACGGAGATATCCAATCCTTCAAGACAACGTGGGTTTCCATATTCGTCGTAATCGGCATAAGGGAGTTGCTGTGGCTGAGGAGGATATTTCTGGAGAAATTGTTCATCTTTTGCACTGATGGTGGTATCGAGGACAGATGGGTCCCAATGCTTATCGGATGTCATGATAACATGTGGGAGTGTGTCAAACTCAATAGTCGTGTACTTTCACATCGCAAGGTATGGTAAACCGTGTCGTATGCTAAGAGGCAGTGCATATCCACCGGAGGTGGTGATGACCTGTCCACCGCCCGCTTTGATGGATGTGTCGTCGACAGTGGAAAAATATGCTTCCATCTGGCCGGAGGATAATATAGAAGGGTGTCGTCCTGTATAGGCACATTCATTGAAGATGAGGATGACGGGGCCTCTGTTCGATATGGAATATGCTCCGCATGTAGCAATGGGGATATTCTGTACCTGGTGATTGTTAATGCCGGTGACATTGACATATCGTGATGGGATATCCTTGGAGATGAGGCATGCATCATTGCCGATGATGCAACCATTTGCGCCGTGATCGACAATGGCAAAACCAGGGCTAGTAACCGTAGTTTTGTGTATGCGGTATGTGTACGACGTTACTGGACTATTGTTAGGAAAGGTCAGATCTTTGTCAGGATTATACCACTGGTGAAAATTGGCGGAATATGATGATGTTCCTACAGGTATTTGGGTGTCACCGTCCTTTTTGTACTGAATGTCAGGGTTTTCGGAAAGGAATCGAGCGGGATGCACGGTTGACATGGAAGACTTGAGAGGTCGCTGGTCCTTGGATGAAGAGGTTGTTGATTTGTATACACCTAAAGATGCATGGAAAGCACCTCTACGATCATTTTCTACAGCAGGATGTAAGTCTGCTGCTGAATTGGCATGCTCATCTTTGTTCGAAATATCGTCTTCTTGGAATGATACCGAATGTCCATGTTGATATGCCTTCCGGGTAATGGGTTTGACACTGTTGGGGTCAGGTTGGTCCGTGTTAAGTAAGTCGTGTCGTAATGATGCGACCACAATTTTCTTGCCTTCCGGAGAAAAACTAAGCCAACTCTTCATGTCCTGACGTGACAGGGCCTTCCATATGTTTGTAGGCAACCGTGTGGTAGGGTCAGGGGTACGTCCAGCCTTAAATACCGCATAATCTTGATAGTCTCCTTCAAATTCGATAGGGAGAGCATAGTCATCATGGGTTTGGCTTTGTTCAGAGGAGAAATCATGAACGTGTGCACGTACAGTCGACCGAGGAGCAGACATCGCGGACTGGGAATTGAATCGAGTTGCTTCGAGTAAAAGCGTGATTTTAAGTTCGTGGATAGCAGTGGCTTCGGCGACCGCATCCGTCACGGTGCTATTCGTCCCACCTGGATCCTTGACTTTGGCAAACTGTTCACTTAGCTGAAAGCTGGAATAGCATGCCTGACATAATGCTGATTTTACAGTATGGTACTCAAGGGGCTTGTTGGGAGGACGGAGCTTATTGAGGTGATTTAATTCATCAAACCAATGTGTAATGAATTTCACTTTGGATTCTTTCCAATTGTTGAGATTCAACTTTAGCAACGCTTGTAGCTGAGTCGAATTGTCATGTACCTTGGCTTTGGATTTGCTGTGAAGGTTTACGAAATGGAAGTATGCTTTACGTCCATCACAGGTGGTAGAATGGCTGTGTACACACGATGCAGAAAGATTGCTTTTGAAGACTTCCAACATCAGTACCCAGAAGAAGGCACACTGTTTGACGAAGAGATCACGGGTATAACCCAGAAGCGTAGCTGGAGGCCAAGTTTCATCAAGAATTGTTTCTGTGCCGATGTCATATGCCTCGAGTTTAGCTTTGAAACCTACAAGCCAGTGTTCGAATCTTGAGTCATTCGTGAGGGGCGTAAAGGACTTTTCATCCCGTGCTTTTCGGCACCAAGATTCGTACTTTACCTGCTGAGGTGACTTTTTGTTACTTCCCGCCGGAGGAGGTGGGGGGTTCAGAGCAGATTCATTACGCATGCGTTGGGCACGCTCTTCGCGGAATGACTGGAATTCCTTATATGTATATGATTTTACATCCTTCCAATTTCTCTCGTCTTCTGCTAGAGCGACATCGTCTTCTTGTAGATCGATAGCAAAATCCGCAAGTGCTTCTATGTTCCTTTGAACAGATCGAGGGATATGCGTTGGTAGTCCTCCTTCAGTATAGGTAAGCTCGCGTGCAAAGTCCGGTTCGATAAGCGCGTCGGAGAATGCATTCCACTCGCATAATCCGCCTTCCTTGAGAGCTAAACACAGTTTACTATTAGCCTCACTTGTTACGTTGAGTAGGGATACGAGTATCTTCTTCATATCAGTATCAAAACTGGGAAAGTGGTTGGTAGTAGTAACTTTGGCGTCATTCTTCTCTTCGCCCCAAAATGCATTGCCGGGCATCGTTGGTATGTTCGGCATCTGTGATGATTCCGATCCTTCGATGGAATTGCGCGGTGACTGGGAATGAGAACTGCTTCGTGTACGGTGTGCGACTGGCATATGCCAGCGTAGGGATTGTATTCAATTCCGTTCCTGTTCCTTTTTGGTGTGCAAGCCGTCTTAGAACTTGCCACTGTTAATCTATTATTTTCCTTCTGAATCCGATTCGTTGAGAGTCTGATTCAAAGGCTTCTGAAGAACAGCAACGCTGCGTTAGTGTGTTAGTAGGCGAACGACTGTACTCTACGCGTGACAATTGTGTTTGGATACTTTCAGCAACGGATAATCAGACTACAGGCGAAGCTAGGGAAACGCCAGATCTCTTCTTACTGTGACTTATTCAGATTGCAGTGAGACAGACCTTAGTATGTAGATTACAAGTAGTTGGTAGCAACTAGTGTGAATTTTGGGATATAAATCAGTTGAATGTTAAAAGTATGAGATAAAGTGAAATCTTGCCGAAATGCAAGATATCTCTTTTATTGAGATGAATACGTTGCAACTGCTGTTGCGTAGTGATGAGATTACTCGCTGATTATTTCCGTACATGTATTGGTCGTTGACCATATATATCTGTATGCATGTATATGTATTGTGTGAGAATCACACGCCAACGGTTTTCTTCCCTTGTTCCGTTAGGAAGACTCCATGGATAGTTTATCATTAAGGTCAGGAATTGCTCCCGTAGCTTGTGTGATATTTTATGAAGTCAGAGTTTGCTCACCGAAGAACGACGGCAATACTGCAAAACAGGGATTGCTCACCGTTGATGCGCGATGGGAATCAATGCGCCGTGGGAATCGATATGCCGTGGGAATCGATTACTTTGATTGATACGGGACTCATGGATTCATACGAATAAGGTATCTACCATCTGGTAGCTTTGGTACTTCTGGTCACGAAAGGAATTTAATCAAAGAGAGTGAGCTGTAGGATTGGTTCTTGTTGCTGGAGGAATCCTTTGCAGGCTTGTTAGTGCTTTTGGCCTGTAATTTCGCTGCTTACAGTTCGATTGCGGCATGCCGCGAGTGATCGTAGAGTTCGTACCTACGTTGGTGATACAGTGAGATCTTGCATACTCAAGGGTGTTCTTTGGTTCGTACGTCGTACGTTCCACGTAGCACTACCATTCCTTACATTCGGTTCGCTACATCAACTTGCTCGCTCAATTTTGAACTTGAGTCTAGAAACGGGCCGGTAGCAAACGTACAGACGTACAGACATTTGGAAATATACACGAATGAGATAACACACATACGACTAACAGACAAATAAGCGGGTCGTCTCGCTGAATCGCTAATAGTAGAGGTGCGCTAATAGTGCATTGATAGAGGTTCGATTCAAATAATCATCTTACATGAAAACACTCACAAATCTAAATATTAATACTTGAAATCACTGAATACTACTAGATCTTACCTAGTAGCTTACACGCGAAACATGTTAGTGAGTTAATAGGCTCATGGGAGCAAAAATAGAGTTTATCAGACCCAAATGGACTCAAAGAGTCTGGGTAACAAATGAAAGCTGATTGCCGAGTGATCACCGGTTAATCACCGTCTGAAGCCAAAGGCCGGACGTTAAAGACCCTCCCATACAGAAGAGACTCAGGCGCTTAGAAGGTTAACAACACTAGCGCAGCAGAGCACACCAGGCAAATACCCGTGGCTTCTACTAAGGTTCGTAGGGGAGAAAGAACGCCAAAAGATTGTTATTCACCTATGAAAGGAGACACTTGCAAGGGAGATCCCCATCAATGGGAATAGCAAAGGGACGTGTCAGAACTACCACAGCCAATCACCCGCACAAAGGGGGACGTCCGAGAACTGTTTCGCGGGGTTCGAATTTACTTCTCGCGCACAAATTTTGTGCGTGAATTTAACACGGCTATTTTTCTGTACACCCTGAAATTCGCGCCGATCGTATAAGGGGTATACGTAAACTCAGCTCTATTTCTGTGCGCGTGATGCACATTACTCTACTCTCGAATAAAAATAATTTATTTCCGTCTCTAGCAGAACCCAATTATTATTCCGTACCAACAATACTTACTTCTATTCACGAATAAAAAAGAAATCTTTACTCAGTATTAATTCCAAAATATTAATCTCCCAAATAACAATTCGATTCTGCTCTCCTAATTGTGAATTCTATTTCTCGACTACAATATTCCCTTTTTAAAATGTAGATTCTATTATGCTTGATTTATTCCTATTGCAACGTATTACGAATCCTCCATTATTTCTAATATTCTCAATATTCATGATTAGTAGTATTTTTGTATTATGTATGTACTGTTATTTTCTACATTAGTGAAAAGAATTCACCGTGTAACGCGTATTCGTACGTACTAAGCGGGCATATCACGAAAAGTCATAAGGGCAAATAACCTTATTCTTAAGGTTAAACCTGAGTGAATGATCGTCGACAATTTTCCATGTGGATTGCCTCTTAGCGGGAGTTTCCCCATCAGCTCACTCTTTGAAGAATTAACAACTCTAAAACACTATCATGCCCTAAATCTACGTACATCCTAGTACAAATTCTACATGATAAGATGCAATTACATGTGATATTCCAATGAGAATATCACGGCGAATTATACGGTAAAAGACCAATCGAAGATGGTTTTCGTGTGTTTTGTGTCTTAAGATTACGAACGATTAGTGTGGCAATTCACGGTAATATGCCGATAATCGATCCGACGATGACGACGAGTAATTAACCTGTTATTCGTTTGTTTGACCACACACAAGATGATTACTCTTACTTACTAAATCAATCGACCGAAAGGGCGTTTGCTTCTTTGTTACGACGCACTTTCTCTAGTTTATCAGACCCACAGCACTCTATGAGCTGTGGAGGACCGAATGGCGTTTCCCACCGAGAGAAACGCAGTTGAGCTCGAAGACAAAGAATCCGGATTAGCCTGATCAGCAACCGGCATCAACCCTCAAGGATGTAAAAGGGGCAATTGCTTGTGGAGCCCTGGATCAGACCAACACCAGGGCGGCCTCCCTGAAAGAAGAGGCCGAAGACACGAACCAAGATGGTAGGCTCCATCGGGTTTCGAGATCCAGCAACAAGCAAGGGAAAAGGAACTGGATGATTCAAAGAATCGCCCAGGTTGGCATCAGTTGAAAGGAATCAATCCGAGAACACTGATCTTTTGCTGAAAACAAGAATGACGCGAGCCAGAAGATTGAGCCTCAAGTATTCTGTGGCGGAAACAGACCGGAATGAACAGATTGCAAAGAGCATCTGCCCGCAAGAAAAATCCAAAGATATGGAAACGAGAACACCAAATCTCAAAGATCCAAAAGAAAAGAGAACACTAAATTCTCAGGAAACAACTTTCACCACAGAAATACAGAATGAGCAAATCCCGAGAACGGATAGGAAAGCTCACAATCTTGAATTGCAACAAAAGCAAAAGCTCACACAAACTGGAACGAAAACTCGATCCGAATAGTGAGAAAGTACAGATAACCGGAACGAAAATTCGATCCGGATATATACAAACAGATAAGCAAATCACACTCGACAGTCACCAAGATTTAAACCATCCATCTCACATCCAATCCTTCGGCCCGATTACACTCTCTTTCCACATACCACCTTCAAAATAACGATCGTCCTCCGAATATTTCGAATATCATCCTCCGAATAATTCGAAACTTCATTAGAAACCTTTGTCTCCACCATGGCCCGAACAAGAGCAAACTACGACTCCATTGAGGAAACAAAAATGGAAGTGGATCCACAAGATCCTGATGGAGGCAATGAAGGAGGTATGGAAGAAAACGATGAATTTGATGAAAGAATCATGCGTGTAATGGAAAAGGCTATCGCTGACCCAGAAATGAACTCAACTATGAAGAGAATCATCGACCAAGAAGTAAAGAAAAGGATCAGAGCATTGCAGGATGCTGAAAGTAGGGGTAGGAATCCAGATGATGATAGTGGTGATGAAGGTCAACAAGATGCCGACCCAAGGGCTGAACGATACGAAAGTAGGTCATCCCAACCCAAAATAAGAATCAGGGGATTCAGCAATGGAAGATTTCTGAATCCAGAACAGCTCGCCTTCAGAAGCAGCTTGATGGACTTTGGTGTCAACTATGAATCAGCTGAAGAAATTATGAGGGGAGGAATGTCTAACATTCGAGAAATTACAGACCTCAATAAGGAAAGCATCAAATCGTTCATGCATGGATTAAAATCTATCAGCCCAGAATGTCCTAATCCAAAAACCATCCACTATGGTAACAGGCTTCCACTACTTGGAATCCCTAAGTGGTAAAAACGATATCACTTAGGACTACAAACAAAAGGGGTTAATGGGTTAGAAACAAGACATATCCAAAGACCTGACCAATAAGTAAACACTTGGAATCCATAAGTACATTCAAAAGAATATACTTGATATCCCGTGAGGAAATTACTTATTGCAATCAAGAAAATCAATACCGATTCCAGATGGGCCTCATATCTAGCACATATACCACAAACAAACATACGCCCCATCGAATAAATCACTTAACCCCGTAAATGACCATTACCATTGAATGACCGATACAGTAAGACGCTAAGACAGCAGCGACAATATTGGTACGATGATGATAGTAACGATTAACCGGGGAAGATCTGTACCATGTAAAATACAGAGAGCCCCGATACAGTGAAATATACAGTAAAAATAAGAGCCTCTCTCAGAGCTCACATCTCTTTAAATTTCAATTATCCTATACCTTTCGGTCGATTTTTAGAGTTACAACAGGTTATAGAGCCCTTATACCTTCCACTAACAAGTGGATAGTACCTTAAGCTACCTATCTCCGCCCCGTACAGCACCTCCACTGTCGGTTACAGCCAGAGTATACTTGGTACGGGACTCGTATCGCCGGGCTGTATCAATAGACCTCCCCCCCCCGCCTCTCTTTCCTTCTTTCTTCTCCTCCTTACTCGCGTATCAAGGGGTGTATACAGATCCTTCTACCAAGAATCTTCTTCTGTAATACACGACCAAGCATTCGTATCAAGGGGCGTATCTACAGAACATTCTACCAAGAATCTCCTTCTGTAATACACATCCAAGGCCGACGATCGAACACGACGATCGAGATCGAACGAACTACCAAGAATCTTCTTCTGTCAACATTCGATCACACCGACGTTTCGACAGCACTGGTTAATTCCATCGCATCATCGACAATTACGATCAAACGATTCTACCAAGATACACATCCACGGTCAATCCGACGACGACGACGACGTTTCTCTGACGAGACCGCTGTATTGACACGCGACCGATCGCACATCCAAGGATGAAAACAGCAAAAAACCATGACGTAAACCATGCCTCCAGCACCTGCATTTGACTGGAATCAAATCCAGGAAATCGCAATCCGATTTGGGACATTCAACACCAAGGGCAATGCCCAGAAACATGAGGCCCTCAACGACTCATTCCACCATGCCCTAGAAGACACTGCTGGCCTGTTCCTCACAGATGATGCCAACATCGAAGGACCCAAGACGCTGGCTCCAGATCCCGTTACCATGCTCAAGGAAATCATTGTAAATGCAATCATGGATATCATCCCCCCCAAGGAACAAACTGAAATCAATAAGGGACACATATCCACCCTTTTTGCAGACGATTGTCTCTGGTATGTTGCTCCAGACAAAACCCCGAAGAGAATCAGAAACAAACACTCTATGGACAAGGCAGGAGCACTATCCATCGAACAAGGACAAGACAACCTTCTCATAGAAATCAGGGCAACACACTGGGGCATCAAACCAAATTGGGATGCAGTACACTTTGATGAGGTCTATGACACAAAAATCTTCCCTGAAACAAATGACAACAACGAAGATGCTGCAGCTTCCATACCCACTGCAGAAGGCGCCGACATGCGTCAACTGACGACCCTACTACAGCAATTGGTCAACAATGGCAACAACAACAACAACAACAACAACAACAGCAACAATGCCGGTGCCAACCACCAAGCGACACTCAACCTACCATGGAATCCAGCAACCTTACCACCACCAGTTAAGGAGAGATACTATTGACGAGACGAATTCCTCACCAGAGATGATATGAAAGACTTTCCAATCATCTACACAGACTCATCAGGAAATGAAACAATTGTTAGGCAAAACTACTATCTCCACAACCTAGGCAGTGGTGACTGCTTTGATCTAACTAGAGCCTCTGACAAGTCCAAGGAAGCAGCTAGAGACAAACTATTTCTCTCAGGATTTCCACAACTAAAGGGTTCAACCCACCCTCAGGTTAGAAAATGGTACAGAGAAATCACAGATCATGCACAGCAACACCACATCTACATCCACCCTTACTATCTCTACAGGCGTGAAGCTGATCACCTCAGAGGATTTACCATTGGCGATAGCCTCCCACATGATCTACCTGCAAGATATGAATTGGCGATTCACGAATGGGGTAATCTCATCTACACTGCACTTAGAACTGATAAGATCATCCCTGACTCATGTGGAAGAATGAAGTCCACAATTCAAAGCTTTGAAGGAGGACAAGGTTACAAAGCTCTGTACACAGACATTGCTCAGACACATCCCAACTCCAAAAGGCCATCCAATGCAGCCAGAATGGTCCGGAATCCTCCCAATCAAGATGCGAATGAATCACTTGAAGAATACTACTTCCGGTACAAGGATTACTTGCAACTTAGAGTCTTCCTCCAGAATCAACCCAGCACCATCAGTTCAACAGAAGAAGTCAGTAACCTCATTGAAGGAACCACTCTCTTACATGAACTATTCAAGAAAACAGAAGATGAACGTGATTCAGATGACCAATTCAAGCGAGACAAATACAAAGCAGGCAGGCTCCTACAGACTCTGCAGACATATAAGCAAGAGATCAAAGCTGAGAAGAAGTACAAGGACAAAGCCTCCAAACCAAATATGCCCAAGCACTTACCAAACACAGGAACCAGACCAGGCCCTTGCCGAAGTGATAGGTTCCAAAAACGCACTGGCAACAATACTGTCAGAACACCTTCCACTTTGACTTCTCACTCAATCAGCCTGATTGAATCACTTGGGTACCCTGAGATGGATGAAGAATCTGACAATCCCTTCCTCCATCAAGCATATTGCAATGCCATCACTGTATTCGACAAAGAACCCAGTCTCTTTGACACCTCCAGGCAATGTATTGTTTGTCATACCTCTGGACATAACTTTGCCAACTGCCCTGCCCTGCAAGACATTGAGTCACTCAGGAACCATAGGATTGCCACTGCCGTTTACATCAGCAAAAACATGAGAGAAACCAAAAAGCTCTTGGATTCTACCAAACGCATCTCCCAAATCCACATTGACAATGAGGATCCAGATGAAACCTCCCCAGATGATGAACCCGAGGACCAACTTTTTTGCAAAGGCCAAGAATAGACAGTCTTTCTTGCAGCCATATGACATCACCTCAAGATGATCCTCAAGGGTTTCACAACGCCAAAAGCTTATGCCCCTCCTTGGACTCCAGCAGTGTCAGCTCCTACGAATCTTTCCAGATTGGTGCTGTCGATCTCCTCCCCAGAGATAGCCTCCAGCCTTCAATCCCAATTGATGTCTACTGTGATATGGAATCACTTGAAGTTGCAACCCCTGTATTGGAATCACACCTGGAGACCAATTGAGATCCCAACTTTGATCGAGACAATCCTATCCCAGATGTCATCAACCATGTCAAGAATCTTGTCCCTTCAGATCCTATTGAGGCTGCAGCATATTTCCAATAAGGTGTCAGGGCGCAGATCGATACGGGTGCCAAAGTTTCCTGCACAAACCTAAAGCATATCCTGCATGGTTACAAACCTTACACCAAGCTGAGAAAATGTCCGGTCAGGCTCACAGCAGCAATAGGCGGAAAGGCGGCCACCTGCATTCCAGAAGGATCTGGCTACTTGCATATCCCAGCACCCAATCACATAGGCTATCTCAAAGTCTTCTTCTATTATTCTCCCTCCCTGTTGACAACATTACTGAGTGAGAATGATCTTTGTGGAATGACATCTTGAATGAGACATCAGTTCAGTGGACAGTCCAAACATAAAGCCTGCACTGACACCCATGACTCATCTGCTCAACGGAATGGCAACCTCACCATTATTTGTCATCACAAGCAGAGCACCGCCAAAAGCATTGTCCTACATGGAAGCATCATTGATGATCAGTGCTTCACACACCCAGTACTGACTCCAGACCTTGACTTTGCATCCCCATATGCCAATTGTGCGACTTCCTCAGCATATGCTTTAGCAAACCAAACATCCTGCCGGATCCCATACCACACGAAAGGCTACCCAGCCCTTTCAGGGCTTATCTATTGACTTTGCTTTCTCCGGCGCCAGATCCTCCAACAGCAAACAAAAGCGTGACTACAAAGGCATTCATGGCGAGACTGCTTGGATCCTCATCACAGATCACTACACTGGTATGAAATATGGTGATACCAGAATTTCTAAAGCAGCACCGCTCCATATTATTTTCCTTCTGAATCCGGTCCGTTGAGGGTCTGATTCAGAGGCTTCTGAAGAACAGCAACGCTGCGTTAGTGTGTTAGTAGACGAACGATTGTACTCTACGCGTGACAATTGTGGTTGGATACTTTCGGCAACGGATAATTGGACTACAGGCGAAGCTAGGGAAACGCCGGATCTCTTCTTGCTGTGACTTATTCAGATTGCAGCGAGACAGACCTTAGTATGTAGATTACAAGTAGTTGGTAGCAACTAGTGTGAATTTTGGGATATATTGCCGGGCATCATCGGTATGTTCGGCATCTGTGATGGTTCCGAGCCTTCGATGGAATTGCGCGGTGACTGAGAATGGGAACTGCTTCGTGTACGATGTGCGATGTGCATATGCCAGCGTAGAGATTGTATTCAATTCCGTTCCTGTTCCTTTTTGTGTGCAAGTTGTCTTAGAGCTTGCGACTGTTAATCTATTATTTTCCTTCTGAATCCGATTCGTTGAGAGTCTGATTCAAAGGCTTCTGAAGAACAGCAACGCTGCGTTAGTGTGTTAGTAGACGAACGATTGTACTCTACGCGTGACAATTGTGGTTGGATACTTTCGACAACGGATAATCGGACTACAGGCGAAGCTAGGGAAACGCCGGATCTCTTCTTGCTGTGACTTGTTCAGATTGCAGCGAGACAGACCTTAGTATGTAGATTACAAGTAGTTGGTAGCAACTAGTGTGAATTTTGGGATATAAATCAGTTGAATGTTAAAAGTATGAGATAAAGTGAGATCTTGCCGAAATGCAAGATATCTCTTTTGGTGCAGTGATGAATACAGTACACCGCTAATTGTACAGCACTGTAGAATCACTGCTATCATGAGAAGCTTCCTTCTAATCGTACAACACTGTAGAATCGCGTGCTATCATGAGAAGCTTTTTTCTAATCGTGATCATCAAAACAGCTGTTACAGGAAGCTTCTTCGAACCTCCCTGAGTATCGAAACACATGATTGGAGATATCAAAACGGCTATACCGGAACCAGGCAATTCACCTTGTTTTGGTCATGAAAACAAAAGAAACTTTGCTTCCGATCTTAAGTATCGAACTTTGATCGTGAAAGAACCTTGCTTCCGATCTTAAGTATCGAACTTTGGTCGTGAAAACAGAACGGAAATGGGCCTTCCCGGTCATTCGGTCTTTGAGAAGAATATTCCAATCCTGCTTACAGGGATACTCCAATCTTGCTTACAGAGGTGTATATGACTCGATCCTGCTTACAGAGATATTCCAATCTCGCTTACAGAGGTGCATATGACTCGATCGGTTGTATCGTACCATCCTATCTGTAGTACTATAAAATACGTAGGTATCTACGTAAGTTCAAGTACCGGCCTGTGGTTCCCTTACATACCGGTACGTACGAAAGGAATTTAATATGCCCCATCTTCTTGCACGTGATCAGGTGTATCACATAGCTCAAAAAGAAGAACAAGTAAATTTCGTGAGTACCGGAAGTAATTTAATATGCCCCATCTTCTTGCACGTGGTCAAGTGTATCACATACTTCGAAAAGAAGAAGGACAAACAAACTCCATGAACCATGCAATATGCCTCATTTTCTTACGCGGGAAAAAGGAAGATTCAGAAGACTTTATCACAGGAAGAATACCAAAGGAGAAGAATGCCCCATGATTGGGTATGTATTTGCAGAGACCAAGATGCCCCATGATTAGGCATCGATTTTGCATAGATTAAGATGCCTCATGATTGGACATCAACTAATCGTAGATTTGGATCAATCGATGATTTGGATCAATCGTATAGGATCGAATGTAGTGGAGCGATCTTAGTGGAGCATTGATTCGGAGAATTGAATCGTATCAGTAGGATTCAATCGTAGAGTTGATTGCAGACAAATTCATAGATCAAGTACAACCGCTGTAGTATTCACAATCGTAGAACTTGAAATGAATCGAAACGTAGGAACCAAGGGATCAAAGTCAATCTAACCGTAGAAAGCAATCGATCACGGATATCAACATGGGATGAAACCGTTTGAATCTAATCGTAATCGATTTGTAGGATATCGATTTGTAGATACAACCATAATCGATTAGTAGATATCAAGCTTGGAATGAATCATTGAAATCGATTCGTAGGCAATCAATTTCTTGTAGATACCAACTTGAAATGAATCGATTCGTGGTCATATATGAAATCGATCCGTAATTGCAAGTAGTCGTGATGGCTGTCTTGTAGATTTTGGACCAATCGTTGGATCAATCGTAATCAAAGCTTGATCGGGGATCTAATCGGAGATCTAACTTTGGAACAGGAATCATAGGAATCGATTTGTGGATATCAAACACCAATACATAGTCGATTTGTAGGAAATCGAAGTTGTAGAGAGATACATAGTCGATTCGTACAAAATCCAACCATGCCCCATATCAAGCAACGTCGTCGTATGTCCAATTAGCGACCAAGAGAGTAGCATGGAGATGATACAGCTTGAGCTTGATAGCATCACGATGCCGTTTGGTGAAGCACACAGCAGGCAAGTCGTAGGTCAAAGAATGTGCCCCATAAAGAGGCTTCCGACCAGGGCAAGAGGATGCACCATGCTGTGGATAGGCATGACTTGTGCTTGGTACGATGGCATGATCTGAGCTTGGAACAACATTATCCTTAGAAAATGCCCCAGATAATGGAAGTTGCAACAGAGGAATGGAAGTACTAGGCTTGTGGGAAGACAATTGCTTGGGTGAACGGTGGAATGTCACAGTAGCAGATTTAGGATGAAACGTCCATGCTGTATTAGCTGAAGGCTTAGGGGAAGGACGTGGGGAGTGACGCTTTGGAGTAGTATGAGAGGCATCACCAGGTGGAGTGTCCGGGTGGACAGTAGGAATGGTTGAGGAGACAATTCGTCTGAAGCGAACTGATTCAGTGCGGGGGAAGTAAGTCCAAGTGTAGGATGGAGTACTTGTGGAAGCAGGGACGAGATCAGTATTGGGATGGGCTAACTTATGCGGTTCAGGAGATCCAAGCGGGTTCCCATTGTTGGCAATAGTAGTAGAGATGGCAGGCGTTTCACAAGCAGGTTTAGGTGCTTGAGATGGTAAGGAAACAGTTGCTAGAGGCGTTACGGAAGCAGATACTGAAGATGATGCCGGTCCTGGAGCCGTCGTAGAAACAGGTGTCGTTGTCGTAGGTGACGCCCGTGGTAGGACTGGTTTTGTGAGGCAACATTGAGCTTGTACGCTGGGTTGTGATGCCATAGGAACTTGAGCAGTAACATGTGGGAATGGCGCTAAGGGAATTGCTGCATTAGCCTCGATGTGAAAAGCAGTCAGTTCAGGGTGCTGGTTGCGCACGTTACAAAAGGCAAGGAAAGCATCCCGGGTGTACTGATTGTGGTTATACCAGTAACAGCCAACTTGGGGAATGATATCATTTATAAAATCAACAAATGTAGTTAATGTGTGTTGATCTTTTACTCTGGTAGAACGGGGGTCGGTCTGAGCTTGGTATTCTACCCCATCTAGGTCAACAATATAGCCATATTCATAAATGACACAAATGAATCGGTTCCAGGTGGTTGCTCCTGCTATAATGAGAGCCTCACAAATGTGGTTGCATGCTTCTTGAGGAACATCCAAAGTTAAATGTAGGATATGAGCAAGTTTCAAATCAAATGGTGGGAACAGAGATTTGAGATCTGGAGTATCCATGATGATGGATTGTTGAATGGACATAACGGCACTGCGAACTTGTGTTTAAAGGAAATTTTGATATCTCTGTCAATATTGGAAGATAGGGAACCAGGATGGTACCAGTACGTCCGTAATAATGTGGAGAATCGTTCTCGATGAGATACGGTGAGCCGTTGAAGTGGCGAGGTGGCGAAGCGGCGAAATGTTGACAAAGGATCGATCGTAGATTCGATTATTTTCGGTGTTGTGGCGGGACAACGAAGCGACGGGTGTTTGCTGTTGTAGAGTGGTGGTGACAAACGTCGTATCTGCAATAGCGATGGGAAGCCGTCGTCGTTGGTGGCGTGTCAACAATACTAGTTATTGTCGTTGGTCGTCTGCAATAGCAATGGGAGGCCGTCGTCATTGGTGGCGTTTCGACAATAGGTATTGTCGTCGGTCGCCGACGAATACGTTATCACTGTCGTCGTTGGCGTTGGCGTCGGCAGCAAAGAATCGATCGTAGAGACGAGTTTGCAAAAGACAATAGGATGGTTGTTGTTGTTGTTTTCGAAAATCGTTGTCTTTTCTGTTGTTCTGGTCTGCGCAACAAAAATTTGGTCAATCAGTTATCGTCAATCATAGTAGACTCTTGTTGTGTATTATCAAGAGGTGATTGATTGTAGAATCAAATCATAATCATAGTATATCTGATAAGGCAGTTTACGGTACTTAGCACTATCAAATGGGCGTCGGGATCGGAATGCGAGGTATTGTTTCACTGTGGATTGCGACGCGGAAGAAAATGGAATCTGTCAAATGAGGGATTTTTGGATGGAGAAATTGCGATTGGCGTGTCCAATGCAATGGGCTTCTAATAAAGACTTCGGCGTGTCCGATTGGTGTCTTTCTTGTGTGTAATCGGATCAGAGAACTATCGAATCGATGGGTCTTCTGTCGGATTGGTTGCAGTGTTCTTCTTATGCAAGCTGCCTGAGAGCTTGCTACTGTTAATCTATTATTTTCCTTCTGAATCCGGTCCGTTGAGGGTCTGATTCAAAGGCTTCTGAAGAACAGCAACGCTGCGTTAGTGTGTTAGTAGACGAACGATTGTACTCTACGCGTGACAATTGTGTTTGGATACTTTCGGCAACGGATAATCGGACTACAGGCGAAGCTAGGGAGACGCCGGATCTCTTCTTGCTGTGACTTATTCAGATTGCAGTGAGACAGACCTTAGTATGTAGATTACAAGTAGTTGGTAACAACTAGTGTGAATTTTGGGATATAAATCAGTTGAATGTTAAAAGTATGAGATAAAGTGAGATCTTACCGAAATGCAAGATATCTCTTTTGGTGCAGTGATGAATACAGTACACCGCTAATCGTACAGCACTGTAGAATCACTGCTATCATGAGAAGCTTCCTTCTAATTGTACAACACTGTAGAATCGTGTGCTATCATGAGAAGCTTTCTTCTAATCGTGATCATCAAAACAGCTGTTACAGGAAGCTTCTTCGAACCTCCCTGAGTATCGAAACACATGATTGGAGATATCAAAACGGCTATACCGGAACCAGGCAATTCACCTTGTTTTGGTCATGAAAACAAAAGGAATCTTGCTTCCGATCTTAAGTATCGAACTTTGATCGTGAAAGAACCTTGCTTCCGATCTTAAGTATCGAACTTTGGTCGTGAAAACAGAACGGAAATGAGCCTTCCCGGTCATTCGGTCTTTGAGAAGAATATTCCAATCCTGCTTACAGGGATACTCCAATCTTGCTTACAGAGGTGTATATGACTCGATCCTGCTTACAGAGATATTCCAATCTCGCTTACAGAGGTGCATATGACTCGATCGGTTGTATCGTACCATCCTATCTGTAGTACTATAAAATACGTAGGTATCTACGTAAGTTCAAGTACCGGCCTGTGGTTCCCTTACATACCGGTACGTACGAAAGGAATTCAATACTCCACTGGCTGGAACATTTCTTCTCCCAGCACAACCCAGCTTGTGCCAACAAGTATATCACAGTTGATCAAGGTGGAGAACTCTATCACAACCCTGATATCAGAAATCTATTTTCTGCGTTTGGATACTCCATTTTCCCAACTGGTGCGGATGCTTCTCACCAGAATGGTACAGTTCAAAGAGCCCATCGAACTCTAGCTAACTCAATGAGGACCATGCTCACTGGTGCAAACTTCCCCATCAAGTTCTGGCCTTTTGCATTCTATCATGCCCTGAGTTGTCAAATGCATTCCCTGAAGGCACCCAGCAGCATTCACCATTGGAATTAGCCACTGGGCATAAGGAAAATCTTGCTGACTTCCGAACATTTGGCTACAGAGTTTGGGTTCGACCTCCAGGCAAGAGATCAATCAAGCTCAAACCCAATGCTCGCAAGGGCATATTCCTAGGATTTTTCCCATACACTACCAGAAACATTCTTTGGTATGATACTGAAACGCACAGAGTCAAGATAGCCACCCACGTCAGGTTTGATGAAGGCATGAATGACTTACCTCTTACTGACCTTCCTACAAATGTCAAGCACTTGCTCAGGACTGATGACAACATTCAACTTCCTGCGGAACCGAATGAGGTGTCATCCAGTGATTTTCAATTCTCCATCTCACCTTTTGCAGATCTCACCAACCTCAGGCTCACTGTTTCACGTTCCTGTGCTGACCACGCCTTTGGCCTCCGATATGCAAATGATTCACTACTTGGCAGAGCCTAAGTAACCGATATACTTCCACGCAGTCCTGCCTCCCAGCTTTTCTTCTCCCATAAGAAATCTCTCTCCAAGCTACGAGGCGCTTATATTGTATCTATCAATCACAATCATGTATTCACTGCTGCTGATGTCACCACAGCACTGCATGCCTCGCACGATCGAGGGGTGTGGGATTATTCCATAGATTCTCCTATCACTTTTGCACTTGAAGAGAAATTATCTCTGAAAGCCATCAGGAAACATGCTAATGAATATGGACTATTTGCTCCCAACACTTCCTGGAAGGAACTTACCAATGAAGAAGACCCACCATTTCTGGACAGGATTTCATCCATCAAGACCATCAAGCGAATTGGCACCAAATACAAGAATATCCTCCAATCCAGAATCAACCAAGTTGATAGCACTGAAGCACTCCATGCCTCCATCCAGAAACACTTGGCACAAACTGAAGATGACATGGATGTCACAATACCCACAATTGATATTGCTTCACTCCGAGCCATCACCAAGCTTCATAAGGCAGGCAACCATGAACTACCACTAGATGCAGATTCACTACCAACTGAACAAATTGAATTCTTAATCAAGGCTATCAATTCAAAAGCAACTACACCCAAAGAACAAGCACTAGGGCACTTCACTTGCAGAAACCTCAAGTCATTATCCACATGGACTGAATGGGAAGCTGGAGAACGCAAACAACTTGATCAGTTTGAAGACTTAGAAATGTTTGGATCACCCATCCCATACCCTAAGGATCCAGAAGCCATAATTCTCAGGCCCCATTGGCAATACAATGTCAAAAGGAATGGTGTCAGACAAGCAAGACAGTGCTGCAATGGAAGCAAATATGCAGCTCCAACCCTGCATGCAATTGCCATGTCATACTCATCATGTGTTGAACACCCCATTCAAAGATTGTTCTTTGCCATTGCAGCTAGCCTCAATCTCAAAGTGTATGCAGGAGATGCGGCTGACGCGTATGCCCATTCTCCGGGGCCTAACATCCCTACATACATGACTATTGATGATGCATATGCAGAATGGTATAAACACAAGCATGGCAGAGAAATAGACAGAAGATTGGTGCTTCCTGTCCTTTGAGCACTCCAAGGCCATCCAGAATCCGGAAGATTATGGGAGACGCGCATCAACAAGATCTTGAAAGGTCCTGATCTCAACTTCAAGACCACTACTCACGACAGAACAATTTACACGACAGTCTTTGAAGGTGAAACAGTCTACATGTTGAGACAAGTTATTATTTTCCTTCTGAATCCGGTCCGTTGAGAGTCTGATTCAAAGGCTTCTTAAGAACAGCAACGCTGTGTTAGTGTGTTAGTAGATGAACGATTGTACTCTACGCGTGACAATTGTGATTGGATACTTTCGGCAACGGATAATCGGACTACAGGCGAGACTATGGAAACGCCAGATCTCTTCTTACTGTGAACTTCTTCAGATACAGCGAGACAGACCTTAGTAATGTAGATTACAGGTAGTTGATAGCAACTAGTGTGAATTTTGGGATATAAATCAGTTGAATGTTAAAAGTATGAGATAAAGTGAAATCTTGACGAAATGCAAGATATCTCTTTTATTGAGATGAAATACGTTGCAACTGCTGTTGCGTAGTGATGAGGTTACTTGCTGATTATTTCCGTACATGCATTGGTCGTTGCCCGTACATATCTGTATGTATATATATATATTGTGTGAGAAGCACACACCAACGGTTTTCTTCTCTTGTTCCGTTAGGAAGATCCTATGATATGTTTATCATTATGATCAGGAATTGCTCCCGTAGCTCGTGTGATACTTTATGAAATCAGAGTTTGCTCACCGAAGAACAAGGGCAATACTATAAAACAGAGATTGCTCACCGTTAATGCGCGATGGGAATCAATGCACCGTGGGAATCAATATGCCGTGGGAATCGATTAATTTGGTTGATACGGGACTCATTGATTCGTACAAATAGAATAGCTACCGCCGTGTAGCTTTGGTACTTCTGGACACGAAAGGAATTTAATACAAGTTGATGATTTTGCACTGGCTTGCACATCAGAATCCATATCTGACAAGATCTATGACATCATTGGGGCGAAACTGAAGCTACCGAAAGAAGATATAATCCCCTTCACAAAAATGAGATTGCTTGAAGACTTCAATGGAATTGACGTCAAACAAACAGCTGATTACATTGAACTGCCCTGTGCCAATTACATTGACAGAATCACGAGATCTCATGGTTGGGAAACCGACTCTAAGATGAAACCCCACTCCGAGCCGTCAGCACCATTATCAACTGAAGTGCTAAGCCAATTGCAATCACATACGGATGGGTCATTGGAAGGCACCAAGGAACATGCTGAATTACAATCCACATCTGGCTTCTCCTACAGGACACTCTTAGGGGAAATGATGTTTGCATATGTGAGCTGCCGGCCAGACATTGGCTATGCAGTGACCCTGATGTCAAAATACAGTTCCAACCCCACTGCATTCCACTATTCCAGTCTGAAGAACATAGCTCGATACCTCAGAACAACCAGATCTTGGGGTATTAGGTTCTACAGACCGAATGCTGAGCCATCTCTACCATCAGGAGAACCATACGACGATGTAGTCCAAGATGCATCACTCCCAAAATTCCCTGAAGATATCAAACAAGCCAAACTGATGTGTTTTGTTGATGCTGCATATGGCAATGATCCGAAACATTGCAGGTCCACCACAGGATATGTTTTCACTTATGCTGGTGGAGCAATTGTTTACAGATCCAAAGCTCAGTCACTCACGGCACAGAGCTCTACAGAAGCAGAATTCATTGCTGCAGTCACAGCAGCCAAAACAGCAAGATACCTCAGGTCCATACTCAAGGAATTAGGATTTGTCCAAGTTGGTGCCACTCCGATCTATGAAGACAATGCATCAGCAATTGAAATCATAAATGCCCAGAAGCCAACTGAAAGAACCAGACATATTGAAATCAGGTTCTTTGCCATCCAAGCATGGAAAGAAAATGGTGAAATCAAGATGATTCATATTCCTGGAGTTATCAACCCGGCTGATGATCTAACCAAACCATTAGGATGGATCTTGCACGCCCGGCATGCAAGATATATCATGGGACACTACCCAGGTTAAATCACTTGCACGTTACGATTCGATTCGAACGTTCGGTTGTACCCTGGATCAAACCGGCGCGATTGTAATATGAGATCGACGTACATACTTCGTTTAACTGATCACTTCAATTGCCAATCGGATTCGACCCAATTCGTCACACAAAATGCGGACGAATCGATTCAAGAAAATATACTTCGACAGTAATCCAATACCACATGAGAGGAGTATTGGATCAAGGGGTGTGTTGTCGGCAAAAAATACGGACCATTGTCGGCATCAAATTCGATCGAAAAAGCCGACGAAACGAAACGACGACCGAGGTGCGGAATACGAGATACAAATATTCCCATGATCAAGTGTTAGAATCAAATGCACCTCCACTACTTGGAATCCCTAAAGTGGTAAAAAAGATATCACCTAAGGCTACAAACAAAAGAGGATAATCGGTTAGAATAAGACATATCCGAAGACCTGACCAGTAAGTAAACACTTGGATTCCATAAGTACATTCAAAAGAATATACTTGATATCCCGTGAGGAAATTATTTATTGCAATCAAGAAAATCAATACCGATTCCGGATGGGCCTCATTTATCTACCCACTCTACAAACAAGCATACGCCCCACCGGATAAGAAACAGTTAACCTCGTAAATGACCAATACCATTGAATGACCGATACAGTAAGACGCTAAGACAGCAGCAACAATATCGGTACGATGAAGATAGTAATGGTTAACCGGGGAAGATCTCTACCGTGTACAATACAGAGAGCCCCGATACAGTGAAATATACAGTAAAAATAAGAGACTCTCTCAGAGCTCACATCTCTTTAAATTTCAATTATCCTATACCTTTCGGTCGATTTTTAGAGTTACAACACAATGTATCGATGTTCTGGTAGTGGCAGTCGCTTTGCGCCAATGATGAATGCTTCTTCACAATACAGTAATTCTTCGAGGCCTCCTTCTTCTGAAAAGATTGGTAGTTTCTATTCTTCCTTCGAATTACTGTTGGCATCATAAACTTTCAAAGTGGCAAGTTTGTTCTTAGTCCGGTCAAAGCTGGAGTCATAGGTGATTGGTGATTCACGATGCAATCCGGTCGACATGGTTGAGGTACTTGCCTGGTTTGATATTCGGATTGTTTGTTTTGTTTGTTTTCGATGGATTTGAGGTCTTTGGTGACTTTGATGTCTCGGTGATTAACAATGTCGAATTGTCTTTGTTTTATTGATTAACAATGTTCGAGACCGCTTTTTGTTTTGATCGGAAGCTTTCTCATTTAGTTATTTTGATTGAAACGTCTGTTACGAATTTCGGGAGGTTATTTGTTAGCGAAAAACCGTTGTCGTTCGAAAATTCGCTTCGGTAGGTTATTTGTTAGCGAAAAACCGTTGACGTTCAAAAAATCGTTTCAAAAAATCGTTATTCTACAGTAGCTGTAAGAGTAATTACTGTGTAACACACTAGGGGTAGAATTTGAGTAGGAGTGATAATTATGAATGGATTAATACTTTACAAAAATGGATGGAAACTTTAACGGATAAAATAATGAGCGATCGAACTGGCTGGCTCCGATCGCCCAAGGATATTCATATAGAGAGTCATGATATGAATCGTGGGCCCGCCTGGCATTGGTATACCATTGTATACAGATAATGCTTCGCTACTTAATGATTCTTAGAGTCGACCAAGTCTCATTAGTTCGATCGTACGTATCCTCCTTCGATGGTATCTTGGATAGCACGACTTGTACGATAGATCGTAGTACGTAGCTCGGTATGTAAATAACTTGGTACGTATGATGGTACGTAGCTTGGTACGTATGATCGCAGTACGTCACAGATGATAACTTCGGTTTTTTTCCTCGATAGACTTTTCAAAAAGAGTTAAGCGACTCTTCAATTCCATTCTTATCTACTTAGTCTGCATTCTTATTGGGTGATTCCCGAAATACTTTTATGTACTACATAAACCGGAAATTTTCTACTTAACCAGTCGTAAAGTTACAAATCATAGTCGACGTGAGCTCATGTTGACTATGATTTGTAACGTTACACTATTTTATAACGGAACTCCTGACTGAATTTTTGTCAGTCCCCCAACGGACTAATCACACATCCAACGGATCAGATCGCCAATTTTGGCTGATTACAGTACGAGTACGAGTATTAGTACAAAATATTGTCCAACGCACCACAACAACCAAACCGAATTACTAATAAAAGGTTTATCTGCTGTTGTTGCTGCTATGTGACAACGATGGAGGAAGAGATACATATTCTTCAGCTCCGTACATAATTTTTATATGATAACATCATCAGCCAACAACAGCGATGGTGAAGACAGCAGGAAAAAGGTCCGGGAAAAGAAACTACAGCAGAAGAGAAGTCATGGAACTTCTATACACCCTCAAAGCAATCCTTCCTGTTGGTCCTGAGGATTGGGCGCAAGTCGGCCTAATCCATAATGACAACTTCCCTGATACCAATCAAAGTGTTGAGAACCTCCGTAGGAAATACAATGGTCTATATCGGAAACAAATTCCTACCGGGGATCCAAATTGCCCCAAGGACGTGAAGTTGGCGAAGAGGGTTAAGTATTTGATTAAGTGCAAGGAAGGAGTTGGTGATGGACAAGAGCCATATGGAATGGAAGAAGGATACCAGACCAACACAGAAGACGAAGAATACATAAGTAGTGGTGAGGAGGAGGAGGAGGAGGATGACGACTCTGACGATGATAACATTCCTCCGATACCACCACTTGGTCAACCTTCACAAACAATGACACAACAGTCAACAACCCAACAGTCAACGGAGCCAACCCAACAGTCAACGGAGGAGCCAACCCAGCCAACACAACCGCCCCTTCGTCAACCTTCCCAACCAACCCAAGAAGAACCAGAACTCAATACACGACCAACTGCCATAAACAATACACCAACGACTCCCATAAACGTACCACCAAGAATTGTTGTTCCGCGCTCTTGGTCTCGGTTGGCTTCCTCTTCTTCTTCATCTCAACGGTTTCCTGCCACGCGTGCTTCCCCTTCTCCCACCAGTACTCCGCAATCAAAGAGACAGTACCGCAGGAACGCCACCAACATCAGCACCAACGACAGCAACAGCACCAACGGACGGCAGGAAATTCTTGATTTCTTGAGAGAGAATTCCGAGCGCGAGAGGGAACAAAGAATAGAGTATCAACGGCTTGAAAGGGAACAAAGAGAGGCTGCCTTGGAATTGCTGAAGGCCGCCATAGTAGATGTTGCCACCATACTCCTAAACGGGCTTCGTCCCAACTCAAATTCCAACTCCAACTCAAATTCCAACTCCAACTCAAATCCCCCCAGCCCGGCAATCCCAACAACTCCAACTTGGTTCCCCCCCCCCCGGCCGACTCCACTTAAGAGTCTGGTGGTTCCTGTTTAATAGCAGGAACATTCGGCGTAGGTTGAGCAGGAGGATCCGGAAAAATAGCAGGAACATCCGGCGTAGGTTCAGAAAAATCGGAATCGGAATCCGAATCGGAATCCGACGAATGAAAGACTGATTGATTGGTTCGGGCTTCGAGAGTCCGGCGAAAAAGATCCTGTCGAATCTGTTGCCGGGTTTTATCAATCTGTAGCTCGTGTTTAACAATCAGTTGTTTGTATGTAGCAATCTGTCGTTCCTGTTGAACGAACTGTCGTGTGAGTCGTTGTTCGTGTTGTCGTTCAACTTTGGCTTTAAGAGCCTTAAGAATTCTTTGTTGTTGTTCTTGTTTGGAAGCTACCACCATGATGTTGCTTTTGGCTTTGGAAGTTGCTTTTGGCTTTGGAAGTTGCTTTTGGCTTTGGAAGAAATCAAATTATGAGCTTTGCAACTTGCCAAGAAAATGAAATAATGAATTACTAGTAAAAATAATGAATTACTAGCAACTACTAGCAACTACTACTAGTAATATCTCCTGCAATCGTAATATCTCCTGCAATCGTAAAGTTGTTGGGAGTACATGAAAGTCTCAAATCAGTCGGAATCAAATCGATAGGAGTCAACGATTCCCACGTCGATTCCCATTTCGATTCCCATTTCCATGTATGGAAGAACTGATGGGATTAACCCGTCCGGCGCTGTGTTGAACCCCTCTTAAGGAGTTGAACCTCTCTTGAGGAGTCGTGCGGTTTTTACGAACCCGAACACCAAAAGCGAAACTACTCCGGATCAGCAGATTGATCGAAACTACTCCATATACTCTTATCTTTCCAGAAAGCTCTAAGCTCATAATTCCAAAAGTTACCAACAGCGAAAGCTATGTCCAAATCTACAGCAAAACCTAGTACTAATTTGTAAATTATTAATCATTATCTACTACACTTAGGATCGACCATGGAGAATCGGATCGACCATGGAGAATCGATACTTGACCATGGTGGAGAACCGACAATGCACTTTGGACCAATCGACCGATCAACCAATCAACCATATCGACCATGGTCTCACTCAACAACAATCTACTCGGAATCGACAATTTACTCAACCACGCAAAGCGAAATTCAAATGCGAACTGCGAACTGCGAACTGCGAACTGCGAACTGCGAACTGCGAAGGCGAACTGCTGAACGGCTCAACGGTCGAAGAGGCCGGTGGCATCTTCCGGTAGGTTGTCGTCGTAAGAGAAGTATCCGTCCTTCTTATGCATGAAAACATTCAGGATCTGGTTGTGACCAATGGTACTTGTTTGGTAATTGTACAGAAGCATCATTAAGTTCAAAATGACCTTCCTATTGCCAAACGTCTCCAATAGGAGCCTGTCTTTCAATCGCGGAAACTGCCCCTGGATCATTCGCATCCCCCACTCTGATAACTGTCGAAGGGACGTTGCTTCTCTGTTCAACAGAATAGCCTCGAGGGTATCCGGATCATGCTGCGAACTTTGGACAAGGCATTGGTGTCTACCTGTGGCAACCCTAAATACGGAGTCAACACAAACCATCGCTTGGAACTTGACGAACAGTTCTTCTATTTTATCATAAACACCATGATCGGCGATCGTGCTGTCATGCCAGGTACTGGGGCAGTTGTAACAGCAAATACGAATTCTTCCATCGGCAGCAAAGACAAAGACACTGTTGACATAAGTGTTGCAGACCCAGCTGTTGTAATACCGACTCTGAATCAACCAATTGGAAGACTGCTGAATTTTGACTTTGAGTCCATCGGCGGCACCCCAGACACGGCGTTCTTTTAGTCTTGGGTATTTGGCACCAATTGCGCTGATGTATTCCTCCAATTCTTCTTCAGTTGGAGGTCTAATCATTGCCTTTGGATGATACTGCAATACGAACAAAAGAACCTTTCTGGAGAACTTCAACCATTTGTACATAACAGTAGAGGTGAGTCCAAATGCCATTGACACAGATCTTGCGACGGATCCTCGTGTTCTAAACCAATGAAGTACTAGACCAAGACAGCAAGTCGCGTTTGCTTCACGCTTTCTTCCACGCCATACTCCATTAGCGTTAACCTTCCTTTTCCAAACAGCATCGGTGTATCTATTAACTGTGTAACTATCAAATGTTGGTTCAAATAGACCGAGAAGCTCTCTAAAGACTGTGTGGTCGACACCACAGCAGTTGAGAAGAGCCTGATCGTTGCCAGAGTTGAATAGATAAAGAAAGGGAGACTCGGAATGACGGCGTAGGGCTATCCTTGGTGTTCTCCTATCTCTTCGACGCCTTTCTTCCGCAGCGTCATCGTCATCATCATCCTCCTCATCTTCTAGAAGATACAAGCAAACAAGCAACTCGAGTGACATATTCAACAGATGGGCAACTATTTGTTATCATGTTGTCGGTTGAGTAGCAGTACCTATCGCCGGTTGAGTCAAAACGTTGAGTCGCTGAAATGGTGAGTACGAGTACCGTACGGTAGGTGAAAATGAAAAATTTGATCGTGAAGTCGCTGAAAAATCTGAACGTCACTGAAAAATCTGAACGTCACTGAAAAATCTGAACGGATCAAACCCACATGTTTAATCGTATGAAGAAGACAAATTTGGCTAATATTATTGTCCATGTCATGAGATTCCAGATTCCAAAATAAGATTTATGCACTTTCCCGCCAAAAAAAGTATGTACAAAATTTTCATTCCCGAAATACTAAAAACAGAAGTTTATGTACGTTACAAAAAAGTATTTCGGGAATCACCCATTGTATTCCACCCCAAACAAGTAGTGTTGTGCCATCGACATCAGAACGACCGTTGTGTGTCGAGACCATTTGTGGAAGGATTCGTCAGGGGTGGTATTCCCATGGCTGGTGGGACCGCTGTCATAGGAGCAAATATATCATTGGTATTGGTACGGACAAAAACTTCGGTGATTCTGGATAGCTACGTTATTCTGCTGTAATACCGCACATGAGTAGTTGCGAATGGTCTCAATTTTTTTATAAGAGGTATCCCTTCTACTAATGATATAATGTCCAAGACAAATTGAAAACGTCCCAAAACAAAAACAAAAAAAAGAGCGAGAGAATCTACGTACGTGTACTAGATGACATGACATTGGATCCGGTCGCATCCAAAGGAGAGTTTTTGCACTGTTCGAACGGGTTTCTACAGTCGAACAGCAACCAACACTGTGTTGCTGCTGCCATTCCACAAATGAAGTGATCGTTGACGAATTTTGTTCCGTCGTTGGTGTGTTGTGGCATCGCCGACCACTGGATTCCAAACCTGCTACGGACCACACCGCTGGTTCGTTCTTTCGTGCGTTGGTTGATCGGTCGGTTGGTTCGTTCCTTCTCCTCACATTAGTTTCAAATGGGAGGTAAGTCCTTCAAAGACGTAGGTCGGTCCGAGAATCCCGAGGACCGTTCGGGAGCCCGCAGCGATCTGGGTGCGGCCCGCGTCTTCCACCAGGTACAGGGGGAGGCCCCGTTCGACGGCCGTGTCGAAAATCCGTCGCATTTCTTCCTCGGTCGGACACTTGAGGGCAATCTTGGCGCATCCCGTGTGTTCCCACGCCCAGACACCCTTGGGGCACATCTTTGAAGCTCGCTTGTAGCAACCTACCGAGGCGTGGCCGCATTGGGCAGCAATTTTCCCCTTTCCCATTCCCAGTTCTTGGTTGACGATCAGGACCATTTTGTAGGGTGCATCGCTAATGCCCCATTCGCTCGACGCCTTGTTCGATTGGAGATCAGCGTACTCGTCGTCGCTGTCGTCGTATTCGCCATTGCCATCGCTGTCGCTGTCGTCGTATTCGCCATCGTCGCCGCTGTTGGTCTTCTCGGAAGACGCCGGGGATGTGTGCTTATACGCCAAATACGCAACGGTCGGAAGTATATTTCCGAGCAGGAAATAGAACCACGGATATGTCACTTGTTGCGGGGCAGACATGTTTCGATCGATTTTTCGTCGTCGTTTTCCTTAGTTGTTAGCGAAACAAGAATTTACGGTGTTGTGTTGACCTTGTCGTAAGATTATCATCATCATCTGATGAGAAGTCGTTTACCTTTTCAAAAGTTGACTGAATCTACGGTAGAAAATGCGCCGTACGACGGATTGCTGATGTAGCGAATTGATGTAGCGAGCCGAATGAAAGTAATGGTAGTGCCACGTGGCACTCCCTACAACCGGTAGAGAGCCAGACCGGGGAAAAACCTAGTAGAAATCTAGTAGATTTCACTATCACTGAAACCAGCTTCTAAGCACACGCTTAGACCCCCGATAGCCTCAACAAGCCAGCAAAGGATTCCTCCAGCAAAGCGCAAGCCTACCACACGCAGAAGGAATACGATCGATACGATCGATTTTCCCTGTATCATTAAAACCAGCTTCTAGTAAGCACACGCTCGAACCTCGAGTAGCCGTAACAAGCCGGCAAAGGATTCCCCCAGCAAACGCAAGCCTACTACACGCCCTACCGGAAGGGAGACGATCGATTTCCTGTATCACCGGATAGATGTATCACTGTGTCACTGTGACACTGTATCACGGTAGCTCGTATGAATGGATCGCTTGTGACCGAAAGACGCGTCTGCAATCGAAATTTACAGGCTAGCACTAGAACAAGCCTGTAAAGGATCATCCCTCCCGGAAAAAAGTTTGATACTTAAGATCGGAAAGCAAGGTTCTTTCACGATCAAAGTTCGATACTTAAGATTGGAAGCAAGATTCCTTTTGTTTTCATGACCAAAACAAGGTGAATTGCCTGGTTCCGGTATAGCCGTTTTGATATCTCCAATCATGTGTTTCGATACTCAGGGAGGTTCGAAGAAGCTTCCTGTAACAGCTGTTTCGATGATCACGATTAGAAGAAAGCTTCTCATGATAGCACGCGATTCTACAGTGTTGCACGATTAGAAGGAAGCTTCTCATGATAGCAGTGATTGTACAGTGCTGTACGATTAGCGGTGTACTGTATTCATCACTGCACCAAAAGAGATATCATGCTCTCCAGCAAAATTACTCTCTTATCTCATACTTTTAACATTCAACTGATTTATATCCCAAAATTCACACTAGTTGCTACCAACTACTTGTAATCTACATACTAAGGTCTGTCTCACTGCAATCTGAATAAGTCACAGCAAGAAGAGATCCGGCGTCTCCCTAGCTTCGCCTGTAGTCCGATTATCCGTTGCCGAAAGTATCCAAACACAATTGTCACGCGTAGAGTACAATCGTTCGTCTACTAACACACTAACCCAGCGTTGCTGTTCTTCAGAAGCCTTTGAATCAGACTCTCAACGAATCGGATTCAGAAGGAAAATAATAGATTAACAGTCGCAAGCTCTCAGGCAGCTTGCATAAGAAGAACCGCTGCAACCAATCCGAACCGCCGCAACCAATCCGGCAGAAGACCCATCGATTCAATAGTTCTCTGATCCGATTACACACAAGAAAGACACCAATCGGACACGCCGAAGTCTTTAATAGAAGCCCATTGCATTGGACACGCCAATAGCAATCCCTCCATCCAAGAACAACATTCCTGGATTATACATTTCCGCGCCTACGCTCCGTTGACTCCAACTTTGTCAGGACCCGTCGACGCCCATTTGATTGTGCTAAGCACCATAAACCACCGGCTACAATTGCCATCCTATCAATAATTGCCTTATCAGATCTACTATGATTACGATTTGATTCTACGATCAATCGCCCTTTTTGATACGCAAGAATCTACGATCACTCCTTCATCTCGCCGCCATCTACGACAACAACGATATCGAGTCAACGACGCCGCTTCAACGCCAACGCCAACAGTGATAACGTATTCGCCGACGACATTGTTTGGAAACTACCATCGATCAATTGTTTCTACAACGACGAAACAACGAATTCTGTTGCTTCACCGCCGCGCACTCCACGAAGACAATAATCGAATCTACAGTCGATTATTCGCCACCGACGTGCTTAGTCGCCTTTGTGACACACGTCTACCCCAAACTGCGAGAACGATACAACCAACGAAGACGATCCGAATAATTGATTTCGCCGCTTCGTCGCCGCCACCACCAACGACGTCGTTTAGCAACTACAATCGCCCGATTGTTTCTACAACAACAGAAAAGGAAAACGAATTGTTGTGTTTTGCCGCTGCGCATCAAGAACAACAACTACAACGGTAACGAATTTGCCACCGCTTCGCCGACGTTCACAACAGCAAACAGAGATATCAAATTTTCTCTGACAAACAACAACAAACGTAAAACGAATTTCCTTCAAACAATAAGCTACCTCGCTTTGGCCATCAACCAACGGCAACGTATCACCAGAATCGACATGTCCATCCACCAATCCAACATGTCGGATTCCGATCTCAAATTACTGTTCCCATCCTTTGACCTGAAACTTGCTCGTATCCTACATACAACCCTGGATGTTCCTCAGGAAGCTTGTAACCATCTATGTGAAGCCCTCATTCTGGCAAACTTAACCTCCTGGGATTGGTTTATTACAACTATCATTGATTATGGTTATGTTGCTGACCTTGAATACCACGTTCAGACCGGCTATCGTTCTATCAGTATGGACGATCAACAAACATTAACCACATTCGTTGATCTTACATTTCTCATCAATTCTCAAGCTGGTCGCAACTGGTATGACCATCATCAGTACACTCGGGATGTTTTCCTTGCATTTTGCGATACTCAAGATCGGTCTCCTGGAATGGCTGCTATCCAAAACAAGGCTACTGCTAAAATTCCTTTAGCGCCATTCCCACATAATGCAACTGCTCAAGTTCCTCTGGCATCACAACCCAGCATACAAGCTAAACCTTGCCTGACAAAACCAGTCCTATCACAGGCGTCAGCTACGACAACAACATATGTTTCTAAGACGGCTCAACCACATGTTTCGGTCACGCCTCCAGCACATGTTTCGGCCACGACTCCCGCACCTGTTTCTGTTACACCTCAAGCATCTGCTTCCTTCCCATCTCAAGCACCTAAACCTGCTTGTGAAACGCCTGCCATCTCTACTATTATTGCCAACAATGGGAATCCGCTTGGATCTCCTGAAACGCATAAGTTAGCCTGTCCCAATACTGATCTCGTCCCTGCTTCCACAAGTACTCCATCCTACACTTGGACTTACTTCCCCCGCACTGAATCAGTTCGCTTCAGACAAATTGTCTCCTCAACCATTCCTACTGTCCACCCGGACACTCCACCTGGTGATGCCTCTCATACTACTCCAAAGCGTCACTCCCCACATCCTTCCCCTAAGCCTTCAGCTCACTCAAGATGGACATTTCACCCTAAATCTGCTACTGTGACATTTCATCGGTCACCTCAGCAATTTCCTTCCCACAAGCCTAGCACTTGCAATCCTCCGTTGCAACTTCTACCATCTGGGGCACTTTCAAGGGATAGCGCCGTTCCAAGTTCAGTTCATGCCAAAGATAGTGCAATTTCAAACTCAGTCCATGCCTATTCACCGTATGGCGCATCTTCTTGCCTAATTCAGAAGCCTACTTATGGGGCATATTCTTTGACCTTCAATTCGTCTGCTGTATGCATCACCAAAAGGCACCGTGATGCTATCAAGCTCAAGCTGTACCACCTACATGCTACCTTGATGCTTGCTAATTGGCTCTATGACGCTGTCACCTGATATGTACGATACGACTCAACTTCTACAGTCATTCCAAGGTTTTCTATCCAACACGACAGATACTTGCCATGCCATCTTTCCGACTATCTTGCAGGGGCATTTTCTTCTGTACAAGACAGCCATCATGACTATTTGCAAGTTGATATCTACGAATCGATTTACACGCTTCAATCCATAATTGGTCTCTACAATTGTTTCCTATGACTTGGTATGTGCTCAATCTAATTCAAGTCAAGATTCCTACGATTCGATTCTATGTTTCCATTTCGATTACGATTGAATTTGATCTATCGAGGTGTATGTTCAATCTAATTCAAGCCAAGATTTCTACAATTTATTCCAGGATTGATATCTACAAATCAATTCCCAACGAATCAATTATGGTATCTTCTACGATAAGATCAATCGATCTCTACGATTCGCCATTCATCTTTGATCTAATACTCAATCGTTCTCTAGTACGATTGATCCAAATCTACGATTGATCCAAATATACAATGGTTCATAGTGTCCACGAATCAATCGATTTCTACGATTTTGATTTATGATAAAGCTACGTGCTACGGATTGATTATGTTCCACATTCGATTCTATGATTCGTCTGTCAGTTCCAATGGCTTGATCCATGCAAAATTGATGCCTAATCATGGGGCATCAAATTTATGGGGCACATTCTACAGAATCGATTATCAATCACATCCTACGATTCGCTTCTACGATTCGCTTCTACGATCCAATCTACGGTCACAGGGTTTCCATCAATCATCTGTGATATGATAATCAATCGATCTCTATGATTCGATTCTACGCTGACCTTCATCTTTGATTTGATACTCAATCGATTCCATTCTACGATTCGTCTACGAGCAAGATCCACGATCTGATGTGTGCACACAGTCAATCAGTATCAAATCAACCATACTACGATTCGATTCTACGACTTGATTGATCTTCTCGCTTCAAGATCAAAGCTACGATTTGCTACTACATTGAATCAATTGTGAATACTACGGTTGTACTTGATCTATGAATTTGTCTGCAATCAACTCCACGATTGAATCCTATTGATACGGTTCAATTCTCCGAATCGATTCTCCAAATTACGCTTCCAGCTTTGGCTACGATTGAATTTGATGTTTTTCTACAACTTGATTCCACGATTCAACCTACAATCCGTCGTCTTCGATCAATTGTTCTTCCAAGGATGGCTTGACCTATGCAATGATTCCAGATAGGTATCTACGATCCGATTCTATTCTCCGATCCAAGCTTCAGTTACGCCTGATACCTAATCATTGGGCATCCCGCTCACGCAATTTTGTCAGCTACGATTCGATTCTCCAATCAAGCCATCAAGCTTTGATTACGATTGTATTTGATCAATTGTTTCCTACGATTCGACTCTCTGATTCAAGCTCCAGCTTATATTGACTGAAACGGACATCATGGATTGGTCCAACACCGTCTATGCTCATTGGTCCAACACCGTCTATGGGGAGCATTCTGAAGAGCTACCCGACAACGTTCCTGTACCACTCGGGAAGACGGTAGTGTTAACATACGTCTATGATGCAAACCTCATGACATTCGATGATTCACATCTACTATCAATCGAATCAACTATGTGTAATATCGGTGAATCAATTCAATCTGGTATCTACAAATCGATTCCTTACCAAGCGATTATGGTATCTACAACCGTCCAATCTAATGTCCACATTCGATTCATGGGGCATCACGATCTCCGATTAGATCCCCTGATCAAGCTTCGATTACGATTGTATCTGATCAATCACATCGGAATTCATTTGTTCTTCTTCTTTTTGAAGTATGTGGTACACTTGATCACGTGCAAGAAGATGGGGCATATTAAATTACTTCCACATACGTACTCACGAAATTTACTTCTTCTTCTTTTCGAGCTATGTGACACACTTGATCACGTGCAAGAAGATGGGGCATATTAAATTCCTTTCGTACGTATGTAAGGGAACCACAGGCCGGTACTTAAACTTACGTAGATTCCTACGTAATTTACAGTACTACAGCTGGAAGTGGTACGATACTACCGATCGAGTCATATGCACCTCTGTAAGCAAGATTGGAGTATTCCTGTAAGCAGGATTGGAATATTCTTCACGAAGACCGAATGACCAGGAAGGCCCATACTTTCTGTAAACAGGATTGGAATATTCTCATATCTATGGTAAATAACCGGGAAGGCCCATTCTTTCTGTTTTCACGATCGAAGTTCGATAATCAAGATCAGAAGCAAGGTTCTTTCACGATCAAAGTTCGATACTTAAGATTGGAAGCAAGATTCCTTTTGTTTTCATGACCAAAACAAGGTGAATTGCCTGGTTCCGGTATAGCCGTTTTGATATCTCCAATCATGTGTTTCGATACTCAGGGAGGTTTGAAGAAGCTTCCTGTAACAGCTGTTTCGATGATCACGATTAGAAGAAAGCTTCTCATGATAGCACGCGATTCTACAGTGCTGTACGATTAGAAGGAAGCTTCTCATGATAGCAGTGATTCTACAGTGCTGTACGATTAGCGGTGTACTGTATTCATCACTGTACCAAAAGAGATATCATGCTCTCCAGCAAAATTACTCTCTTATCTCATACTTTTAACATTCAACTGATTTATATCCCAAAATTCACACTAGTTGTTACCAACTACTTGTAATCTACATACTAAGGTCTGTCTCACTGCAATCTGAATAAGTCACAGCAAGAAGAGATCCGGCGTCTCCCTAGCTTCGCCTGTAGTCCGATTATCCGTTGCCAAAAGTATCCAAACACAATTGTCACGCGTAGAGTACAATCGTTCGTCTACTAACACACTAACGCAGCGTTGCTGTTCTTCAGAAGCCTTTGAATCAGACTCTCAACGAATCGGATTCAGAAGGAAAATAATAGATCTTCCAAAGCCAAGTGGCAGCCAGGGCATCTGAGTTGGGGATCCAAGCCCCCTTGATTACCACCGCTGCTCTCAAGAGGTTCCAGGATGGCAACTTCCATGGTACTGACCCCTTTGATGTGGCAGATGGAATACTCCCAATGGCTTCCACACCCCCAGGTGGGTCTGCCGCCACCCTGAAAAGGGAGCAGGAGGCAGCCGCCACTGTGGCAGCATATGACACTATGATCTCCACTGAAGGAACTCCCTCACCTTGAAGGACTCCCTAGAGCTCCAGAAGACAAAGGCCTACATCCCTGTCGACTGGACTGAAGCCACCACACAGCTGGAGAGCTACCTGGCTGTCCTAGCCACCATCCTAGGACTCAACCATGATGTCGTCACCAGCTACCAACAAGGCCTCCGCAGGCTCAAGATCCAGCAGATGCCCCTCCGAAGAGCAATTGCAGATGAGGTGGGAGAATTCCTCACCCCTGCCATTGTAGTCTACTACTTCCAAATCCGAGTCAGAGGGTGGCTTGAGGAGCAGTGGGAAGCAGCCTCCATCCTTCCCTCCCCGGACTTTGGAGTGGACTTCCACACCTTCAGGATGAGCCAGAACCGCAACTGGCTCCCCAATGTCTCCAATGTGGCTGCCCTGAGACTACTGCGACGACCGGATCCCCCTCCATCCCCCACCAAGGCGGCTACCAATGGGCCCAGCAACAGCAACAAGAACGCCAACGTTCCTCCCAGCAGCACGGGCAGCCGCAACTCGACACCCACACCACAGACGCGACTCACCAATCCACACCGGGACTCCCGCCTCCAAGACAGCAATCATCCCATTGTCAAGAAACTGGAGTCAGCAAAAATGAGGGAAGCCATCCAAGCTATGAGAGACAAAGGGAAAGGCCCCCTCTCCAGACCAGATGGCCAAGAGAGATGCCACTCGTGGCACATCAAGGGTGCCTGCTTCAGCAGCTGCAAGCACATATATAACCACGTGGCCATCACTCCCACCGAGCAAGATCTACTCTGGCAATGGTGCCAAGAGGCATATGCCTGACCGGTTGGCACGCGCCCTCACTTGGGCGCGGAGCCCTCCCCACCCCTCATGGGCCTTGGGGGGATCATACTAAGTAACAATCCATCATCTAGTCACGCATCTAATCCTCACTTACGAATCACACACGAATTAGGTAAGCACAAACAGCATGCGCGCGCATGTACCCACCCCGACTTGTATGTGCCTTCCCACAATTCCACAGGTTCCAAAGAAAACTCCCCCATGCCAAGGCCTACGTCCGAGTCCCTAGTCCCTGCTATAGTCCCTACCCCCTCCTTGCCAACCACCAACGCGGTGCCTCGGTCCGAGCCCCAATTCACCCCCCTCCTTTCTCAGTCCAGCAGCATGCTGGCCTCTCCACCCAGCAACATGCTGGCCCCTTCAACCATCAACGCGGTGCCTCGGTCCGAGCCCCAAGTCACCCCCCTCCTGTCTAAGTCCAGCGACGCGCTGGCCTCTCCACCCAGCAACTTGCTGGCCTCTTCACCCAGCAACGCTGTGCCTCGGTCCGATCCCCAAGTCACCCCCCTGCCGCCGTACCCCACTGACAGGCTCGACGTGCACGTCAACCGGGCTATCAAGGTCTACAACAACAGCACTAGCTGGGGGAACTTCATCCGGACAATCCGGGGACAAGGTGACATCCACCCAGATGTGGGTAATATCCCCCATCCAGCCAGTCTACTCTTAGCCCACTTTGGGAAAGAAGGCACCCCGGCCTCCATGACAGGCGAACCTTGGACCCCTGCCAGGATTGACAGTGCCCTCTCCAGGGGGCCTCACCAATCTTCCCACCAGGGCATTGCCTTCCTGCGAGAGGAATATGCCGACATGATGGACAAGCAGCAATGGACTGTCCTCCCAGCCAGCCTCATCCAAGCCCTCCCCAACCTAAGGCTGAGTCCCCTTGGGCTAGTCCCACAGAGGGGGCACAGACCCCGCATGATCTCTGACTACACCTATTCGGAGGTCAACCTAAACACCATCCCCCTAGCCCCAGCAGAGGCCATGCAATTTGGCCGGACACTCCCCCGCCTCCTCAGCAAGCTGCACCATGCCAACAACAGGTTTGGTCCAGTGTATATGTCGAAGATTGACCTCGCTGATGGGTTCTACCGGGTCCAGCTGAACCCAGAGGACACCATGAAACTGGGCGTGCTGTTCCCTGCCAGAAAGGGTGAACCTGCCCTCATTGGCATCCCCCTCACCAATCCCATGGGGTGGACATCTAGCCCACCCAACTTCTGTGCTTTCACTGAAACAATTGCTGACCTGGCCAATGCCACTCTCTCCACCGGCCTCGTGCAAGCCAAACGCCAACCACATCGCCTCACCGCACGCTCTGAACACGTCCCAGCGATCACCCTCACCTAACCGGCCCCACGCCCTCCGGCGGCCACCCAAAGCACCAACCCCCGCAAGAAGCCCATTCGTTACTGGGATGTCTATGTGGATGACTTCTGTGGACATGCTCAAGGCAACCAATGGACCAGACGAGCCGTCAAGAGAGTGCTCTTCCAATCCCTCGACAAAGTCTTCAGGCCCCTGGATGCCACCGACACCCCCTTCAGACAGGAACCAGCTTCCCTCAAGAAAATGCTCCAAGGAGACGCCACTTGGACCACCAAGAAAGTTATCCTTGGCTGGCTCATTGATTCCATCAACAAAACCCTCACCCTCCCCCCCCATCGAGTGGCCCGGCTACAGGAGATCTTGCATTCCATCACTCCCAACCAGCGCCATGTCCCCCTCCAACAATGGCACCAAGCTCTGGGCGAACTCCGATCGATGGCAATTGCCATCCCTGGCTCCATGGGCCTCTTCTCCATCCTCCAAGAAGCCTTGCGACACCAAGATCCAGGCCGGCAGCGCATCCGGCTCACCAAGCGGGTCCACAGCTTCCTGCGAGACTTCCAATGGCTAGCCACTGATCTATCCAACCGAGCTACTTCTATTGCAGAACTGGTGCCAGACTCCTTCCCTGCCACCTTGGGCGCCTGTGATGCCTCTGGGGCTGGTATGGGGGGCATTCATTTTGTGCCCCTCCCTGATGGACAGATCCAACCCATCATGTGGCGACATGCCTTCCCCAAGTGGATCTCCTCCCAATTAGTCACCTTTGACAACCCCAATGGCACCATCACCAACAGTGACCTCAAACTTGCTGGCTCCATTGCCCACAATGACATCCTGGCCCAGGCTGCCTGCGTCCAATCCCGCACCACCCACAACTGCTATGACAACACAGCAGCTGTCTACTGGCAAAGGAAAGGCGCCACCACTACCACAGGGCCTGCGGCTTACCTCCTTCGAATTCAGTCCCTACACCAGCGGCTCCATCAATATGTACCCCTTAGGGATTACATCCCGGGCCCTGCCAATCACCTGGCTGACCTCCTCTCTCGCTCTGACCTCTCTGACACTGCCCTTCTCAATCATTTCAACACCACCTACCCCCAGGACTTGCCCTGGCTCTTACGTCCCCTGAAGCCTCCGATGCATTCTGCTCTGACCTTAGCTCTATCCAGAAGACCATGCGCGCTTCAGTCACTGAACTCTATGACAAGCGCAAGGATGCCCATTGGAATCAATGGGTTCAATTCTGTTTGTCTCAAGGCTTTGAACCCACCCTCCACTCTGTTACAGATCCAATCCCCATCCTCCAAGTCTTTGCCCAGCGCCTCCATGATGGCCGGCTCTCCTGTAGCCGCAAGCCCATCAGATCTTGCACAGTATCGGACACCCTCAGGTCTGTGGGCCAGACGCTGGCCCGCTTGGGGGCCAAAGACCCCCGAACCAACTCAACCGGCAGTCTGGACTTCAGGTTACTAACTGCCCAGTTCACAGCCTATGCCAAACTTGACCCAGCCCCTTGCCGGGTCAAACCAGTCCCAATCACCCTTGTCATGCATGCGCTTTGATTTGCATACCATGACTACCCCTCCCCTTCCAGGCAGGCCATTGCCAACATGATCTGCATAGCCTTCTTCTTCTGCCTCAGACCTGGTGAGTACACCGTTACTACCAGGGATGACCAAGCCTTCCACCTCCGGGAGGTCTCCTTCTACCTTGGCTCCAAATTTGTCCACCATGATGGCCCTGAACATGAGCTCCTGGCTGCTACATCTGTTACCCTCACCTTCACCACACAGAAGAATGGGGACAAGGGTGAAGTAGTCGCTCATGCCAGGAGTGGCGACCCCCTCTGCTGCCCTGTGGCAGCTTGCTCACGACAACTGCTCCATCTCAGGCGCTGCTGCACCACCGCCCACCCCTTCACCCCATCCCTCAAGCTCGCCAGTTACTTTGACAATGGGGTTCTCACCCTCGTTCGAGCAGCAACTGTCACTTCCTCCATGCAAGTCTATGCCCAAACCCTCTACCACACAACTGGAATCTCCCCTGCAGCAATCTCTGCCCGCTCCCTTCGGGCAGGGGGGGCCATGGCCCTGCTACAGGGCAAATGTGATTCTAATGTCATCAAGCTCCTTGCCCGATGGCACAGTGACTGCATGATGCGGTACTTGCATCAACAGTCCCTCCCCATATTCAAAAATCTTGCCACTGTAATGTTCAACAATGGCACGTACTCCTTCCTGCCGGAGGAATGGGTGCCGGCTGCGGCCCCCACTCCCCCTAGCGGCTCTATCTAACCTCCCTCCTCGGGAATCCGTGATCCACCCGAGCAGCTCCTCCCAACCTCGCTGTCCTCCCCAAGACCCCTCCAGGTTCATCTCCCGCCAGCTCCCACCCTGTGGCCTATGGCCTACTGGCAGAAAAGGGCTTAACAGCCAAAGCTGTGCGCCGGTGTGTGGGCAAAGCAACACGGGACCGGACCAGCCTGCAAAAACTAGCCCCAGGCTGGAACTTCCCAGATCCCCCTCTAGCATTGCTTAACCCACCAACACACCTATGAACTAAAAACACTGCACATCCAGTACTACAAGTAGGTAGGCTACTGAGGCTATCACAAACGTAGGAACGTAGTGAGTGATAGTTGATGTAGCGAACCGAATGTAAGGAATGGTAGTGCCACGTGGAACGTACGACGTACGAACCAAAGAACACCCTTGAGTATGCAAGATCTCACTGTATCACCAACGTAGGTACGAACTCTACGGTCACTCACGGCATGCAGCAAGAAGCGAAATCACACAGGCTTAGCGCTAACAAACGTGCAAAGGATTCCTCCAGCAATAACCAAGCCTACAGCTCACTCTTTTGCTCCTAAAACGATTAGTAGTAGTATAATAACGGCCCACCACGCACGCCCGCAGAAAAGGGCTTAACAGCCAAAGCTGTGCGCCGGTGTGTGGGCAAAGCAACACGGGACCGGACCAGCCTGCAAAAACTAGCCCCAGGCTGGAACTTCCCGGATCCCCCTCTAGCATTGCTTAACCCACCAACACACCTATGAACTAAAAACACTGCACATCCAGTACTACAAGTAGGTAGGCTACTGAGGCTATCACAAACGTAGGAACGTAGTGAGTGATAGGGGCAAGAGCCTGAGAATAGGTTTTTAAAATTTGCGTCGGCCTCGTCCCCTGTCAAAAATTTGGTTATTATTGCTACTGGGCCTGACCGTAGGTATTTCACCTGCTGTTTATGTTCTGCTGGACCTCAGTGTCGGTTTGATGAGCCTCATGATAGGTTCCTCTCCTATGTAAACATAACTGTCTTTTATTGATCGTTACATCTATATTCAGGTATATTCAATTCCATACGTATGCCAATATTTTATATTCTCCGTATCTTTGTCGGTCATTTTTCTGTTTCGAAAATAACCGTCCGATCATCATTCATCCATTTATTTTTGTTTATCTTGTTTTCCTTTATCCCCCGAAATATTTACTGTCACTCAATGTACACCCGATACTTCAGGACAACAAACACTTACGAGTACGAACTCTTCCGATTCCTTTCATTACGTCTACTTTGTGTTTCAGAGCTTCTCTCTTTACCCCAACCTACCCTTTTCTCTCCGTTTGGCCATGTCTTCTTCGAAACGCAATGGCTCCAGTACGTGCTTTCTTGCTTATTATACTTGCTGTTCATTATTGATTACATTTACACTTTCTCTGATCTTGCCAGCCGACATACGATACCCTCATTTTCTCCTAAACCTCCTTTTCTGCACAGTTTGGCTCTTTGTTGACAAAAAGCGTTTGCGCCGTTCTGTTTCAGAATCCTTTTATATTCTCCGACACCGCTCCAAAGCATCACCCTCCTTCACACTTTTTGTCTCCGGTTCTTCCGGCAATGTCTACACCATACTTGCTTCTAGCAAAACTATTATCTGTTCGTGTCCTGATATCCATCCAGTATGTAAACACATATTGTTTATACTTGCCGAACTACAAATTCCTGTTTCTACAGGCCTGCAGACAATATCCCTACCGCTTCTTAAACTCCGCTTAAGTTCCTATGAGTCATCGCTTGACTATTACACTATCAACCTTTGCCTTGTCCTTATGCGGCAACGTTGCGTACACTGTCAACAATCAACGCTTCATTCTCGTCTGATTATATGTAACAATTGTTACTCTGTTTCTCATCATTCTCACAAATACCATGACTTCGATACATGTCCTCAATGTAAATCAAAATGGTCACCATATATTTCCGATTTTGTTGGTCAATATCGCAATTTTTCTTCTGTCCTCCGTAGAAATGGATTTTTACCCACCCATTATCTACCTCTACCTCACCATAGCTTTGCCACAAATGATACACCTCCATCCTCCGCTTCCTCCTCTAACGATAATCCCGCTGCAGTATCCAGCTCCAACACGCACATTATTCCCCCATCACCTTCCACCTCCACTTCCCATAACTACTGTCTTTCTGACATTATCTGAGAAGAACTTTAATAAATGCCATGAATGCTTCTATGGGATGTCGAACTTGTTCAGAATTCACCTGGGCAGATTCCTACATACTGTGGAAAAAATTCCGTATTGCATCTAAAGCCATCTGTATAATGTTTCAGTTCAAGATTGAAATCGTTGATCTCCTTTATGATGTCGTTGTTGATGACGTGGTCATCGAATCTGAAGTAGATATGTAGTCTGAGATCGTATCATCCTGGTGTTAGATACGGTTATTATGTTCTCCTTCTTGTGAATGACTTGGTTGACGAACTAGATTTAGAAATGTATGCTGAGATTGGAGCAGCCTGCTCGTGTCAGATATGTTGCAATAATAATTCTATTTTACCAATATAACAGTAATAAATTTTGAAGAATGCCTGGCCTCCGATAGCCATTGCTAATTAATGATAGTACCACACTCAAATTGAAGATAGAAAATAGACAAGAAATCTTGTCCCGAAACAGGAACATTTTTTACCTGTAGATGAAAACAGGTAAGCCATCTTGCTCCAAATACTTTTAGAACATTTTTGTGGCAAATCAGTTCTCATCTGTCTGAATCTGCCATGCACTCACGAACGCTACTAAAGGGTTATGTCCACCTCTCCTCGTTTCGCGAATAGCAATATAAGGTTCCATTAGGCGTATAACTTCATCGTACTGTTTTTCCAGAGCTGGTTCAAGAGTATTTTTGCCAAAGTAATATCCGTCCCAATGATACATGAATAGGACCAAAGATTGGATTGCGTTCACAAGCACATAATGATATTTTTTCACCCGACCTTTCATCTGAAAGACTGCAATGGCATTTTTGCGAGGGTCGTGCTTAAAAGTTCCTTTTCCAGGCTGAGATGTAATCAGTCCACACAAATCAATGTCCAGTTTTTTCATATTTGGAAAGTTGGTCATGAAAAAGTCCAAACCCGTTTCTGGAGTTACAACATCTGCATGAGTTTCCGCTATACTTTTGATCTCATCTCTAGTGAACCCTTGCACAGGTTGCTCTTCATTGTTTGCTTCTATTGCATCCGGTTCCCGTTCCATTGACCTGTACAATGCGTGAATACAATTGACAGCGTTTGGGATTTTCTGAAAACAATCATCGCTGCTCATGTTTGTTGCTGGAAAAGTTGCGTCATACATCCATGAATTACGAGACAACTTCCTGACTGCCGCCTCCTCCTCCAAATGGTGAAAACGGCTTTTGGTAAAGTTTTGATTCTCATTCCTTTTGTAGACAGAGATACCGTTTTTGGAAAAGTTGTTGTGCTTCGTAGAGTTTGGCTTATACGCGGTCTTCCGATTGTGTTTGGTAATATTTTGATACTCATTCCTTCTGTAGCCATGGATATCGTATTTGGAAAATTTGTTGTCCTTCTTAGACTTTGGCTTATACGCGGGCTTCCGATTCAAATCTTCCTCGCTTTCGTTGCTTTCTTCATCGCTTTCAATCTCAATTTCATCTTTTTTCTGCTTTGTAGTAGGACAGAACTGAAGACTAGTTTTGGCTGCTGGAGGCCGCTTCTTTGCGCTATTGATGGTTTCTTGCAAAGGTTTGATGATATCTTCTTTTACCCTCCTCGTTTCTTGGTTCATCTGTTCTATGAGAGTAGTGCATTTGCTCAGAAACATTTCCGCTTGTCCGATTTGGTCCGACATTTTTTGCTGCTTGGAAGGTGTAACGAGAATTCCTACGGGAGACCCATTTTGACTCTTTGTTGCAAGTCTAGTCAACACTTCAGCTTCAATTTTATTTGCCAATTGAGTACCCATTCGGGGGTTTGTTAGCATTTGCTGCAACTCCTCGAGTGTGTAGCTATCAAGGGCACTGCTAATGTCAGATGACGATGACATTCTGGCTTTTCACTAGATGAGAATTCTAGATTGTTGTAATCCGTGTTTGTGAGAATTCTAGATTATGATACCGCACCACACAAGCTTGTAGTTCATGAAGACGAAAGGAAAACATGTGAACTGAAACATAGCCATCCCATCGTGGCACCCACTTGTACTTCACAACATACCAAAATGTAGCGATTTGCCGACATGTTAAAGAACAGCCAGCAACAGAACCAGTATTCTGTCGTGGACATCGCAACAGCTTAGTCATCGTGGCAACCTTTTAGAGAATGAAAACAAAACAAAAACGTGTGTACTGAAACATAGCCCATCGTGTCCATCACTACTATTTCATCATATGCAGATCCCATCGCCAAGTTGCGATCGCCAAGTTGCGATCAGCCGACATGAACAGAAACGACGGAAATTGTATTCTGGTGCAGATACCACCCACCACCACCACACTACTGTACGGTACATAGTACTGGCATCGTACATGAGCGTGTAGAATTTTTCGATTTTAGGAGGATACCACCAGTACAAACAGTATGGTAACATATGTACGTGTACTAGTTCAAGTAATGTAACTGCGTACCGCTACGGTATGTTTCACATGAACTAGATACCACCAATGTGTACCAGTACGTACCGGGTTGGTTTTCAACTGACCATAACAGATAAAAAAATTATGTGTACAGCATGATGGCGGGCCAGACTTTGGTGTAGCATACTAGTAGCCGCCTTACGAAAGTTCATGCAACTTGGTGTGGTTTTTGTCTTTCACTCCGACTTCTGCGCCCGCCCACCCACCACAGAAGAGATGCACTGCGTTATCACTCCGACTTTTGCGCCCCCCACAGAATAGATGCACTACGTTATGATGGCATTTCTCTTCCCTTTTCCGTACCATTCCCTTCTTACGAAATTTGATGCAACTTAGTTTGTTTTTTGTTATTCAAGATGATGCTCTATGGTATTAGTAGTACTAGTAGTAGTGTAACTTGTAAAACCAAAATTATAGTTTTCAAGAGTGGCCCGAGGTTACCTATCCTCCTAGTACTAGTATGATAACACTGCTGTGGGTCTATGATACTAGTAATGGTATAGCCCACATTTTTTCTTAGTATGTCATACCACCAATTTCATTTTTGTACCCAAAAAAAAACCACGCAGCAAGAACAACAAGGGCCTAGTAATACGCTGGTAAACTTAAGCTTTCAAACATAGATATCCATCTATTATCACATTTTTTCTTCATCAAATCTCATACTTTTCAAATATACTAGGTAAACGTAGTAGCACCACTATGATAAAACTGCTGTGGGTCTATAATAAGACGGCATAGTCCTGCCTTTACTCTTCTTATGTAGCGCTAATGATATACATGTAAAGAAGAACAAATTTCCCCCCACACAGCCAGGGCATATGTAATCCTAGGTTATCAAACACAGGTACTATGATTAGTAACTGAACAAGGGATGATGATATCAACAACAACAACAACAACAACAACGCCAAGAAGAACAAGAACAAGAACTACTTCTTCAAGAACGACAACAATTACGCCGACAACAATTGCATCAGCACCAACAACGAGGATTACAGTAACAATGACTCCAACACTAGGCCTGACTACTACTAGTCTATGTTTCACTACTAGCCTACTAGGCCTGACTACTCTATGCTGGACTACTAGCCTATGCCGGTCTAGTAGCCTAGTAGTCCATCCTAGACTAGTTCAGCCTAGTAGACTAGTCAGTCAGGCCTAGGTCCACAATAGTATTCTGGACTATTTAAGGCTTGACTAACTTAGTACTACCTATGCTTCATTAATTGCATATTAGTAGTAGTACGCTGGTGGACTGGTGTACTAGCTTACTAGTACTAGTCTGCTGGACTACTTCTACTAGTACTACTAGTACTACTAGTAGTAGTAGTAGTATTAGTAGTAGTAGTATCCTCAAGGCTACTCACTATTACTACTAGTCCCACCTCCTATTACTAGTACTTATGCGTGAAAAGTTTGATTCAGTTCAAGACTTTCTTTGGTCAGTGTTGTCTAATTTACAACCAGAAAACAAGATTTGTAGTAGTGTTGTTCACAGATGTTGTTCCCAGATCTTGTTGTTCTTGTTATCTGTTGTTTGTTTATTATCAAATAGGCTGGATTACTAGTCTATGGTGAACAAGCATAGTAGTACTAGTAGTCTGGATTTATTATACTACTACTAGTACTATGTACTCCAACAAGCCTAGCACTACTAGGCTAGGCGAGCCTATGTGGACATAGTACTAGTACTAGTACTAGTAGGAGCGTACTACGCTGAAGAAGCCTAGGCATGACTAGCTTAGTCTCGTCTACCTTAGGCGGGACTAGCCTAAGCTTTAGTACTAGTAGCCCAGGCTGGAACAGCCTAGTACTAGGCTGGACTAGCCTAGGCTGGACTAGTACTAGTACTAGCATACGACATACGCTGGCTTACTACTACTGCCTACTCAAGCGTACGGTACTAGTATGCTGGACGAGCCTACTTTTACGTTAGTCGACTGCTGTAATTCATATGATTGGTTGACGCCGTAACACAAACTTAACTGTTGTTGTCATGTCACTGGACTTAGCCTAGTGTACTACTAGTACGATGTACTCCAAGCTTACTACTAGTAGTATATGACGTAGGCTATGCGAGTCTAGTTGTAGTAGTACGTATTAGTAGTAGTAGTAGCGTACTACGCTGGAGAAGCCTAGGCAGGACTAGCTTAGTCTCGTCTACCTTATGCTGGACTAGCCTAAGCTGGACTAGCCCAGGCTGTACTAGCCTACCGTACGGTAGGCTGGGCTGTACTAGCCTAGGCTGGAATAGACTATCCTAGGCTGGAATAGACTATCCTAGGCTGGAATAGACTATCCTAGGCTGGAATAGACTATCCTAGGCTGGAATAGACTATCCTAGGCTGGAATAGACTATCCTAGGCTGGAATAGCCTAGGCTGGACTACCATACGAGTTACCCTGAGCATACTACTAAACAAGCGTACTATGCTGGACGAGCCTACTTCCACGTTACGGTACGCTAGTCGTCGGCTGTAATTGAAACGTGTGGTTGCCGTCGGAACAGAAACGTCACTGTTATCATGACAGTTTGATTTCTGTCGGTGATTGCAACATGTACGGTAACTTCAATCGTGATTTATTTGGTTTCTAATGATGTCGCTGTCGCTACAAACTATGGCGGTACATTTTGTCACCGCGTTTCACTGTGTACTCGTACTCATGTGTGATTTTTTTTTGTCGTTTTCGCATGCAAAAAATACTGTTTCCCTTCATAATCTTACCCCGACTTATCAAAAGCAGAGTTGCTTTACCGTACTTGTACGATTGGCACTCCGTCCGAGCACGTAGAATCCCTCCGAAGTGCTAGTAATAGCATTAGGCCGGCTGATTCAGGTTTGAGATATTTTAGTGCGAAGTAACTGCCTTGTACTGCAAGACAATAGAGTGCATCGGAGAACTGATTAGTCGCTGGAAAGATTCTTGTTCGGCTTAGCTACCCAAACATATACATCTTGAAAGCACAAAATCTGCATCCCTTGCATATCTATATCATCAGGAACAAGATCCAGTTTTTCGTTACATAGGAGTATAAGATTGCTGCAAATCAACGGCAGCAGCATCAACGATCATCAGAACAACGTATCATCAATAGCGGGAGTGAAACGGTCAACAACGTGAGATAAATAAACAATGATTATGCTGTGCCAACCCAATTTCAGATGATGTATTTTCTAACTTTGGCATTTGTTCTTACTATTTCAGGAACCACAACGGGGTGAACTGACGATAGAATCAACAACAACAACAACAACCACCAGTCAACGGTCCCACAGCAACGAATTGTCAGCACAACCGAATCAACCGTAACAATAATTGTTAGAACAACAACAACGATTGTTGGAACACTGGATTGGAAATACAGATTCGAACAACAAACAAGGAATCAGAACAGCGGATCGGAACAACGAATACTGTACCTGTAGGTTGGCATGTAAATTATATTATTCTGTTATTATTTACTCTGTACATCGATAGATTCTCACCAAATTTTGTTCAATTATTATCTATTTTTATAGGATACTACAAAATCTAGCGGTGACAGATAGCAACGATAAGCAACAACAACAGCAATAGCGGCGAAAAAGAGCAGCAACTACCAGAGGACGCCAGTACTCCTCATCCACCAGCACTCATCTTCCAACTTGAACACAGATTTGTGTACGTACTCTCCGCGGCACTTCTATACAGCAACAGCAACTGGCAGCATTTACAAGATCTCGGCAAATAACGGCAACGTATTGTTGGCGTTGCTCCTCCTCAAAAAGGCGCTCCTCCCGTTACAACAAGACAAGTACTCCACCACCAAACAGCCCTACTCCTCCAACGGCGCTCCTTGTTATCTTCCTACAACAGCAATTCGTCTCCTGCTACGACGGTGCTGCGTCTCCTCCTACACCCTTGCTCCTCTCCTCCAACCGCAAATTGTCCCATACTCCAACGTCGATTTGTATTTCCTCCAACCGCGCTCGTAGTCCGCAACAACAACAAGAGGATTGAAAAGAATACGAATAATAATGGTGGAAGGAATAGCCAGAAAACAAAGAGAAAATAGGCTACGGCAACCATCAATGAAACAGAAAATGTCATCAAATTTTCTAAAGAATGTACCTCCAAAGTCGAATAGCCACGCAATTGAAGGAAGAGCTAGAAAACAAAGAGAAAGGAGGCAATCGCAACTTAGAATGAAACACAAAATGTCATCAAATTTTCTAAAGAATGCACCAACAAAGTCGAATAACCACGCAACTTACAACCACTTGTCTACGATCAAACCCGAGAAGAAGAGGCGTCGAAGTAGATCTAGAAATCTGAAACATGTCAATCAAATATCATTGAAAGCAGTAACCAATGATTGGTTTAAAGGTAAATTCATGGAAACTAGTTGGGGTGAACAAATTGTCGGAACGAAGGAATATACATCGACAGAGGCTGTGTCTATTGATTGTTTTGATATATTGGATAGTACGGATGAGAAGCATATTATAGCGGTTGATGAATCAGAACCATCGTTGCGAATCTTTGCAAAAGTGTCGAGAGACAAAGCGAAACAACACTTGGCTCGATCATCCAGGATCGAAACTACAAGACGATTTTCGAAAGAAATTGTTCAAGCTAAACCCGAAGTTGTAAGAGGATCAAAATGTACTAGTATAAATGACGGGTATGCTGTTCTTGGTATTCGACCAAATCGCAACAACAGTAAGAATGGTGTGTATGTTTTCGAAAAAAATGTGGAGCAACACACAATAGATGAGCTGGAAAGGGAAGCGGCGCACATTGTGGAGCAAATGCAGGAAAGTTTACGTCGTCCTTTCGCTAAATTTTTGTACCGTGAATCGACCGTGATGACAAAGGTTGTTCAGCAAACAACAATCACTTCTATTGGCGATCACGCTACTGCATTCTCTATAGGAAAGGATTATCATTCCAAATGCCATGTCGATGAGGACTATTACTACACTCATTTGACAGTAATTGGTCCGGAGCATGTAAGTCGTGACAAAGTCATTTATTACTTTGTCTTCCCAATGTACCATATCAAAGTTCCATTGAAATCAGGGGATACATTGCTTTTTAACCCGTTGGTATTGCATAGCTGTTCGAATCCTAAATACGAAGGATGTTATATTATGAGCGCCTATGTATCGCGCAAAACTGTACTAAGAGCTAATATATTATAAATGTTAATTCAGGCTAGTGGTGGTTTTCGGAACCTATTATCAGGTCCATTTTTGTCAGACGTGGTTACCGATTTCGTTGTAGGCTAGACTCGGGTCCAGCCAACGGTAGACCAGATGAAGCTATTTCAGCCTAGGGTAGACCGGATATTCCAGCGTAGACCTGCCAGGTCTAGTCCAGCCTAGTATGGTACACCAGACGAAGCTAGTTCAGCCTAGGGTAGACCGGATAGTCCAGCGTATACCTGCCGGGTCTAGTCCAGCCTAGTATGGTACACCAGATGAAGCTAGTTCAGCCTAGGGTAGACCGGATAGTCCAGCGTAGACCTGCCGGGTCTAGTCCAGCCTAGTATGGTACACCAGACGAAGCTAGTTCAGCCTAGGGTAGACCGGATAGTCCAGCGTAGACCTGCTGGGTCTAGTCCAGCCTAGTATGGTACACCAGATGAAGCTAGTTGAGCCTAGGGTAGACCGGATAGTCCAGCGTAGACCTGCCGGGTCTAGTCCAGCCTAGTATGGTACACCAGACGAAGCTAGTTCAGCCTAGGGTAGACCGGATAGTCCAGCGTAGACCTGCTGGGTCTAGTCCAGCCTACGGTAAACCAGATTTAGCTAGTTCAGCCTAGGGTAGACCGGATAGTCCAGCGTAGACCTGCCGGGTCTAGTTCAGCCTAGTATGGTACACCAGATGAAGCTAGTTCAGCCTAGGGTAGGACGGGATAGTCCAGCGTAGACTGCCGGGTCTAGTCCAGCCTACGGTAAACCAGAATTTAGCTAGTTCAGGATAGGGTAGACCGGCATATGGTAGTCCAGACCAGGGTAGTCCAGCGTACGCTATTCCGTTAGTCATTGTTTTCGAACCTAGTACGAGGCCCTTTGATGTCAAACGTGGCTATCGGAACCTATTATCAGGTCCATTTATGTTGGTCGTTGTTTTGGAACCTATTATCAGGTCCATTTCTGTCAGACGTGGTTTGCGAATTCGTTGTATGGTTGACATGACGGTGCTAGTCCAGCCTACGGTAAACCAGATTTAGCTAGTTCAGGATAGGGTAGACCGGCATATGGTAGTCCAGACCAGGGTAGTCCAGCGTACGCTATTCCGTTAGTCATTGTTTTCGAACCTAGTACGAGGCCCTTTGATGTCAAACGTGGCTATCGGAACCTATTATCAGGTCCTTTTATGTTGGTCGTTGTTTTGGAACCTATTATCAGGTCCATTTCTGTCAGACGTGGTTTGCGAATTCGTTGTATGGTTGACATGACGGTGCTAGTCCAGCCTACGGTAAACCAGATTTAGCTAGTTCAGCATAGGGTAGACCGGCATATGGTAGTCCAGACCAGGGTAGTCCAGCGTACGCTATTCCGTTAGTCATTGTTTTCGAACCTAGTACGAGGCCCTTTTGATGTCAAACGTGGCTATCGGAACCTATTATCAGGTCCTTTTATGTTGGTCGTTGTTTTGGAACCTATTATCAGGTCCAGTTCTGTCAGACGTGGTTTTCTAAACCATTCACACCTAGACATGCCGG